>VZTA01028914.1:16949-96881 GCA_013398855.1 Mohoua ochrocephala
AGAGGAGAGGAGAGGAGAGGAGAGGAGAGGAGGAAAAGAAGGGAAGGAAAAAGGGAAAAAGGGAAAGGAAAAAGAAAAAAAAAAGAAAAAAAAGAAAAGAGAAGGCAGCAAGGTCTCTGCTCCTCTCAGCCTCTCCTCGGATGCTCAGGGGTGGTTCCAGAGCCATGGAGGCATGAGCCAGTGGGACAGGGAGAAGCTGGGACCTGCCCTGTGTCGGTCCAAGCACTTGGATTCCAAAGGCCCGTGTGGCACAGGCAGGTCCCTGCGCCCGGGCAGGGCTGCCCAGCTCCGCTCTCGGACACTCTGGGGGTTCCTGGAGCTGTTTGCTCCCCTCTCAGGCACTGCCACAATTCCCGGAACCGTTCCACCCGCAGAGCCCGGCTCCGGCGGCTCCCGCTGCCTTCCCGCCCGTGCAGGATTTGGTGGCTCCTGCTGCCTTCCCGCCCGTGCAGGATTTGGCGGTAGCAGATAAATAAACGGCCATCAATCACCGGGCCCAGCAGCGCTCACCTTACGGGGCTCGCTTCCTCTCCAAATACACAACTTAATTTCTATTTAGCTTCCCTCGAATTTTAATGTCGGCTTTGGACATAAATATTTGAGTGTGGGGAGAGGGACAAAGTGGGAGCAGGTGATGGGAGATCCCCCAGGGCTGCCTCTCTCCAGAGCAGGAGCATCGCTGTCTTCACCTCCAGGATGTCCAGGGCTTGGGGACCTCCGGGACCTCAGGGTCCCTCTTGACCTCTGGGTTGGGATCCTCCAGCATCGCCCATGGAGCATTGCCGGGCTCCTCTGCCCACAGCCCTGGATTTTCTGAGCCAGGGGGGTGATGCAGGACAGTGACATTCCCAAAACGTGCGCATGTGGGAGTCAAAACTCCTCCCTGGCCGGCAGCTGTGACCCCGGGCTGTGCCTCATGTGCTGTGTTTATGGGAAGCTCTGTAAACTCATCCCAGGCATCCCTGGGGATTCAGGCAGACGGTCCCAGAGCTCGGGGACAGTTTATTTCCTTAGGGAATTTCACGTTCCCTGTAAACATTGCGAGAGAAGAACGGCTCCTGAACTCCCTCCCTCTTCCCTGGGTGTGGAGCACTCGACTCTCCCGCTGCTGTGGTGCCGCAGGGGTCCCCTGGTCCCATCCGGGCACATTTCCCTCATTGCACAGTCCCTGTTCCCATGGGACACCCCAGCCAGGCTGCTGCACCCTGGTGGCACCTCAGGGCTCGTCGGTGGCACCTCAGGGCTTGTCAGTGTCACCCTGGGGACTCGTGCAAGGTCAGGGCTCATTCCTTGGGAGCCTTCCAGCTCCAGCAGCTCCAGCAGCTCGAAGCTGGCCCAGCCAGGGATGGGGGAGCACCGCTCCCTCCAGGGCTCGGGGCTGGCGGGTGATTGATTTGTATTCCCACACTCAGCCCCAGCTCTCCCGCTCCATCCCACATGTGCTTATCCACGGTGGGAAGCAGGTGCAGCCTGTATGGGATCCATATGGAGAGCGTTTAGGCTCACTTTGCTGCGGGATAAATCACGGCACGAGGAGCAGAGCGGGAGTCAGAGCCAGCCAGGGCTGCCGGTTTGGAGGGAATGTTTCCCAGCCCCAAACCTGCTCACAGCCCGCTCTGCTCCGCTGCTATCTCAGGGATGTTATCTCCCTCATCCTCCTGGCAAACACCCTGAGCCCTTTGCCCGGAATCACGGGATAGTGAGGTCGGAAAAGCCCTTCAGGATCCACCCTGTGCCCGATCCCCACCTCGTCACCAGCCCAGAGCACTGAGTGCCACATTCCTTGGACACCTCAGACGGGCACTCCAGACCTCCCTGGGCAGCCCCTTCCAGCGCCTGACCACCCTTCCCACAGAGAAATTCCTGCTGCTGTCCAAGCGAAATGAAGAGAGGCTGTTTCCTCTCAGGGCTGCCTGCTCTGCTCTCCCACAAATGGTGAAACGAGTGCCTGAGAGAGAAGCAATTTGCACCAAGGATTACCTGGGAGAGGAATCCCAGAGCTGGAGACCTCCAGCCGGATGCCATCAATCCCCGTCAGGAAAAACCCTCTGGCCGGTGCGCCTGGAGTGACCAGAGCCTGTGTTGGTCACAGTGTGTAAATAAAGCTCATTTCAGCCAGGACGGGACAGGCCAGGACAGATTATCCCAGCAAATTTAAGGATGGTGCTGGACACCAGCACAACAGCAACTGTCCACCCCCACAAAAGCACCTTGACCCTCCTAAAGAGCCACCAGGACCCTGCTGTTCACATATTCCATCCTACCTTACTCCTTCATGTGCTCATTCCCAGCCTGGTTTGGGTGACTTTGACCCCTGGCCCCACGTCTTTCCCCTCCTCTCCGAGGAGTTCATGGAATGAGATCCATCCCCTTGCCCTTTTCAGCTCGGCGAAAGCTCCTCCTGACATGACAGAAATCCAAGAAATCAGCAACTCGGGAGGTTGGTAATAAGGCTGAATCCTTCCTAAAGCCAGACACTCAGCACGAAGAGGGGTCAGTGATCCCTGGGCTCCTTCCCCTCTGCCTCCTGCCATCCGGCTGGGGGGATGATGGGAAGCAGATGAGGCACGCTCCGGACACCCGGCTGCTCCCAGGTACGCTCATGGTTTGTGTCTCTGGAGCAGGCGCAGGACCCTGCTCCGGGTGTTCCTCCCGGAGGAGAGACACAGACCTCCCACCCGGAGACCCCGGGAGCGCTCCCACAGCCCGGCTTCCTCCCCTGGGAAGGAGCCGGAGGCAGGGCAGCAGCAGCAGGGAGCAAAGCTCGGTGAGGGATAGGACACGAGTGTGTCCCGGCAGGAAGGGTTTGGGATTCAGGATGGCTCATCGAGCTCCCTGGGAGCCCCTCAGAGCCTGGACACCCCCCTGCTGAAAGGGAGGGCTCGGGGATGGTGTTAAACCCTCCGGGGGCTTCACCCACTGCCCGGGAAAGGGCCCCTGGATGTCCAGGGAAGCGGATCCATCACCTTCCCTCCTTCTGCCTGCAGGTAAAATAAACACGGCTGCAAAAACACCCGGCAGGGTCACTCCACTTGCTCCCGCACATCCCGGCTCTCACACTCTCCCTCCGTCTGTCCCTCTGCTCCTCCCAGCCTCTGCTCTCGCATTCCCATCCCAACATTTTGCTTCCTGCCTGCCTGCTGCCCCAGCACCCCACGGAGCAGCTGTGGGTGCACGGGGCCGGGGCCGAGCCCCAGCTGGGAGCGGAGGGGATGGAAAAACCACAGAGCTGAGGCCGAGAAGCTGCCAAGGCCCATAAATAAGGAAATTCTGTTTGCTTTCTCCTTGTCCGTCCTGTACAAATATTTACTGCCCCGGTGACCCGTGCAGGCAGCGCAGGCAGCAGAATCCTGGAATGGTTTGGGTTGGAAGAGACCTTAAGGATCATCCATCCCCTGCTATGGACACCTTCCACTATCCCAGCTTGCTCCCAGGCCCGTCCAACCTGGCCTTGGACACTTCCAGGGATCCAGGGGCAGCCACAGCTTCTCTGGGCACCCTGTGCCAGGGCCTCCCCACCCTCCCAGGGAAGGATTTCCTTCAGGGATTTGTGGGTTGATCCCGGAGCAGCCGGTGGGACTGGAGAGCAGAACCAGGTTCTCCTTTGCCTGCCCTGCCATCCCTCCGGGGTGGGGACGGAGCTCCGGGTGATGATGGACGGGAAAGTGTTAATTGCCCCCCGCTGGCTCGGGAATGCCGCACTCCACTGGCCCAGCTGGGATTTGCTGGTGGGAGGCTGGACCAGCCCCCGGCCTGTATTTAGGGCAGGGAGGAGGGGAGGAATGGGATGCTTTGGGTCACCTCAGGGCTGCAGGTGAGGTGTGGGGAGCAGGGCCAGCGTGACACTCTTGGATGAGTGCCCCGGGCCTTTTGGAGAAGCTCGGGCTGATTTCTTTGCCTTTAGGTTAAAGATGTGCTTTGAGCCCGGTTTTTCCGAGTTTCCCTGCAGTCGGATTTTTTGGTGGATGTGCGGGCTGGGATACAGCTCAGATGGCGTCGATGGAGGAGCAGAGAGGTTTTTCCTCTCCCGGTAAGTCTGTCCTTGCTCTGCCTTCCCTCTGACCCCCTGCATCACACGTGTATCCCCGTAATCTTCCTACGAGGGAGCTGGGAATACATGGAAATGTGAAATGTCCTCCTTGCCCTTTCAGCATCCCCAGCGCTGGCAAAGCTCCGCATCCAGCCCCGACCTGGGGCTGAACAGCTTCACTAACAGCTTTCTTTTGTAATATCGCAGCCTGGAGGAGTTAATTATCTCCAAATATTGAAAAGGGCAGATGGATTTTGTCGGATTTCCTCGGCTGTGTAATTTTGGTGCCCCAGAGATGCTGTTTGGTCTGGCTGGGCTGAGTGACACCTCATTGCACCCGGGTGCAAATGTCACCGCAGTGCGGTACTGCCTCCCTCTCCTAGTGTTTGCCCACCAGGGAGGGAGAAGTGGCTTTTCCAGGCCGGCCCGGCTTTGCGGAGCTGCTGATGCTCCCGACTCGCCGCGGCCAGATGAGGATGGACCCCGGCAGCTCTGCAAACTTCCAGCCCCGGATTTAAAGCCCGAGCCTGGAGTGGAAGGCAGAGCTGCAGCCCCAGCTGGCTCGAGCTGACACACAAATGTCAGGGAGGGCTTGGAGCGCATCCTGTGCGTGGATGCGGGAGAGGCCGGTTATTCCTGATGAGCACTCCTGGCTCCAGCTGCCTGGAAGTCGGCCCGTCTCGGCCCCTCTTTCATCACTCCGTTCCTCGAAACTCCTCTCGGGGGGTTTTGGGGAGCTGTGCTAATGCTCTGGCAGGGAAGCGAGGGGCGGCTGTGAAGGTTTGCCTTCCCTGGGGGAGTGTGTTCCCCTTTCCCTGCCGGAGCCGCTCTTGGCTCTCCCTTCCCTGCCCGCTCCCGCTGTGGGGGTGCAGAGCCCCCGCTCGCCCTTCCCCGGCGGCTTTTAGGGACGGGGATTTTCGGTGTGATGCTCAGCGCGGAAATAAATTCTCCTTTATTTTCCCAGCTCCTCCACCCCCTCTGCTTTGTGCCTGGTTTAAATGCGCCACCAGGTTTAACGTGGCACCAGGTTTAATGTGCCATCGCGTCCCGGGCGTGCTCAGCCGAGACTAAATCGAGATGTTCCCGCTGAACTCCCTTTAATCTCCGCTTGTTTGCCAAGCGCAGCAATCTCCCCGCGCAGCTCCGGGAAGCTGGCGAGGTGGAGGTGACTGCTAAACAGGAGACAAACACACCGATTTTGTTATTTCGTGGGGGTTTAACGCAGGAATGAACTTAGGGAGACCTTTGCAAGGCTCCCCTTCTGTTCCTGGGCAGAGCTTGACTCCGGTGTTGGGCGGAATCTGGGTCAAACAGCTCAAGGGCCTGTCTGGGAGGGTTTGCCAAGTGCTGGAGTTGATTGGATCGGACTGGGGAGGGCAGTGACCACAGAGCTTCCCCCGGCCTCCAGCTGCTTTGACTTGCAATGCAAATGTTTTCTCCCGTCACCTCTTAATGATCCTTTTTCCCCTCGCGGGTGTATAATTTCCCCCTGGAAGTCTCCAGTGAGTGGTTTCCATCACAGCTATTTGTCCCTTTCTTTTCAGCTGCTCTGGAATTGCAGAGCTGGCATGGTCTGGGCTGGGAGTGGATTGAATTGCAGGATTTCATCTCTCTCCGAGCTCCCTTCCGTGGGGCTGCAGCCGGGACACGCCAAACCCGCTGGAATATGGAACGGGGGGCTGACAAGTGGCCCGGTTTGCAGAGGGGAATTTTGCTCCGGGGGAGCAGCATGGCTCCCCAGGCCTGGGATGGAGGAGGAGAAAGGAATGCTTGGCTCGGAGGAGCCGGGGAGGAAGGGCAGAGCGAATGCTCTTCTGGGGGATACGATTGGAAAGACATCATAGAGGAGGAGTTCATAAATCCACGGGGCTTCTCCTGGCCGGGCTGATTCATCTGCACATCAAAGGGAACCGCGAGCCCCTCGGGAGGCTGCGGGAGCTGGGGAGAGGGGGGTGGCTGAAGGACAGGGCCCCCACGTATCACCCCCAAACACGTGTGCTGGGAAACACTTTGGAGGCAACATCCAGGGGGGAAAAAAACATTCCCTGCAGTCTGGGATGTACCTGCCTGGAACCTCCTCCCTGGATGAGGGGTGTTGGAGCAGGACTGTCCCACTGAGTGCCGGACCCGTGGCTCAGCTCTCTGGCCGGGTGTGCCCACCTGAGGGGAGGGCGGCTGCAGGATCCCACCCCAGGAACGCTCCATTAAAAATCCCCAAGGATCTCGTGGATTTATGGAGAACACGGGGCGTGTCCGTGCAGGACAGGGCGATGTCACTGCTCCCGTACAGAATCTATCACCTTGCTGCCAAAATACAGATCTGGGGACAAAGTGACCCAGGGATTATCCTATGTGGTGTGGGAGGAAAGGAAAATGGCTTCAAGGGAATATTGGGAAGGATCCACCTGAAATATTCCTGGTCAGAGTTTGAGCAAAGCACAAGGAGCTTGCAGCCCTCCGGGTGCCCTTTCCCATGGCACAGGAACATGCAGGACCCGCTGATGTGGGAACCGGGGACCCCGTGAGATGTCAGTTGCGTGGTTTCTCCTGTCCCAGCCACAGCCTTGGGGTTCAAAGCTTCCTGCGGCCAATGCCCAGGGAGGTGTTGGAGCCCCTGGCAGGAGCTCAGCCCATCTTCCAGCAGTTCTTCCTTTCCTCCTTGGTGTTCCCAGAGCAGAGCGAGCAGCTCCGGAGGAGAAGGCTCCATAAATCACGCTGCTTTATCGCCAGGCACTGCTGCGGCTCAGCCCGAAGTTGGCTGCGCTCGGAGTGGGATGAATCCATCCCCGCCTTCCAAAGGTCAAGCCTTGAGCTCCCAACTTAGTTCCGACTTAGTCCCTACAAAGGCAGAATCCCCCTTGAAGCAATCGCTGGGGTCTCAGCTGCTCTATAAATAACGCAGGACCAAGGGGAAGCTGAGCCCGGCTCTGAAGCTCGCGGTGTGCTCGGGGATCCTTGGAAACGCTCAGTCCTGGGGTAACTTCCGATTTTAGCAGCAAAGGGAAGAACAGAGGCTCGGATCACAAAGTACGAAAGGCTTTTTTTTTTTTTTTTCCTCCTTTTTCAGCTCTTCTCCAGCCTGACTTCCTCCCTTTGACGGAGGAATCCCTGAGAAGTGCAGCCTTGCTCCGAGCCGTTTGGTCTGATCACCTCACAGGAGCTTTTTAGGGCATCACTGGGAGGATTCAAAGGGGAGGGAGTGCGGCAGGCAGATGGAATTTGCCATTCCCGCTGCCCTCTGCATTCCCCCCCTGCTCTTTGTTTCGCTCTGTCCCGCTCGTTTTTCCCGGTTCGGATCGCTTTTCCCAGGCGGGAGCGAGCTGCGGCTCCTGGGATTGCCGCCGGAGATGCAGGCGGTGCCCCAGCCCCGCTGGCCCCGCTCGATCCTGCCAGATAAATCACCCTGATTCCAAATTGATCGTTCTGGGATGTGGAAGAAAGCGGAGTGGGCGGATTTCCCCCATTAGGGTGCATTGATCACCATTACCGCGTGTAATCAGGGTTAATCTCGGGATTAATTGGGGGGATTTGCTGATGGAAACGATCGGCAATTTGTGTTACTTACTGCTCCATTCGCCTCTAATGGCTTAATCAGATTACAAATTAAAAGTGGCTTCTTCCCGAGGATCTCCCTGGACTTCAGCAGGAGCCGGAGCACGAGGAGAGGCACCGGCAGAGAGCATCTGGTTTGCGACTTGGAGCTCAATTATCCAGACAGGAGGAGGGATGGAGGGGAGAGCTCCACAGGGAGAGCACCCAGGGGCTGCAGCAGCTTGGGGCCAGCTCTGCCCGGACTCACGGGGAGCTGGGGACAGTGGAGCATTTTCTCTAAGGGCTCCTCTGATGAGAAAAGGAGGAAAAAATTCAATTCTCTTTTGGGTTGTGCCAGGTGTGTGATCCAGAATCCCTGAGGTTGGAAAAGCCCTCCAGGATTGAGTCCAGCCTGTGACTGATCCCCACCAGAGCACCGAGGGCCATATCCAGGTGTTCCTTGGACACCTCCAGGGATGGGCACTCCAAACCTCCCTGGGCAGCTCCTTCCAGTGCCTGACCACCCTTTCCAGGAAGGAATTCCTCCTGATGGGTGGGTGGCTCCCACCCATGGGATGGGTGGGTGGCTCTCACCCATGGGATGGGTGGCTCTGGGTACGCTGCTACTTGCAGAAGTGGCTCTTGGGCCATTTGGGGAGGGAGCGGGACCAATTTCAGCTCAGCAAACCTTTAAACAGTGATTCTGCAGCAAACAAATTAAGGCCGATGAGTTGAGACTGATCAAACTAACGATGGAGAGGGGTCTTGTCCTGGAAAGAGTCATCAGGCAGGAGCCGAAAGCCTCTGAACTGCACGAGTTCAGTAGATTATAGAGCCAGGAGGGTCTATGCATGAACAGAAAGGATGCAGGAGAGGAGTCTGGCAGGAGCAGCAATCACCTGGAGCTCCCCCACTCACGGAACTGGGAGAAATCGGGAACTGTCAAGTCCAGCTCCGCTGTGAGCAGGCTAAAATATATTTATCTGTTCCTTAGAAGCGCATTCCCATCAATTCACCTCCGCAGCTGGGGCTGGAGGGAGGTGGGGAGGCTCAGTCTCACCTCATCCCTAATCTGGGCCATATCGATTGAGGTTTGATCCATGGCAGTCAGAAGTGCTGGAAATCTATTTATCCGGCTCTTTATAAAGACATTAGCAAAGCTGAAGGGGGAAAAAAAAAAAAGAGGAAAGGGAATGTTTCAAGTGGCTGCTGACAAGTTGGAGCAGTTTAATAAATCACTGGTAATAAACTGACTCCCGCGTGCTGGGAAATGCCACTGGCTGCCCTAAAAAGCCCTTGGTGATGGAACAGGCACCACTCACGGCTCAGAAATCCAGGGCAGGGGGTTGGGAAGGAGTTCTGGCCGTTCCCTGCTGTTACAGGTGTGGCTGTGCCGGGATGTGCTCTCCACTCGGGATAAATCCAAGGGGGGGAGTGTAATTCCTGGGGAGGGTGACTCTGCCAGGAGCTGCTCCTCGTCAGTCAGGAGCTGGGCAGGAAGGGGCAGCCCATTCCTCATTCCTGGCCAACACTCCCTTCTTTCCACAGCACCCTTATCTCCCATCCAGCTAGGGCAGATAAAACCCTCTTCCAGGGAGGGTGGCAGCAGCCCCGGGTTTTTGCCATCCCTCTCTTCTGGGATTAAGGAAAGGCCCTCCCTGCTTTTAGCGAAGCCAGCGGTGCCAGCTGCTGCTCCTCACTTTTTCCAGGCCTTTGAAATGCAGCAGCTCCAGCTGGGGCAGGACCTTGGAGGGGCCAAAGGACACAGATTTGTGCAGGGAAGAGGCAAATCCCGAGGATGGATTTCAAAGGTGTGTTTAGACTAAGGGGAGGGGAGTGCCGGGACAAGGGGAACGGCTTCCCACTGCCAGAGGGCAGGGTTAGGTGGGATTTTGGGAAGGAATTCTTCCCTGTGAGGGTGGGGAGGTCTTGGAATGGTTTCCCCAGAGAAGCTGTGGTTGCCCCTGGATCCCTGGAAGTGTCCCAGGTGAGGTTGGACAGGGCTTGGAGTAACCTGGGCTAGTGGAAGGTGTCCCTGCCCATGGCAGGGGGTGGAAAGAGCTGAGCTCTAAGGTCCTTCCCAACCCCATCATTCCATGATCTGTGGCTCCGGAGAGTCTGGGCTGGGAAGGGACAGGTTCCTGGGGCTCAGCCAATCCACCAGCAGAGCCAAATAACGCCTTGGGTAGTGAAGCTCTAGGAGGTTTTTGGTGTTTCCTGGCAGCCCTTGAGTCTCATCCCATCTCTGAAATCCGGCAAGGCCGTGGGATCGCTGTGCCAGCCGCACCAGGGAGCTCAGGGACATCTCGCTGTGCCCGTCATATCCAGGGAAAAAGGAAAACTTTTTTTTCCCCCACTCTGGCTTAGAGTTGAGGATCTGCAGCCTTTGAAAGGGAGCTGCTCAGGAGCTGTTCTATCCCAGAACATCCATATGAAAAGGTGGAAAACCCCTGTGTGAGACCAGGCCCTGTGGGGCTCCAGGGGAGCTTTGCAAACCATCACCCGCAGATAATCTCCTGCTCCTCTGGCACGTTTCTCCATAAACAAAACAGAAAAGGGGCGAGAGGGTCAATGGTCATTCCTTATTTTTATTTGGATGCAAACAGAGCCACAGCAGGAGATCTGTGCAGATGAATATTTTTCCTGGGGGAAAGTAGGCAGTTGTAAAAAAAAAAAAAACCCAAGACTTTATGAGTCTGGGGGATTTTTTCCTTCCCCATATGGGGTGTAGGAGCAATCCCTTTTCCTCCTCCAAGCTCTGGCTCCGAGGAGCTCAGCTGCGCTGTGTTCCTGTGCCAGGTGTGATTCCCAAAGCCCTTGGCAAACAGGAGCTGCTCTGTTATTTGGCTTTTTTTTACTGTTTCTTTATTAAAAAACTCCAGCCCCAGACAGGTTGCTCTGTTCGGTGCCTTCCCGGGGCCTCTGCTCACCCTTGGGATAAACAGCCCAACATTCCCGTTGCTCCCGTGTATTTCCAAGCCATCCCACCTGGATCTGCTCCCAGACTGCTGCAGGTCTCCCACATCCTCCTCCTCCTCCTCCAAAGCCCTGGCAGCTCCACGGCTTTAATCTCCCATCTCCCTCGTGGCCAGGTGGGTGCTTTGCCACCGCTGCTGCCTGCCTGGAGCCTCCTCACCATCCAAGGAAGCCAAGGCACAGCTGGCTGGGACAATGTGCCCTCGGGAATGCCGGATTTTTGGGAAAACCCCCCCGTTAAGCTTGCTTCTGCAAGTGCTTCCAAAGTCCCTCCCCGCAGCTCGGAGTGTTGGTTGTCTTGGGGAGAGGCTCTTTTCCAGAGCCTGAGAATCTCCAGGACCTGTGGATCTTCCCCATCCGGACCAAGCTGAAGCTGCAGGATCCCCCCCCCCGAGTTTTTTCCAGGTGTTTCACCAGCTTTTCCCCCTCTTCTGCTTCCCAACAACCCGTGATTGTTCACGGCACAGGTGGGGCAGAAGCTGGGGTTTTTTCCCTCCTTTTCTGATCCCTGCAGCCCTGATGGATGGGGATGAGCAGGGCTGGAGGTGGCTCAGCACCTCTGGGATCATTTCCCAGCCCGGGAGCTCTTGGCCGGGCAGAGGAGCTGCTGCCCTCCCCGTTCCTGGATCGGCCACGTGGCTTTTATGGTTCTGATTATCACTTTTTTTCCCTTTTGGAGGAGGTTTTAAGAGCGAGTGCTCAGAAAACAGTGTCGGTGCTTGGCAAGGCGACCGCGGAGCCCATCTGTTGCTTCTTACATCGTTCAGCTGCTCCCTGCTTCCCATGCCAGCCTGATTCCTGTTAAACGGAGCCTCCCCAGGTCAGCGGAGCCAAGCAGCTCCTAAATTAGCCGAGCCATTAATCAGGCCCGTTCGGGTTAGCGCGGGGTGTCTGCGCCCTCCCCCTCCCGCCCATAAATTCAGGGGGTTTTTAGATCTTCAAGGCTTCCCTGGAACCGCGTCCCCTGCGCCCCCCCACCCCCTTGCCGGCGCTGGTGACAGGCACACACAGCTTAATTGGTTGGCATGGGAAAGGGCTGGCATTAATTGGCCGCGTTTGGCACGCGGGCCTCCCGTGCCTCCCAGGGATCTTATCAACCCCATCTCGGCGAGCGGCGGCTCCCGAGCGCGGCTGCCAGGGAGATGGGGCTGGTTCCTCCCTCCTCCTCCTCCTCCTGCTGCTGCTGCTGGAAATTTGGGATGGGTTTGGCTGCGGATGAGCAATTTCCCAGCCCGGCTGGCAACGCCCGCAGAGGCTGGGGAAGGATCCGATGGGATGGGATGGGATGGGATGGGATGGACACAAGATGGGATGGACACAAGATGGGATGGGATGGACACGAGATGGGATGGACACGAGATGGGATGGGATGGACACGAGATGGGATGGACACGGAATGGGATGGGATGGACACGAGATGGGATGGACACGGAATGGGATGGGATGGGATGGACATGAGATGGGATGGACACGAGAAGGAATGGACGTGGGATGGGATGGAATGGACGCGAGATGGGATGGACACGAGATGGGATGGGATGGACACAAGATGGGATGGGATGAGATGGACACAAGATGGGATGGACACAAGATGGGATGGACACGAGATGGGATGGACACGAGATGGGATGGACATGGGATGGGATGGGATGGACACGAGATGGGATGGACACAGGATGGGATGGACAGCACAGGACAGGACACTGCTCCCGGGACATCGTACCCGAGTAAGGAGCACCGGGATCCCTGCGGGTGCAGCTCCTGAAGGAAGAGGGATGTGTGTATATGGATACCCCAACCCCTTTGGAGGTTAAGACCCCTCTCTCCTGCAGTTCCGTGGCAGCAGGAGGGGAGGGCCAGGGGTGGCACAGCTGGATTGTCACCTCCCAGAGGGAAAGGTCCCTCTCCTCCCCCCCAGGAGCTGCCTCCTCCAGTGTCTCCCACTGGGCAGGGCCCCAGGGAGCAGCTTTCTCCTGCCTTCCTTGAGCTTTCCTGGGGGTGCAGCCTGATTTCGGTTTAATCCGTCCTGTACGTTCCCTAATTTCGGTTTAATCCATCCCGTACAGTCGCACATCAGAAAAATGAGCTGAAAATTCCCATTTTGGGAGCTGTGGATGTGTGCAGGGCTGTATGTGTTGGGTCTCTGACAAGTTCCAATAGCCGGTTTAACTCCTTCTAAGGGACAAATTTCCTAGTTCCTGGTCCTGATTGTTTTCACATCCTTCCCTTTAGCTGATTAATTCTTAACTCATCTTCGTAATTAACTGCGAAAGGCAGCAGCTGTCCCCCTCTCCAGCAATCCCTGTCCCATCAGGGAGCAGAGCCGGTGCTGGGATGAACAGGAGGTTTCTGGTAGAGTTAACAATAAAAAAATAATTTGATGCCTTTTTTATGACCTGGTTATGACTCTCAGCCTTCCCTCTGTTGGTTTAATTGGGGCCGAAATGGCCCCAAATCCCTCCCTGGTGCCATCAGTGGCTCCGTCTCGATATCGGTGTCTGCATTTAAGGGGGTTCGGAGAGTTTGGGATTGCAAAGCCAAAGGAAAACCCAGCGAGGGCTCAGGGTGATGCTCTCAGGTGGATTTGCCGTTGAATTGGTGGTTTTTCCAATTCGAATTTCGATGGATCACCTCTGAAAGTGGTGGGGATTCTCTAATCCGAGTGCGCAAAATCTTCCTTTCCACGTTTTTTTAAATTGAACTCGTAATTTATTCAAGTTTTCGGGGGCTGAAAATGGAAAAAATCAGCGGAAGAGAGAAAGAACAGGGTCACGGCGGCCTCCAGGTCCTCCTGCCCATTCCCTGGGATGGTTCCCAGGCCAGGCACCTTCCTGCTCCTGGCTCTGCCCTTCGCCCTTTCACACTCAGGGAATCGGTGGCAATTCGGAGCAAAGCCCTCGACAGGCGACGATAATCGGGCTTTTCACACCTTTTTATAAAAGGGAAGTTTGGGAGAAGGGAGGAAAAAAAGGAGCTCTTGATGGCTCGTAAAAGCTGTCATCGGGGTCCGGGATGTTGGGAATGCCCAGCCGGGAGCGAAGGTTCCCTGCAAGGCCTGACTTCGTCCTTGCATGAAAGGCAAAGAAACGCAGGGCGTGCCCTGGCAGAGGAGATTTCCAGGGAATCGCAGCGGAACTTTTTCCTGTGAACGTGCTAAAACACGGCACAGGGTGCCCAGAGGAGCTGTGGCTGCCCCTGGATCCCTGGAAGTGTCCAAGGCCAGGTTGGAAGGGGCTTGGAGCAACCTGGGCTAGTGGAAGGTGTCCCTGCCCGTGGCAGGAACGGGATGAGCCTTAAGATCCCTTTGGACCCGAACTATCCCGGGATTCTGTGGATTTCGAGCAGGAACGGAGCATCCCTCCATTCCGTGCAGTGATGGTGTCACCCGATGCCACCTCCTTAAGCGAGAACTTCAGTCACAAACCCCCCTCCACCTCCAGCTGCAGATCTGGAGCACCCCCGAACCCCCTCAGCCCCCTCCCAGACCCTCACCCTCCTCTCCAAGGCACAGAGGGCTTTTCCCATGGCCGAATCTCGCACCAAAGATGGACAAACTCCCTAAATCCCTTCTCCTGCGGCTGTCCCTCTGGGAGATGGAATCTCAGCCTGATTTCACTGCCGGGAAGTTCAACAACCGTATTCCACTGAAGTTTTGGTTCGTTCACACGATCGCTGTGCTGTGAGCAGCCTCCCTGCTCCACAGTGTTTATGGATTCCAGCTATTTGCAGGATGCTGTCATCCCTCCGTTTAGCTGCCGCTTGCTTGGAGCAGGCAGATGCTGCTCTTAAAACCTCCCTGCCTGGATTTCTCCAGCCTCTGGATCGTCACAGCCTCCCCTCCAACCCTTCTGAGTGTCTCAGTATCTTTTTTTTTAGCGACGAGATCCTTAAGGAGCATCCCACCACCCCCTGTTTCATCCTCCCTCTCCAGCCCAGTATAAACACCCTGTGTGTACAGAAAACAACCCCAGATCCTTGCGGGAAGCTTTTCCACTCCAGCCACAACGATCTCCCTTGGAGAGTGACTGAGAAGGAGCACCTGGTGCCAATGACAGCTCTCGGTGTCCCTGGGAGCTGCTGGAGCACACCCAAGGGCTGATGGCAGTGCCAGGGAAGGACACGTGACAGCAAGGGGGGACTCTCCTCGCTGCCTCAGCCCTGCTTTGGGGCTGGAGTTTGGTGGGAGCAGCTTTTCCGGGGAGGAATGGGAGCTGAGTTCTTTGGTTTGGAAGTGGGATGGTGCTGTAGGAACATCTCCCAAAGGAAAAGGCTCTCCTAGCATCTCCCCAGACTCCAAGGCTGCGATCCCAGGGCGACAAGGCACCACTGCTGCCCTGGAAGCTCTGACTGGAAGCTGGAGAAAGCCATATTTAAAAATTCAAGCCTTGGAATTGCAGGTTTGGCTTTGCACCACCAGCTGTGTGCAGGGAGATGTTTGGGAATGAGGTGGGTGCTGCCCTCAATCTGTGCAGCCCTGGGTGACTGGGGGGGGTTGGTTTTAATTGCAGCCTTGGCACGTGGTCCCTCCCCACGGTGGGGGCAGGTCTGGGGGGTGGCACCAGGACACGCGAGTGGCAGCGATGTCCTTCCCAACGCTCTCTCACAGTGTGCCAGCGCTGATTTCTTGGCTGCCCCATCCCTGGAATTGTCCCAGGCCGGGTTGGACGGGGCTTGGAGCAAGCTGGGATAGTGGAAAGTGTCCCTGCCCATGGCAGGGGGTAAAAGATGGGCCTTAAGTTCCCTCCCAACCCAAACCACTCTGGGATTAAATCCCTGACTCTCATGTGGAGGAATTGCTATCCACAGTGGGAGAAATATCTCCTGGTGTTTGAAAATCCCAAAGTTTGGGTTCCTGGGAGCAGAACTTCTTTGCCACTAAGCCTGGAATCTTTGCTAATAGAGGCTGAGCCCACAGGAATATGACATTCCAGGGGTCATGGAGCACCAACCCTCCCCTCTCCCTCACTGCCGGCTGGTCTGGTCCTGCTCCCTGGAGCTCAGCGAGGGCTCCATGGGCTCCTGGACCCATCCCCTTCTCCAAGAGAAGTGCTGGGAAATGTTTTTTTCCAGGGTGGGAATGGCACACAGACAGATCAGCATCTCCAAAAGCCCAGGGGATGCTCTGGGATTGTGCATGACACGGATTTCCCTGGAAAGAACGGGAATTTGGGATGACCCCTTCCTGCACTACTGCACACACAGAGCGCTCAGGTGAGTTTAACTGGAAAATATGAAATACATTTATTCCTTCCTAATGCAGTTTTTAACCTCTGCCCTAAATCGCAGTGGGATATAAAATCAGATAGGATCTGTTGCTATTCATTATTCCTTGTTTTCCATCAGATCCTCCTGTTAAACCACTCTGCTGGTGCAATGCTGAGACGTTATTGCAGACAGGTGACCCGGCCTGAGCATTCCAAATGTCTGGCTAATGAGGAATGGAACTGGTTCCCGATAGGAGACCTGAAGGCTCTGGAGGGAGTTAAATCCGAGGGAAAGCAGAAATCCTGGAGTGTGTGGCCGGAGCCTGTGACCGGTGTGTGACTGCGCTGACTTTATCCATCTGACACGCAGGTTAATCGTTATTTTATTTTATAAATCTTTTTGATATTCCAAGTTCTCTTTGAGAATAGCAACAGTCTTCCCTGTCCCAGCAGGTGAGTGCAGGAATTCACTGCCCAGTGGAAGCCAAAGGCTCTGCTGATGTTTGAGTTCATTGATTTTGTGAGGAAAGTTGTCCCAGGGACCTATTTTGTGAAGGATTCACACTCATCCAGGGGGAAAAAAAAAAAGGGAAAGCCGGAGCAGAGGGGAAATCTCTCCCTTTCCCTCCACTCGTGCAATTAGGGAGGGTTTTCTTTGAGCCTGGGCTTAATTGCACTTCCACTGGCAACTCCAGCAGTCCCTGCGTGTGTTTGGAATGAGCTCCCCACCGCAGGCTGGTTCTGCCGAGCACCTCGGTGTGATTGGCAATTAAATCCTTTTCAGGGAGAATTATCCCTGTTTTCCAGCGTGTCCCTCCCTCCTTCGCCTTGCTCTGCCTTTTTGCATTTCCTAATAGTCCCTCAGCTCCTTATCTCTTGCAAAAGCCCCTCGCCGAACCGTTTGTCTCCTCCTCCGACGAGATCCACGGCTTTGGGAGAGCAGCTGGCTTTTCCCACCGAACAGGATGGTCCCGGGGCTGCAGCAGCTCTGCCCGGCTTTTAGGGGCTTGTAGGGAATAAAGGAGGAGCCGAAGAAAGAAAAAAAACCCAGGGATGAAGAGAGCAAAGCAGGGTGAAGCGAGCCCAGTGGTAAATCCATCCCTGGAGCTGCGGCGCAGGCAGGAAATGATCTCTTAACACCGTGCACCTGCATCCCGGGAAGAGCATCCAAAAGGGGCCCAAGCTGGCGGCAGGGTCCGCAGGAGTGGCGCTCCCGACTCCAACCGCTGGGAGTTTTAAGACTCCTTGGCCAACTTCAATCCTCTCTCGGCTTCTGGTTCCTGCCTCCTTGTGCCTCTGCCAGATGTGCTCTCCCTTTCTTTATCCTCCGGTAAATGAAGCTGCTGTTGGGAAGTGTTATGGAAGCTGGGACCGGTGGAGCGCCGGGAAACCGGGATGGTGGGATGATGCTGGCGGCACCTCGGTGTCCTGCACGAAAGCCCCCGTGGTTCAATGCCCGGAGCATAGCTGGCACTTGGAGAGAGCGATGCTGCTGAGGGGCTTCTGGCATCCAAACCCAGGCCGGATCCATCAAACCCGGGATCTCACAGCTCTCCCGCTATCCCACGCCAAAGCTCCTCGTCAGGAAGAAATAAATGTGGAGACAGATGAAAAAGCGCTTATCCCGAGGCCGGGACGCGGCGCTGGGCGCCGGCGCGGAGCCTCCTGGGCTTAACCACACATGGCAGCGGGGTGTGGATGGCTGGAGAGGAACATCCACAGTCCCAAAACCAGAGGGAACATCCTGCCCAGCCAGGAATGCGAGCGGGCTGCCGGCAGGTGGGAGGGAGTCGCGTCCCTGCGTTCATTAGTCCTGGAGCTCGTTAGTCCCTGTGCTCATTAACACGGCCGGGGCTGACGCGTCTCAGCTCACCCAGAGCACGCGTTGGGCCAGGTCTGCTGGCTCAGGAGTGACACAAACAAAAGCTTCCGTCAGGATCCAGCACTGAGGGTTCTCCCTGACCTTGGAGGATTCGATGAGACCTGAAAGGCTGGGAAGTGAAATCACCCAGCGAGGCCGGCTCCCCCATCCAGGGACAAATGCACTCCCCGTGAATCCCAGGGAAGGTTTCCAAGGGAATTTCCTTGTTCTTTCCAGGCCGTGTCCCCACGAACAGCTGCTGCCTGCCGAGCGCACCTTGCCCTCTCCTCCAGGGATCCGACCCCTCGCAAACAGGGTCCTGCCCCGGCTCAGCGCTGCGAGTCCACCGTGGGGTCAGCGTTCCCAAATTCCCTGCGCTCCCCTCCCCACCCTCCAGATGAGGAGGAAGAAAGGGGTCAGAGCGCCTTTGGCAGCTGAGACCTAAAGCTTGGAAAGGCCTGAAAGCGATTCCCTGCAGCTGCTGCCGCAGCAGCTCCAGCCCAAGCCGGGGCAGGACTGTTCGGATTCCAGCGGGATGGGAGAGGTGTTTTCTCCAGGCTCGCTCCCCCTGCCCCGCGGGGGGTTCTAACGAGGCGATTGTGGGATTTAAATCCATGATGGTGGGATTAGGCATTCCTCAGCCGAGACTGTTCCACATTCTTTCCCCCTGATTTGCCACTCTCTCGTTCCCGCACCAGAAACCAGCTCAGCTCAGCTCCCTTCCAGCTCCGGCGCTGGAACTTTCCAGCCTCAGCCCCGCGTCCTTCCCAGCGTTTGTGCCTTGATTTAATGCTTTGATTTGAAAGTTATTTTTTACAATAAGAGAGAGATGGGCCCTGCCAAGAAAAGCAGTTTCATAAAACGCTGAACATGACTTGCATTCTGTAATTGCAAACCTGAGAGACTCAGGGTAATTGACATTTTGGATGGATTGCAGGGGATCGTATTTAATCCTGAAAAGCAGGTTCCAGGCACAGGAGGAACTGCCAAGCCAAACTCAGCCTCCTCGCCGGGCTCCGACCATAACTCATTCCCAAATCCAGCCAGCCCAGTCCTGAACCTAAATGTTTACATTTTCGATTTGCTAAGATAACATTCCTGGGTCACCGAAACGCTTTGTCAGGGAAGGGCTGGAGGAGACAGCGGGAATTAGCGATGCACGGCTCCAGTGGGATGTGTGAGGGATGCTGGTGCTTCCCAGGATCACAGATCCCACATTCATCCAGGCTGGAAAAGATCTCCAGGATCATCAAGTCCAACCTGCGGCTGATGCCCACCAGAGCAGTGAGTGCCACGTCCAGGCATTCCTGGGACACCTCCAGGGATGGGCACTCCAAACCTCCCCGGGCTCTTCCAATGCCTGACCACCCTTTCCTTGAAGAAGAGAATCCATGGAGAATCGTGTCCATATCCCGATATCCAGGGGATTTCAGGGAGGTTTTGCCATCTCCCCGCAGGTTCTGATCCTGTTTGGGGGGAGGCAGGACTAAATGTGTGTCCCATTCCATGGAGGTGATTCCTGAAGCTGAATGTTGGAGAGGTGTGCGATGGGCTCGGAGCTGCTGGGAGCTCCATCCGTGAGCGTGTGAAATTCCATAAGTGTGGGAGCACTCCCACAAATGAAATTCCATGGAAAAGTGACTCAGTGCCTGTGTATTTCTGTCGGTTCTGACTCCGTGCGTGGGTAATTTTATAAACATGTGGGATGTGGCCAAGGCTCGGGAAGCGCATCGGAAGCGGGAGCCAAACTTCCAAGTTCGGCTTCCAAAGCCGAGCCAGGGCTTCTCCTTTCCCTTTGTCTCCAAACGCAGCTCCTGTACGGGATCTGCCCCCCATGAGCGTGGTTTACAGCCTGGCTATAAACGTTCGCTTCTGTTTGAAAAGCAACAAATATCGGCGGAAATCCGTTCCCAGCTTCCCTCATCCCGGTAAAGGATCCCAGGGAAGCGTTTCGAGGCCAGCCCTCTCCTCGCAAGCGGAGTGTTTACATTGCTGTAGGTTTTGGTGGAGCAAACACCCGTTTCCAATGGTGCAAATGAAAAGAAAGCAGAAAACCCGGGAATGTCAGAGGGAATTACACACTCCGACTGTGGAAATGGAGGTACGGCTCCCAAAAGCATCGGCTGGGTTCCTTTTGGATTGGGATGAATTTGGGCTCGGTGACTCGCGTGGATGGGGACGGAGGTTTGAACTGGTCACCTTAAAGATGTCCTAGAAGGACTGCAGGGGCCTGGAGTGGCTTCTCTGGAGTGAGGCCACCAGCACCAGGCCAGGCTGGTTTGTTCCACCTCTTGTAGCCAGGATTCAGGCAGGGTTAGGATAGGGTTGGATTTGGTGCTGTGTGCTGGAAATAATGGAATTACAGAATATTGGGACGGTTTGGGTTGGAAGGGATCTTGAAGATCATCTCCTTCCACTCCCCTGCCATGGGCAGGGACACCTTCCACTATCCCAGCTTGCTCCAACCTGGCCTTGGACACTTCCAGGGATCCAGGGATAGCCACAGCTTCTCTGGGCACCCTGTGCCAGGCCTCCCCACCCTCCCAGGGAAAGATTCCTTCCCAACATCCAATGGAAACCACCCTCCTTCCTGCCCCTAACGCCCTTTACCTTGGGCATGCTGGGGAAGGAGCTCCCCTTCCCCTCTCCAGGGGCAGATTTTCCAGCAGAGTCACCAGCCCAATTTAGGGGGTCAGGGCTGGCAGTGCTGGGAACGAGTGGTTATTTACCCAGCTGCACATCTTTATTCCGCCCATGCCCGTTGTTGTTCCCGTTTTGCATATTCCATTGTGGAAGCGGGATGGGGAGGAGGGATTGGGAAGGGGAGGGAGGCATGGCCACGGCTGGGGGGCGTTGGGCTGCTCCGTTCTCCCGGCGGCAGCAGCGGGAGCCCGTGGCTGTCGGGACATCCACATCTGGTCCCGATTTGTGGACAATGGAGCACCAGCCCCTGGCTGCACACGGATGAGCTGTGACAACTTGACAGCCTGCCCAGGAATTCCGACGGAGCCACTCCTACCCAAAGCCATCAGCGCTGGCTGAGCCAACGCTGGGAGCAGGGGGGTGAATCATCATTTCAAAGGGAGGGAAAGAAAAGAAGAGTTGCCTCTTTTTTTTTGGAATTCGGGATGAGCAGCATCGGAGCCTCCCTTCATCTGGCCAGAGGGGGTTTGGGAGCAGCAGCGCAGGACCTGGGATGCTGCAAAGCAGGGCAGGATGCTGCTTTTGGATGTTCTCTGCTCCTGGATGGTCCTTAGATGTCCCCTCGGCCCTGGAGCAGCCAGGGCGTGGCAGCAGCTCTGTCCAGCTTTTCCCTGCCTGCCAACAGGGAGGTAGAGAGGGGCTCTCCTCCTCTTCTTCCTCCTTCTGCTCCTCAGGTGGCCCATCCCAGTTCTGTGCTCTCGAAGGCTCTGCTCAGCCCCTGGGAGGGATGAGGGTGGGACGGTGTTTGACCTCTGCAGCTCATTCTGGAAGAAAATCTCTGCTCCTGCTCTCAGCTGTCCTGCAGAGCATAATTCTTCCTCCATCCATCCATCCATCCACGGATCCCATCCCACAATCCCTGACAGTGCAGCAGGGTGAGCTCTGTCCCTGCAGGAGGTGACAAGTTCCTGAGTCGGCTCTGCGACTCCTCAGCCCCTCTTCAGCCTCAGGACCTCTGCCTCAATCTCACCGAGTGCTGCTCACCCCGTTCCCTCCCAGAGCTCCCCGCTGAAGGACAGCAGAGCCTGGGGAAGGATGAGGATCTCCCTGCTCCGTGAGGATGCTCCAGATCCCTCCCCTCCCCTCTCCTGGCACAGCCAGCGGGTGTAAAGGAGGGCTGAGCCAGCCTGACAAAATGCAAGGGACCTGAATTGCATTACCTGGTTCAGGAGCCGGGGCTGTGACCTTGGGGATTAATTAGATAAACAACCCCCTTGCTCAGAGCCTTCTCTAAATGTCCCGGCAAGGCCCCATTAAGGATTTTGCTGTCACTAACCTCAGCCCTCAGTGATTTAATTAGACAATTAGAGGGTGCTTGGGAATGCTCTGTAGTACCCAGAGATATTAACACCATTTGTATTTATATTTAATGACATTGCAGAAGGGACTTTAATTATTCTTTCTTGTCTTTAAACTTCCAAGCAGGAAATTCTCCTCTGACTTCAGCAGCCTCTTGCAGGTGCTGTCACAAACATCGTGTCCCAGGGCCAGAGCTCTCTCCCATCGCTCCTTGGCGGGTGGGTTGTTCCTTGGGATGGCACGGGATCCTACGGGAGGAGCAGGAACCAGCCCTGGTGTGGCAGGGTAAGGGACAGGGAGTGTCCCCTGGCTGTGCAGACAGAGGTTTTGTGGGGCTCTTTAGGATGCTAAAATCCATGGAAGGTTCGATAACTGCCCGTGGAAGAGCCACCGGCACATTCCCTGATCCCTGGCACGCCGTAAAGAGCAGGAGGTTTCCTGGCACGGCAAGAGAGGGATTTGATAAACGAGGAGAACAAAGCCCATCCTCGCTAAGGTCCTCGGCCGCCTCCGAGCCACCCAGAATATCCAATAAAATCCCGGGACTGGGGACGGCCTCCAGCTCCCAGCAGCTGCAGCCCCAGTTGGGATCTGAGCTGGAATTCCCGCAGGAGCAGAGGCTGGAAAGGCTCTGTCCCAGCCCCCTCCTCACCCCCACCAGCCGGGCCCTTCCTTCCTGCCCTCCCAAAGATGCCATCCTTGCAATCCCTTCCAATAATTGTGTTTTCCCTGGATTACAGCCCCGGTAATACAATTAAGCCTAAATAATACAGATGAAGTGGGGAATAATTTGATTTGCCAACTAATGTTTGAGTCAAAGGGGTTTTTTTTTTCCCTCTTTTCCTGAATCTACAGTTGACAAATCCCACAGCCATTCCCCTCTTCCCGTCCTTCAGTGAGACGTGGACACAGAGGAATGATTCATTGCAGAGGATGGATCCAGCCTGCTGAAAACCACGGATGTTTGTGTTGGTTTA
Organism: Mohoua ochrocephala; assembly: GCA_013398855.1. NCBI lineage: Eukaryota > Metazoa > Chordata > Aves > Passeriformes > Acanthizidae > Mohoua > Mohoua ochrocephala. Next base: position 39,531 of record VZTA01028914.1, read on the forward strand.
TGCATGGAAGGGGTGGGATCCCCCTGGGAACTCCTCGAGGCAGTGAAAGGGATTGTCTTGGATAATCAAAGACAATGAGGGAAAGTGGGGTCAATGATCCGTTTGACAAAAGCAGAAGGCAGAGGATGCACGGAGCAATTCCAGAGCTGGGGATGTGAGGAGAGGCTGCTGCCAGGAGCCATCTGGCCAGAGGGGAGAGAGGGGGGGAGCACCAGCCTGTGGGATGGAATGGGCACCTTGGGAACAGGTGCCTTCACACCTGGAGCCTCCAGGCACGGCACGGCCCGGCCCGGCCCTGCTCGGGGCCAGGCTCCGCACGCTGCATTGCCTGGGACAGAACGGGGCATTCCGCGGGAGAGAATGGGACATTCCCTGGGACAGAGCCACCGCTGGCCTCCAAAGGCTTTGAAAAAACCTTCGGAACACCACGTGTAGGTGCTGGGGTGTGACCTGCTTTTCCAGGAGCCGACCGACTGGAGGTAGACCTGGCGCGTGGCTTCAGAAGGATTGCGCTGGGAGTCACTCGGGGTCAGGCCTTTGGAACGTTCCGCTGCTCTTTTCCATTTGCAGAGGGTAAAAAATATGAGAGAGGAGCTGGAACAACCTGTGTAAATAAGGAATAAGAAAGGAAAAATAAAACTGCAGGGAGCAGCTTCCTCCCGGGCGCTTTTCTCTGCCTTTTTTAGGCAAATCTGCTGCTGGCCCTCAGCACCTCCCAGCTGCCCCTAAGCCCCGCTGTCCCAGCGAGCCAGGAACCAGTTCATGCTCAGGCTACACCTGGGGATGAGCTGATTTCCAGGGATATGAGGGATCTCTGCATAAAAGCAACGCAGCAGGGGCCAGGCTGGGCCAGCTCTGGAGGGGGCTCCGGTGGAATAGTTCCTAAATCCTTTTTATTCCTAGTTTACTGAAAGATGCTAAGAAAGAAACCAAAAATATGTGGCTTTGGGAGGATGCCCCAAGTTCAGAGCCCAGCCTGCTCTGATATCCCATTTATTTGGAAGGGTTAACGCTGGTCCAGGCCACATTCCTGCCTCCATCACAGGCAGAGCAGCAGTCAGGGTTAGGTGCTGGCAGGGGAAATGCCAGGATGCTTCATTCCGAGTAGATGTGCTCTCCAGGCTGCCAGACAGGGAAGGAAATTGGAAAAATAATCTCTTTCATGTGGGTTTTGGTCCTTGCTGCGAGGAGTCAGGCCAGGATTAAGTGTCCCTTTGGAAAAGGGCCGTGGAGCAGGAGCTCTCCTGATAGGGGCCCGGCTGGAGCCAGGGGAGGGCAGGGCGGTAAGGGGGGGTGTTCTGGGGGGTTTCCCAGAGAAAATCCCAGGATCTGGACGGGCACAGCTCAGGGGGAGCCTGTTCCCAAGGGAGGTGGCTGCAGCCACCTTTCTCAGGAGGACAAGGTGGTTCCTTGGAGGGCGATTGATCCCTGTCCATAGCAGGGAGCTGGAATGAGATGATCCCTAAACTCACTCCCAACCCAGCCCGGTCTGTGATTCCATGACAAGGAAGCTCAGCTGTGCATGGATGGAAGGGGCTCAGAGCCAAGGGAAGGTGCTTGGAAAAGCCGGAGTTGTTCCCTGATGGAGGTGCAGGGAGGGTGCTGATGTCCCAGGAACATCTGCCTGGGATTCTAAGCGCAGCTCAGGGATCTTCTGTCACTTAGGCTCAGCTTAAAAATGATGTGTGCTCCCCTTCGTCCAACTGCAGCCAGGAAATATCCCAGAGCAGCGTGGGGAGGGAATGAAATCCAGCCTGGAGGAGGGAGGGGGAGGTTCCCCAGCAGGAATTAGCTCCTGCACGAGACACAGAGCCTGTGCTCAGCTCTCCCAAGTGTCCCGGCTATTGCAGCAGGGATGGGGGGTGTCCAGCAGGGATGGAGGGTGCCCAGCAGGGATGGAGGGTGTCCAGCAGGCCTGGGATCACGGATGGAGAGGAGAACAGGGAGGAAAGGCTGAAATGAGCAGTTTCATCCACTCAGGGGCTGTGCCAAAGCCCAGAACTCCTGGTTTTCCCTTGGCATCCGCGCCGGGAGCCTGAGCTCTGCCGAACAAAGCAGCCCTTGGCCGTGCCTCGAGGGGCTCATCCAGGGATTGCTGGGTGGGCTGGGGTGCCCCGGGGCCTGTCCGAGCACAGCCCGGCTCTGACGGACGCCCTCCAGCCCCTCCGTGTCCGAGGCTGTTCCACGGGAGCTCCGGGAGTGTGATCCCATCCCAAACACCGACCAAGGCGGCTGCACGGGGAACGCGGCTCCGCAGCGTTGGAGCCAGGAACTGGCCGGGTTTGCGAACACAAAATTCAATTCTCTGTTCTCCCTCCAGGCTGGAGCTGCTCCTCCTTCCCAGCCCAACTGCCCCCGGTGCTCCACACTCGCTCTCAGCTGCCCACCCCAGTTCTCACCTGCGGAGCCCCTCCCAGCCAGGCGTGGATGGATTTCCCAAAGGAGCAGAGCCCCGGGGCCCTGCAGCTGGGGACCGTGGATTAACAACCACAGGGGACAGCTCTGCCCGCTGGGGACATCTGGGAACCCCCCCAGCTGAATGTCACCGCTGTCCTGCGCTGGTGCTTGGGGGAAGCAGGGGAGGGTGTGGGACAGCACCGTGCACCGGGGACGTGGAGCTGCTCAGCAATGGGGTGGCTGGAGGAGCCAAAATCCCCCAATCCCATCCCACGTCCATGGCCAAACATTCCCCAGCCCACTCCGGTCTGGAAGGCTGGAGGGGGATCCCGGAGCTTTGTCCGTGCCGTGCTCCACGAAAGGGGCTGCAGGCACAGCAGGATTTGTCCTCCAGCCAGGACCAAACCTCTCCCTTCATGGCAGCTGCTGTCCCTCCCGTTTTCCTCCTGGCAGCTAAGTTGTTAATAAGCCTCCTTTTCTCGGAGTCCATCGAAATGACTATTTTAAAACAACTACAGATGTGCTAAATTGGCTCAGCATAATAGGATGAGATGGAGAATAAAGGTTTCCCCAGTGGGCTGTCGCCAGCACAGGTAATTTATTACCTGGGTGGCTAATTACACTCTTCCCAGCTTTCCAGGGTGAAAACATCTTGATATTTCCTAGTTAAGGAGCCCTGACACGAGTGAAATGACCAGACATGTGAATAGGAAACGCGGTGATGAAGTACCTGCGAGCTGAAGAATGCAAAGGAAAAGGCATTCTGCAGCCAGGAAAAATGAACTGTGGGATTTCCCCCAGCACCTTGGGGGAGCGGGGAAGGGCTGCACCCCTCCAACGTCGGCCAATTCCTGCACTTTCTGCAGGAAAACGGCTGCTAACTGAATTCCAAGCTGGGAAAAAAACACCCCCTCCTGTAAGGGAGAGAGGAGAAAGAATTTCACGAGTTCTGCACATGCACTCGTGAGCTTTGGGGGCTGTGGGAAGGGGAAAGCTCCGTAGTCCTTCCCTCTGCCCAGGGCTGGCAGCACCCCCCGGCCCTGCTGATGGATGTTCCTGCCCACCAGGCATCCGGGAAGGAGCAGCTCATGGATGAGAAGCTCCCTCATTGCAGGAGAACCCTCCCATCTCCAGCTCCTCTCCACCCTGAGGAACCCCCCCCTCCTTTTCCCGGGTGTATTCCAAGCAGTGCAGGTAGGAAACACATCTCCATTATCCTCTGGTTTGCTGTTTGATTATAAAATGCAATGTTTGCTTGGTTAATGGCTTTGAGACAAGGTGTCCTATGAAATACACACTCCCCGAACGCAGCAAATGGGCCAATTTCCCCAGGATTTAAAATCGATGGCCTGGAGCAAATCCCATCCAGGAGAAAGATGCCTGGTGGAAGTGCCTGTGGCAGCCCACGGCCTCCAGCCACAGCACAGGAGCCGGGTGTTCACGGAGGGTTGGCAACAGCAGAGCCAAAAAAACCTTTGGAAAAGAGTTTCTTTTTCCCTGGACAAACTGGAGCAGTGGGATTGGGCTGGGTTGTGGGGTCAGTGCCCGCTGGGTGACCCATTCCTGTCACCCAGGCTGCTCGTGGTGACCTGACCTTGTCCCATGGCCAGCGGAGGGGACAGAGCTCTGCCCACCCCTGGGAGCTCACCCTGGGCTTGGATCTTCCCAATGAGGACAGAAAATGATCTCACCTAAAATGAGATCCAGGCTTGCAGACCCCTGGGGGCTGTTTTAGCACCCAAAACATGCCCAGCAATGGGGATGTATCCGGTTCTCCTCGGATGTTTCCCACTCGGTTCGCCCTTCGAGTTCCCCCCATTTGCTGAAGGAAACTGCCCTGGAGCCGGTGCAGCTCCCAAGGAAACCTGAGCAGGCAACTTTCCTGGAAGTCACGGGAAGTTCCTGGAGCTCTTCTCTCTCCTGGCTTTACAGCAGCGGCAGGAACAGGGATGGCACCACCTGGGAAGGGTCCCAGCTCATCCCTGGCTCTCTGGGACTGGAGCAAACCCTGGTTTTTATCCCGTGGGACCCCATTTCACAGCTGGCAGCAGGGAAGGATGGAGCTGGGTGGTGCGATGGCCAGGGGATGGATTCAGCTCCAGTGGTGCCCAAAATATGGATCAGAGAAACATTGGATAGTTTGGGTTGGAAGGGACCTTAAGGATCATCCAATTCCACCCCCCTGCCATGGGCAGGGACACCTCCTACCAACCCAGGTTGCTCCAAGCCCTGTCCAACCTGGCCTTGGACACTTCCAGGGATGCGAATCCATCCTGGGAATTCTGGGATACGATCCCATCTACCGTCACCTTGTAACACTGAAATTCTGAACGTTTTCCCGAAATCCCCCATTTTTTGCGTGTCCCACGGGCTGGGATGATCCCGGCTGTCTCTGGGAATGTTGGGGATAAAGGGAAGAGCAGGAAACGAGGCGTTTGGGGTATGGAAGGGGCCTCATTCCCAGGGATAAAAGGGAGGGAGGTGTGCGCATGTCTGTGGATCCGCAGCATCTCCCAAAGCTCGAGGTTTATGCTTCTTTATCCTTCGACTTCTCCCTTAATGAGAAATTAATTAGCCTTGTAGTTCCTGCTTGGGAACTTGTAAACACTCAGCACTGCCTGTTGCTCCCCCCACCTGGGTCCCGCCCGCCTTCCCTGTAGTCCAAGATATCTGACAAAAACACTCCCGAACAAAGCGCGCCGGCTAATTCAGGGAATTATCGGGAAGCGGGAGCGGGGCTGAGATAATCGGCCCTAAATAGCGGCTGATTGCGCTTCCTCCGCGGCTGTCGCGGCTCCCTCCCACCCCCCAGCGAGCGGCTCGGGGGCCACCGGGCCGGGAAGTGACCGGGCTGGGGATGTCCTGGATGCTCCCGTGTGGGGGATGGTGCCGCTGGCTCCATTGCCTCGCTTTTGGGAAAGAGAAAGGAAAAGCAGCAATTTGCTTGGCGGTTCTGGTTGTGATGTCCCCGCTGCGATGTCCCCACTGCCACATCCTCACTGTGATGTCCTCACTGTGATGTCCCCATTGCCATGTCCCCACTGCCACGTCCTCACTGTGATGTCCTCACTGTGATGTCCCCAGTGATGTCCTCACTGTGATGTCCCCACTGCCACATCCCCACTGTGATGTCCTCACTGCCATGTCCCCACTGCCACATCTTCACTGTGATGACCCCACTGTGATGTCCCTACTGTGATGTCCCCACTGCCACTTCCTCACTATGATGTCCTCACTGTGATGTCCCCACTGTGATGTCCCCACTGCCATGTCCTCATTGTGATGTCCTCACTGTGATGTCCCCACTGTGATGTCCCCACTATGATGTCCTCACTGCCACATCCTCACTGTGATGTCCCCACTGCCACATCCTCACTGTGACATCCCCACTGTGATGTCCTCACTGTGATGTCCCCACTGCCATGTCCTCACTGCCACACCCCCACTGCCACACCCCCACTGCCATGTCCCCACTGTGATGTCCCCACTGTGATGTCCTCCCTTCCATATCCTCCCTTCCATATCCTCCCTTCCATGTCCTCCTCCCACCTGGGCTCTGTGTTGTCCCTGTGCCACCCCGTGCCTTAAGCAGCTCCCCATGGTTCAGTCCCTGGGAGAGGCAGGTCAGCTCTCACCAAGCCCAGCCTGAGGAATTCCTGGGCTCTGCTGCTTCCTCTCAGCCCTTCTCCAGCCTCTCCAAGGCTCGTGCCTGCCACCCTCAACTGCTGCTCAGCAGAGAGCTGGAAGTGCACAAAGGAAGATGAGCATCCTTAGGAACACATCCAGACCCATGGAAAGGCATCCCCGACACAGTGCAGGACCTGTGAGCAGGATGTGCTCCCAGAGCAGCCAGACACTGGTAAAAGAGGTGGGAATAAGGCTGGGAAAAGTGGGCCCAGCCCAGTGGATCACATTGCTGGGACATACCCTGGGTCCGTGGCACGGAGCAGGGGAAGGATCATTTTCGTGCCAGGACCTCATTCATTTCCATTAAAAAATCATTTTCCGAAGGGAGAAGTTTAATTGGCAAGGAAATTGTGGGATTAACTGTTGCAAATTCCGAAGACGAGGAGTGCTCTGAGGCCATGGGGCAGCAAAGAGCACGAGCTGGGTACAAACCCCAGCACGGGGCGGCGATGGGGCACTTCCCACTCCCGCTGAGCCGAGGAGGATGGGCCCTGCATCCAGAGCCTGCAGATTTGATCTGCTCCAACAAAACGGGGCTGCTTGGCCCCCAAATCTCTGTTCTGGCCTGCTGGTGGCACAGCTGCTGACGTGTCAAGGGACAGCTCTGCAGCCTCGAAGCCCAGCTCTGCTGCTGACACACTTTTCCCGGCCCAGTCAATGAACAACCGAGGACTTTCCTACCCGCAGGAGTTTCCTACCCTCAGGAAGGTGGATCCCACCACACGAGTGGGTTTGGTGGTGGGGAAATCTCCCGATGCCTCCCGCTCCTTCCTCCTGTGCTGCTCAGCTGATGGGACAGAATGGGTTTGTGTCATTTCCTCGAGGAGGAAATGTGCTGTTCCAAAGAGGACTTGGAGCTCCTTCAGCAGTGAGTCATGACTTTGTGTATAAGCTAAACACTGGAGCAGAATCATAAATAAATAAAACTGCCTTCATAAACTGGAAATTAAACACATCCTGTCCTTGTTTGCGATGCGCCGTGATTCATGCTGCTGCTTCCTACTTCAAGGGTTATTTTAAACCAGGCTTTGCAGGCTCTTTGTGCCTTTTATCCATCCCTTCATTTGCCCTGCGCTGCCGCTCGAGGAACGTTCTTTGATATGATAACAAATTCCGCCCTCGTGTTCCCTCTCCTCGTGCTGCGTCCTTGCAGGGCTGGTGGCAGGGACAGGCGTGAAGGCGCTGGGCTGGAGGCTGTGGGACATTCCCAGTTCACCAGGTCACCTCCGTCCCCACGCAAGGCTGAGGAAACGCTGCCCGGAGCAGGAGCCAGAGCTGGAATCTGTGCTCACACACAGGGCTGACATCGCTCCTTGCTGGAAGTGCTGATCCCACCGATTCCATTTCCCAGCCCCTCTCCCTCCTCCCTACAGCAGCAGCAGCATTTGAGCAGACAAAGCTGGGTCAGGCACTTGATAACAGAATAGAATCACGGAATCACAGGATCCCTTGGGTTGGAAGTGGCTTTAAAGTTCATCCCGTTCCACTCCCCTTCCACTAGCCCAGGTTGCTCCAAGCCTCATCCAGCCTGGCCTCGGACACTTCCAGGGATGGAGCAGCCACAGCTTCTCTGGGCACCCTGTGCCAGGGCCTCCCCACCCTCATCAAACCTTCCTCAAGATCAGATCTCATCAATTATTATTTTTTTCTCAGCAGGATGATTTCCAGCTGGATCAATTCCCGAGCCTGACTCCTGAGGAACAGTGGGAGGAGCAGCTGAGATGCCACCACAGTGGATCTGTCACCCGAAGGAGAAGGTGGGGAACTGCCCAAACTTTGCTACCCAAGGCCTGTGCTCAGTTGCCGTGGGATCCCTCCTGCCCCAAGATCCCTCCTGCCCCAGGATCCCTCCTGTCCCGGGATTCCCCCCTGTCCCAGGATCCCTCCTGCCCTGCATTGGGCACCACCTGTAGAAGCACAAATCACTTCCTTGTGCAGAGAGGTGAGGAGGTGCCTTGTCCCCCAATCTCCCCCATCCTCCTCCTCACTCCAAACGGGATCGACACTGGATTAGGCCAAAAATGCCATCCCCGTGGTGCCGGATCTGTCCCAAATTTGACATTCCAAGTGGGAGCTGGGTGACGCTCAGAGCCACCCGGCCAAAATTCATCCTGTTCTGCCCTCACAGCTGTCCCCCAGCTGAGCCCTGCGGCAGCGGTGACACCACGGGGGAGGCCCAGCAAGGATATTTTGGGATGTTTTGGCTCCTAATCCTGCCCCACCACCCCTGGCTCCGGGGTGTCTGTGGAGCTCCGGGCTCAGGCGGCTCCGAGGGCTCGCTGGGTGAGGAGGTCACCTCAGGCATCTGGGGTCGCCTTAGGGTTACCCCGCTCCTCATTTAGGCTGGGATAAATAGGTCTGGCTCTGCCAACCCCTGGGTTGTGAGGAGGAGGGGGCTGAGCGACCTGTGAGCCATCGGTGGCTTTCTCCAGGTGGGATGTCCTGCTCTGCAGCAGGATGGAGGGGCTTGGGCTGAGGCTGGGAGTCCTGGGAAGGGCCAGGCTGGATTCTCCTGGCTGGTGGTGCTGGGAGCCTTGGAGCATCCCAGGACAGGAGGAGAAGGCCCGGACAGTGGATCCAGCCCCTCCCACTGCACACCCAGCCTCATTCTTGTCCTTTAAACCAGGTATCCCCTTAAATCCAGGTATTTCCTCCTGCCTGTGCCATACCCTAATCACAAAGCCCTGAGTTCCTCTCTTCCTTAAAGCTGAGCCAGATCCTCCCTGGGATTCCAGTGTGTTCAGAAACCTCAGAGATTTCGGTGCAGGAGGGTCCAACTCTCCCTCTCCAGTGAAATCCTGCAGTTCCCTGCTCCAACTCCCCTTCTCCAGCTGAAATCCTGCAGTTCCTACTCCAACTCCCCTTCTCCAGTTAAAAACCTGCAGTTCCCTGCTCCAACTCTCCAGTTAAAAACCTGCAGTTCCCTGCTCCAACTCCCCTTCTCCAGCTGAAATCCTGCAGTTCCCTGCTCCAACTCCCCTTCTCCAGTTAAAAACCTGCAGTTCCCTGCTCCAGCTCTCCCTCTCCAGTGAAATCCTGCAGTTCCCTGCTCCAGCTCTCCCTCTCCAGTGAAATCCTGCAGTTCCCTGCTCCAGCTCTCCCTCTCCAGTGAAATACCTGCGATTCCCTGTCTTGGCAGAGCTCAGCTGCTGGACCTGCTCCCTCCAAACCAGGCTGGAACACGTCAAACAGGAACGTTAACTATTTTTCCAGCTGTCTGGAGCTCTCAATCCCTAAAACACACGCTGAGGTTGCACCTCCCCACCTCGCCAAGGAGATGCCAGCCGTGCTGGGATTGCTGGGTTGGGGTTGGTTTTTTTTTTAATGGTTTTTAGATCTTGGAAGAAATCCCTGCCGGGGGTGATTCTTCTGCAGGAGCTGCAGTCTGGGGCTGCTCCCCACGTTGGGTGGGTGTCACTCCTTGGTAAAGGTAGGACAAGACAAGTGAGACCATGCCCAGCAGCAGCTCCAACTGGAGCCAGGAGTCACAGAAGCCCAGAATGGGCTTGGAATGGGTTGGAAGGGACCTTCAAGATCATCCAGTGCCACCCCCTGCCATGGGCAGGGACACCTTCCACTATTCCAGGTTGCTCCAAGCCTCTTCCAACCCAGTCTTGGACACTTCCAGAGATGGGGCGGCCACAACTTCTCTGGGAAAACCATTCCAGGGCCTCCCCACCCTCACAGTCTCCAGATGGGGGGAGGTGGAACATCCCCAAACCTTGGACTCAGATCCCTCTGTCCCCTGCAGCAGCACTGAGATGCCCAAGAATCCCAGTCCATGCCGGGTGATCCCAGTTTTGGGTGGGATGAAACCGTGCCAGTCTGAAACCTATTTGAGCCCATCTTTGAACCCGATTCCTCTCTGAGATTGTTTGGGACAGCCCCGATGCTAAAGGGAACAGCAGACAAAGCAGACTAAACACGCAAATATTAAACAGCGAGTGCTAATATGAGAGCCCCTAAACACGAGCCCTCTCCCGCCTCTGGAGCAGCTGGAATCGGGGCTGCTCTCCCGCTGCCGGATCCCGGCGCTACCGAAAGCCAGGCCGGCCGCACGTGCGTGGATCAAATTGCTGCAATGAAGGAGAAATTCCGTTTCCTGCTGCCAATCTTTCTGGCATTCCATCCTCTGCCCCTGCTCTCAGCCGAGAGAGGTGGGAGCAGACGAGGTCCTCTTCCCTCGGGAGATGTGGGAAGGGGGAGTGCGGCTGTCCAGCTCCTGGCTCTGGGAAGGTTGGCAGGGAGGCTTCTCCCCCAGCCTGCTGGAAAATTAGAGAAATCTTATTTTGTTTTGGGATGAATCCAAGAGGTTTTGATGTCCTGGGAGGGATCTGCTGGCCATGAAAAAACTTCTCTCCTCCCCTCTCTCTACTCTGTCTCCCAGAATTTCAAAGCCACAGGATTGGGATAAATCCAGAGGAGGTTCTGGATGGTCACAGTGAAGGGCAGTGGATGCAGAGCACCCGGGCTCAGGCCAGAGGTTTTCCAGCTGTGCTGGGAACAGCAGGGATGGGGAGGTGGTGGTGGAGGAAATCCCCCAGAGCAGCCTGAAAGGAAAACCCCTGAGCTGGATCCCTGTTTGCTGCAGGCTTGTCCTGCGCTTCCCTCACATCTCACTCTCCCTCTGGGTGAAATTCCAGGAGAAACTGGGCAAACATCAACAGCCAGGTTCCGTCTGGGCTGCATGGGCTGGGACAGTGAGGGAATGAGAGACATCCCGACCCCGTCCCTGAGCACGATCCCCACCCCGTTTTCAGCAGCACTCGTGGCCCTGGATCCTTGTCCTTATCTGCCGAGCTCCTCCCCTCTCCCTGAGCCTCTTGGTTATCACTTCGGAGCAAACCTTCCACTTGACTTAACACTGACCAACGTCCCGTCCGCATCTCTGTAATTCCTTACAAATTAGCCAGGGATCATATCAACATTCCAGCCCTTCCCACTTTGGGATCGGAGCTGGGAATGGAGCTGGGGCCCCTCCTGGTGCTCTCACCTCCTCCGTGAGGTTCTGGGAAACATCCTTTCTTCTTTCCTCTTCTTTCCTCTCCCGCTCTCGCTGAAGGAATTTTTTTGGGTGTTTCGGTGAAGCAGCGTCCCGAGGAACCAAAATCCCAGCTCTGCAGAGGTGAGGGGCGTTCCCATGTCCTGCATCCCAAAAGATGGGGCAGCCCAGCTCTCCAGAGTGGCTCCTGCTGGCCCAGGAAGCAGCCAGCCCTCAGGGCAGGGGTGACCTGTGCTGGGACAGGAGGGGCAGAGCCACCCCGAGCCCTCCCAGGGCCTGACTCCAGCATCCCTCTGCCTGCTCCGTGGATTTCAGCTTAGGAACATAGCAGCGGGAAGGCAGATTGATGATGGATTGGTCAAAGGGTTTTCATGAAAAAACCTTCAAGCACTGGGTTCTGGTCCTGCTTCTGCCATCCCAGCAGTGCAGCCTTCTGAGCAGAGGCTTCAAACCCTCCTGGAAGCATTCCCGTTGTCCAGCAATTCCCCCAGAGTCGCGTTGTTAGGGATTCCTTTGTTCTGAGCTTTTCCATTTCCTGCAGCCTCTCGAGTGCCTGAGTACCTGCCACGGGAGCCTTGTTCCTGTGTCACCGAGCGCTGGAAGTGCTCCGGGAGGCTGCGGAAAAATGAGGAATGGTCTGGGATGTTCTCGTGCACAGAGGCCCTGCGCTGATCCCAGAGTTATTAGGGCTGGAAGGAAGCTCCCCCCAGCTCACCTGCTCCACTTTATCCTTCACATCAGGCTGGTAAACCATCCCTGTCAGATGTGTGCTTAGCCTTATCCTTGGATATCTCCGGGGAAAGCAATTCCACAGCGTTCCACTGGCTGAACTCTTGTCAGAGCTATAAAGGTTCCCCTAATGTTTAACTTTCATTTTCTCCACTGCAACATAACCCCATTAAGAGGCTTTGAGCTCCTGGATGGCTTCTTTCCCCCTAAGCCCCCATTTCGAGGAGCTGGGAAGGACTGGCACGAACTGACTCCCCCTTGGCTCTGACACAGTTCCAGGCAATTCCCTTTAATTCGAGTTGAGGTAGGCAGAGTCTATGGGATCAGAGCAGGTTTTAAACGGGCTTAGGCAACGCTCAAATGTCCTCCTGTGAGATGAGCTGGGCTGGGCAGCTGCTGCCCCGGCTGTGCCTCCTCCCCCTGGCTCGGGAATAAGGAGGGAGTGACCCCTCCGAGGGGCAGGTGGGCACACAGGGGGTCACCAAAGTCACAGTGGGTCACCAAAGTCACAGTGGGTCACCAGATCCATGGGGAAGGGTGACAGGAAATGAGGTCTCAGTGGGATTTGAGGGTCCTGCCTGGGGGTGCCTCCCTTCTGTCCCCTCTGCACCAGCTCCCCTCCCTGTGGGCATCCACCTTGTCCTGGCACCAGCGACTGGAGTGGGTGGGATGTGCAGGGACACCCCCACATCCTGCCTGGGGAGAGGGGAATTTGCTGGATCGCAGCTCCCTTCCCTCAAAACCCCCTTTTTCGGCTCTTCCCAGCCCAGGCTGCCGAGGAGGAGGGAAGGGGCAGGCAGGGGCTGCCTGGAGTGGGGATGAGGGGCGGGCGAGGGCTGCACCCCCCGAACTCATCCCCTGTGTCAGGTGAGCTGGGACAGCTCCTGGGATCCAAACGCCGGACAGAGGAGACTGGAATGGACCAGGGAAAGGAGGAAATTCCAAACTCTCCCCAGATGAAGAACAGAGGGGAGAGGGGTTTGGGCAAACGAAGCCGTTCCCAATGGCTGCATTTTGACGAGGATCCTCAAACCACCTGGAAACCCTTCCAAGAGAGGACAAGGTGGAGCTCACGGCATCAACCCCCAGCTATTACCATGACTGCAGGATGAAGTAGGTCGATCCCCCCCTGCCTGGTCCTGGAAGGGCTGAACTCATTTCCTGCCATCCCAGAGGTTGTCGGAGGTGGGAAAGTGGGATGCAAGGATGGCACAGGGCAGAAACGGTGCTGGAATCCACCAGGCGTGGCTGGAAAAGCGTGGGAGTGGGGAGCATGGGAAGGCGATGCCAGCAGGGCTGGGAGGGCAATTCTCTCCTTCCACCCACGGGCTCTCTTAAAGCCCTCACCTGTCAATCATTCCCTCATTTCCATGAATCCTAAATCCACTCGCAGCTCCTTTCAATAAAATGGGAACACGCACCTACCCGGAGTGAAACATATTAGAGCAGTTTGTCACCGCCTCATCCAGGAGGGATTAATTCCCAAATCATTTCCTGACATGTTTTATCGGCACTTATTAAAGCAGGAGCTGCGTTGGGCAATCCTTGGATAAACGGAGCCATAATTTAACACCTCCTCCGTCCTATTAGCGAGGAGCAGGATTTATTTTCTCAGTGCAACTTTAATTATGGAGAACACACGCAGGGGATGGAGGCGGCTGGATCCCGGAGGTTCGGGATGAATCCTGCGGAGCGCCCTGGGGCAAGGCACGGGATCTTCCCAGAGCTGCTGATTCACCCGCGGTTGGCGTGTCTGGCTCCAGGTCTGCGATGTGACCTTGGGATCCGGGCCTCCCGAAGGTTGTTGTGGTGTTGTAGGGAGGTGTGGGACACCGGGAATGCCGAGGCTGGCTGGATGCCTGGCTCCCGTGGCCCGGGGGAAGCCGAGTTCTCCTGGCTCCCCGTCGCTGCGCCGGCAGCAGGAGCGACTTTCCCGATGGAAAAGGAGCGCGGCCCCAAATCCCTGCTCAGCTGAGCAACTCGGAGTTGCCCAACTTTGGGTTCCCTGGAATCTGGCCGCTTTGTGGCTCATTGGACTGAGAAAACCGGGAAAATCTGTGCTGCCTCCAGCCCTGCTCCTCCCCGAGGCTGGAATCCTTCCCTCAGCCTCTGCTCTTCCCATTTGCTTTGAGTGCTTCCACTGCAGCTGGGAATTCTGCACAATCACCAAAGGGTCCGGCTCTGCTGGATCCAGACCCTGCTCAGGTGGCTGTCAGAGGACTTGGAATCACCAGGATTGGGATTCCAGGTGGTTCCAGGGGAGCGTGGCTCTCTGCTCCTGCAGCCTGAGTCCCTGGAGCTGTGATCCCAGCCCGTCGGGATGCTGGAAAACAGCACCAGGGAGGTAGAGAAACCCCAGGAACTGACCCAGGGCCTTCTGGAAAAGCTGGATCCCTCCTCCCATGGCAGGAGTTAATGACCCTCCTGGCAAATATCACCGGGAGCTTGTCAGGAATCCTCACGTTCCCCCGAGCGCCGCCGTGTTCCTGCTCTTTTCCATGAATTTATTTTCAGCTCTGGAAATTGTCTTTTAATTTCTGCCCCTTTGTTCTCTCCCTGGGGGGTCTGGGGGCTGCCTCCAGCTCTTCAGTCACAGGCTGGTGAGACAGGGATGTGTCCAGTGGCTCTGGGAATGGGGATGCAGAATCCAAGCTCTTGGACCGTCTTAGGGCCTGTTCTTGCTGCCACCTCTCCGGGGAAAGCTCCAGGGACACTTGGCACTGGGGCTAAGGGATGCAGGAAAGCTGTCCCTGTGGAAGGGCTGGGATCTGGGGGTGCTGGAGCAGCAAGGGGTTGGGGTGCTCCTCAAGGATCACCGCAAGCTGCCGAGAGAAAGCAGCTGGATGCATCCAGTGCAGCCACTGCCCTTCCAGGCCCAATCACGGATGGGGACAAATAATAATCCCTTATTAAACTCCAAATTCCGGAGCAGTTCGGGGCAGGGAGGGAGTGCAGAGGGAGGAGATGCTGGAACACCTCGGGCTGATGTCATTCCTTGCAGTCGGGAGCAGGAGAAACACAATCCAGTTCTGTTCCCCCCACAGCAGAACAAAGGGGAAAGTCCCCGAGGGAAGATTGGGAAAAGGGAAACAACAACAACCAACCCAAAGAACTCCAAACTGAGAGAGGAGAGGGAGAAAAGTAGAAGAAAGAAAAAAAACAAGGCCAGACAAACCCATCCCCCTGAGGCGTCCCCTCGGTGTGAAATAGTTTCCCTCTTTCCCCACTTCCCCCAGCCGGGCTCCTGGAGCCATAAAATCCGAGTTTGTGGCGTGCTCAATCGATTACTCCCCGAACGCCCCGGCTTTGGAGACAGGTAATTCATTTCAGCCCCTCCGTGGCTACATGCACAAAAAAAAGAAAAAAAATCCCCTTTCCCTTTTCCTTTCTTCCCGTGCTGCTTCCAGCCCTTTCTCTGCCCCTGTGCTCCCTCCTCCCCCTCTCCCCCCTCCCCGTGCCCCTAGACACGAGCGATTCCCAGGGAAAGGTGCGGCCATTCCCACAGTGAAACCCAAGGCAGGTAATGACTTTCTCACCCCATCCATACTGCTCCAGAAACTCCTGCCCCTCCAGCTGCATCCCTTTCTTTCCGAGAGGCCAGGGGGAGGGGGGGGGGATGTGCCAGCCCCCTCCCATTCCCTCTCCTCCAAGGCCTCTCCATAAAAAATAAAGGAGGAAGATATAAAGGGAGCAAGTGTTTGCAGGGATAGAGTTTCCGTGAGGCGGAGTGGTTGGGAAGCAGAGGCTCTTTGGTGTCCGGGAAGGAGCAGGTTCCTCACACCCCGCTGTGCTCTCCGTGTGGGAACTGCGGGCAGGATGGCTCGTGTGCTGCTGCCAGCTCTGGGGAAAACATCGTGGAATCGTCATGGAATGGCTCGTGTCGGAAAAAACCTTGAAGTTCATCTTGTTCCCACTCCCTGCCATGGGCAGGGACAACTTCCTCTATCCCAGGTTGCTCCAAGCCCCATCCAACCTGGCCTTGGACACTTCCAGGGAGGGGGCAGCCACAGCTTCTCTGGGCACCCTGTGCCAGGGCCTCACCACCCTCACAGGGAACAATTCCTTCCCAATTTCCCATTCTTTTAGTTTAAAACCATTCCCCCTTCCCTATGACCATGTGCCCACATATAAAGTCGCTCTCCAAGGAGAAAGGAGGAGCTGGATTGGGTTCCCAATGGAGTTTGGCCACTTCCCTGGGAAGCCCCAGCTTCCCGAGTCACAGCGCTGGGCCCAGCTCAGCCCAGGTCCAGCCGCCGTGTCCGGCTTTGTGCCGGCCGCTGTCCTGCCCTTGGAACGGCCACACCTCGGAGCCAAGGCCTGGAATGGGGAGAATTAGGGAATTAGGGCTCAGCAGCTGCAAGGGAACAGCGAGGTTTGTTGGGATCTCTCCTGTTCCAGCCACCCAGGAGCACTGGAGCTCCAGCAGAACCCCAGGGCTCCTCTCATCCCTCACCGAGCAGGGTCCATCCAAGGGCTGCTCCTGACCCTGGCCAGCGAGCGGGGGCAGCTCTGGGACACCCCGGTCCCTGTTCCCAGTCCTCTGGCACTCCCCGTAAATGATCTTTGCAGAGCTCTGGAGATCCGAGTGCGGATGAGCAGCTTTGAAGGGCTCTGGAACACGGTTTATGGGATTACACCTGGGCTCACCTGACTCCACAAGGGTTTTCATCCTAATGTGCGCTGGCTTCCAGGGAAAAGAGGAGATTACCCGGCACTGACAGCTTTGCTGGCAAATCCTCCTGCACTGGAAGGCTCTTCCGTAAAAACAGGGGGTGCAGGTGCTGCCAGCCCGCAGCCCTGGGCCGGGAATTCAAGCACGAGCGTGTTTCTACCCAGGGAATCCAGGAGCAGCAGGAATATTTTGATCACCAAGCCCTAAATACGTTTTGTGACGTTTCAGAGCAAGGTCAAAGCTCATCTGTGCTCCCTCCCCGCTCTGGCTACTCCCACTGTTCCCTGTCCTCCTCCAAAGGGCTGCTCCAGGATCAAAGCCTGCCCGACCCTTTTCCATATTCCCCACTCGGCTCTGGCAGCCCCTCGGCTGCTCCCAGCCCTGGGTCACTGCCACAGACCTCCCACTGCCCAAAGAAACCCAACAAAGCTGGGCCAGAGGAGCAGCTGCAGTCCCAGTTGAACTGTGAAGGATGAACCCATCGGAGAGCTGGCAGCAGCATTCCCGTTTCCCAGAGCCTGGCGGAGCTGGGAGGAACCCTGGGCTCTGCAAGGCTCAGTGGCCACTTGGCTTTGAAGGATTTCTGCTGCTCAGGAGCCATCCCAGCTCCTGCCAGGTTTCCTGACGGACTCTGCAAGACTCTCGTGCGCTCCTGAAAATCCGCGGCAGCTCTGCCCGAGGCGAATTCCCACCCAGCTAAACGGGGACGCTGAGGAAGGAGCTGGCACCCTCTGAAGCAGGCCCTGAGGAAAAAGGGAACGTTGCTGACAGTTCTGAGGATGCCTGGCTCCCACACACCGCTCCTTCTGATTAGCTTGGAAACACATTTAATCTGGGGGATTCAGTTTATTCCTGCATAAATCCCTCCTGCCTGGTGCGGGGAGAACGGGGCCGCTCCCACCACAGAGGATCCTTGTCCCTGTCCCCCCACACACCACAGGCATCTGCCAGGCCCATGTGGGAGGAGCTGCGGCTCTGGCTCTGCCCATGGGCACGTGTGGGTCACGCTCAGCGTTCCCAGTCCTGTGTGGGGGAAAGGAGTGAGATGTCCCTCCCGGCAGCAGCGAAACCTGGATGGGCGTCGAGCTCAGGGAATAAATCCCAGTGAGGAACTCATTCAAGACTTTCCTACTCCCAGCAGTTCCCAGTTCCTGAAGCGGAGCAGGGCTTGCCTTGACTGGGATGAGGACAGGTCTGTGGGTTCCCTGTGGCTGTGTCCCTGGGGGGGGGGGGGGGGGGGAGTTTCCAATGGGATCAGTTAAACTCCAGTGCTGACCCAAAACTTGGACTCCTACAAGGACCAAAGTGGGATGAGCTGCCCTCACTTTATTTCCTCTAACACTGTGCATTTTCTTTACCAGCTGCACACAACAAAAGCACTAACGAGGCAAAGGAAAACTGCCTGGCGGGGTCAGGAAAAGGCACTTCCTATTCCCTGGATGGAGAGTGGAGCTGGGCCTCGGCCTGGGCTGCAGCACCTTCCCTGCTGTGACCTGTGGGACGGCTCTGCCTGGCTGTGGGATTCCCTCTCGCCATCCCGCAGTTTCGTGTCCCTGGCTCCCAGCTGCCTGCTTGGATCTGCTGGTGAGCCGGGATACTCGGCTCGGCTCGGCTCGGCTCAGCTCTTTCAATGGTAATTTCCCGTGAGCAGCTCCCAGCTCTCCCATTTCTCTTCCCACCAGCCCAGCCTTTGGCTCAGACTTGCAAATGACAAATTACGCTTCTGCCTCTAATTCCAGCTTCCCTGGCATCCTCCACCGGCACGGAAAGCAGCAGGATCTGAGCAGGCAGCGGGAGGTCGGCGTCTCCTCTGCTCCGGCTCCCTCCCCCTGTCTTAATTGCAGCCTAACGTGGGTTTGAGGTGTATTAAACACACAAATTATCCTGCAAAGCCTCGGGAAGTGTTGCTTCCCCAGGCCTCTAATGGGAGCTTACAGAGCAGCCAGAGGAGCTGTTTAACGGCACGGCTTTGTCTGGAATGGCCCTGGCGAGCGATCCCCGTGCGGGGCTGGCACCGGGGCTGGCACAGGGGCTGGCACCGGGGCTGGCACCGCTCAGCCACCGCGTCCCCACCCGGTCCCCACCGTGGTCCCCCTGCGCCGGGGCATCGCGGAGAACCAGAGGCTCTTGGCAAAGGCTCCCGCAGCTGCACCTGCGCTGCCGCTGGAGCGCTGCTGATGGGTTGGAGGGAGTTCAGAGGAGAAGCGGGAACACAATCAAGGAGCTGCAGGGCAGGATTTGTACGGCGACTTTAAAGGAGCGGCGTGACGGCAACGAGAACAAGCGCTCGAGCACGCCGAGGTTTAATCTCGGGCTCAGACAAAGCTGACGCGGACCGGGAGCAGATTGATCCCCCTCACGAGGGAAAATCCACTTCCACCCACAGCGGGAGTGATGGAGAGCCACCAGGAGCCTCCTCCGGGAGCGATGCAGAGCCATCGGGAGCCTCCTCCGGGCTCAAATGCCGAGGGAGAGGAGGAGAGGAGAGGGAGGGAGAGCAAGGGAGGTGTTGGGGTCAGCCCAGGGGCTGTAAGGAGTGATGGAAAAGCATGGGAATGAGAAGAGGAAAACAGGCTTCAACAACAGGGAAATGTTGCCAGCAGCCCAGCCCAGGGATCAGGGAATGTCGCCATCCCGGATCAGGGAATGTCGCCATCCCAGAGCAGGAGGGACAACCTGGTGTGTCCTACCCCGGGTTTGATCATTCCACTCCCAGCTCTGCTCTCCAAAGAGGAAGATGAAGCCCGACAGCCTAAAGAAAGCCCAGCCTAACACAGGTGAAGGCACTGGAAGGGACAGAGGTTCGTAGGGAAAATCCGCTCTCCGTGGCTCAGCGAGGGGCAGCCGCTCTCCGGATGCCCGTGGAAGCAGACATGGAATGTTCTGCACAACGAGAATCCAACAAAACGGGGCAAATGGGAAAAAAAAAAAGCCTCCTTTTCCCAGCTCTCTCATCTCCAGCTGCACCAAGGATTGGTGGGGGGGAAAGACAAATGTGGATCCAGGCAGAGGGATCAGGGCACGGCTCAGGGCTGCAGGAAGATTTAGTGCATTGAAGTCCAAAGGCAGGGCTGGATCATCACACGAGGCAAGAAAAATCCCTGGGAGTGGAGATCACATTAAACAATGTGTTGTAATAAGTGTTTTATGCTTTAGAGGAGGAGAGAGAACAGTGAAATCCCCTGTAAGAGCTAATTACTGCAAATTCCTTTTCAATAAAACAAGACCAAAAAAATCCTCTCTTAACGGAAAAATCCATTTAAGGCTCAGCTGAGGTAACCTCGGTTCACGTCCTGGAGCAGCGTTCCTGAGAGTCAAACGGGATTTCACTGGAGCTTGGCATGACCAGCCCAGCTCCCCAGGGAGCCCAGGTGTCGGGGTGAAGGTCTGCAGGGAGAGGGTGATCCCCGGGCACCAAAATCCCAGGGGAAAGGCTTTATAGTGCTGCTGGCCACATGGAAAGTCAGCGTGAACGTCTTTGGGAGGGTGTGGCAGGGATTTTGGGAGTGGGAATGGTGGGAACTCTCAGACATCTCACTTCTGGGGGCCAGGTGAGCTTGCCCTGGCACCTGGAGGTCCCTGTGGCACCTCCCCAGCAGTTTCAGGCCACGGGTGATGTGTGACCACGGGAAGGGACAGTCGGATGTCCCCAGCCTGGGCCGCTGCCTCCCCCAGCCCCACACGACCTCCGTTGCCTCTCCCAGTCCAACCCAATTAAAATAAAATAAAGCCCTGGATTGGGAGAGGATTTGCCTCTGTCCCTGACACTCCGCATTTCCTGCCATTTGGAATGGGGCCACTTTGGTGGATTTCTTGCACATGGGAGCAATAGATTGAGTTACACCGATGTCCAGTGCCGAGCAGAGAGACATTTCTTTTCC
Source organism: Mohoua ochrocephala (assembly GCA_013398855.1). Lineage (NCBI taxonomy): Eukaryota > Metazoa > Chordata > Aves > Passeriformes > Acanthizidae > Mohoua > Mohoua ochrocephala. Next base: position 59,899 of record VZTA01028914.1, read on the forward strand.
ACATGTTCCTGCAGCTGCGTGACCCCAGGAAACCCAACGGTGGGGTCTGTCTTGGAGACAAACAGGGATTGTTTTGTGTCCGTGTGGAAATGCTCCCTCCCCCTCGGCTCCCCCCCGTGTGTGTGAGTGTGGACAGGGGGGGATCATTCCCCACCAGACACCTTCACGTGCCAAACAGCACAAACTCGGGATGTTTCTCGGCCACAAACCCACAGGGTGGGAATGCAGCTCAGGAGCCCCTGGCCAGGAGAGCTGTGGCTGCCCAGGGAAGGGCTGGGAGGCTGCTGGCAGGGGAGCAATCCACAGCTGGATGGGGCTGCCGTGGATTGCTCCGTGCGGTCGAGGAGCCACCGCTCCCCTCCCCACCACCAGCCTGTCCCAAACGTGGGGCTGGAAGAGGGGGGAGGCAAAGAGGGGATGGAGGAGGCTCATCAGAGTGGGATCCTCCTGTCAGTGGGATGGTCTGGGCAGTGGGATACTCCTGTTAGGGGGATGCTCCTGCCAGTGAGATGGTGTGGGCAGTGGGATACTCCTGTTAGGGGGATGCTCCTGCCAGTGAGATGGTGTGGGCAGTGGGATACTCCTGTTAGGGGGATGCTCCTGCCAGTGGGATGTTCCTGCCAGTGGGATACTCCCGTTAGGGGGATGCTCCTGTCAATAGGATGCTGTCTTCAGTGGGATGCTCTTAGCAGCAGGATGCTCCAGGCAGTGGGATGCTCCTGGCTGTGGGATGCCCTGGGCAGTGGGATACTTGTGGCAGCAACATCCCTGAACCCTCCCTGCTCAGTACCTCAGTGCTGACAAGATCTGGGGCTTTCAGGAGAATAAAAGCACGGTGAAATGGGTTTCCTTTTTTCGTTTGTTTTGCTTTGAAGAAAACTGGAGGGTAAAGAGAGCTGTTTGTAGGGTAGGAACCTGTTGGATGCAGAGCATCGCTACCCAAAGATGTCCTTCCCAAACAGCTCTCCTGGCTGCCAGCTGAAATCCAGATCTCCAACAGCTCATTTCCCGAGCAGCCACTCAGGCAAAGCCCGGGGAAGCCTGGGGCAAGGCCTGGAGCCTCCCAGGGAATCAAACACTGCTGGACTCCCGGTGCTGGCTCTGGGGTAATGCGAGGTCAAGGAGCACCGGTGCCCTCGGGTCCCGTTCCCACATCGCCGGAGGTGCCGAGTTCTGGCTAAAGCTCCTCAGCCCTGTGGGGATCCAGCAGCATCTGACGGCATCCACGGCATCCAACTGCATCCACAGCATCACCACTGAGATCAGGGAGGCCGATGGCATCCCCAGAGACTGTGGCCGAGCAGGATGAGGAGGGGAGGGAACCTCTGGCTGGATAAGGAGCTGAGCTGCTCCACATCCCGGGAGTCCAGGATCGGCTGCGGAGTCCCGGGAGCTGCCGGAGGAGGAGCCTCTGGCTGCTCTATCCCTGGCACAGCACTTGCAGCGTGTCTATAAATAGGAGTTTTAAGCACAGCAATTAATCACGGAGCGCTACTGTCCACGGGCTGGGCTGGCTTTAACAGGGGATGCGAGTCCGGCATTCCCTGGATTTACCAACCCAGCCTCCCGGGACAGACACGGCTTTGAGGTTCCTTCCAAGTGGCACTTTGAGGCTGCAGTGTGAGCTCGGCTTGCTGTGGTTTAACAAGTGACCAGGCACCGGCTGAGGGGCTGCGGGTGGCGGCCGAAGACACCGGGGTGTCACCAGCACGTGTGACCCTCTTGGGGCTGGCGTTGGCAGCAGGGGCAGCACAGATTCCTTGGCATTGGCAGCTGAGGAGCAGGAGGATCATGAGCAGTGTCAGCCTGTGGGGATCCATCCTCTCCCATCCTGGAAAGGGTACATCACCCACTGTGAGCTCCCAGAAACATTGGAATGGCTTTAAACTAAAGGAAGACAGATGTAGGTGGGATTTTGGGAAGGAATTCTTCCCTGGGAGGGTGGGGAGGTGCTGGAATGGACTGTCCAGAGAAGCTGTGGCTGCCTCTGGATCCCTGGAAGTGTCCAAGGCCAGGTTGGACCGGGCTTGGAGCAAGCTGGGATAGCTGGAGGTGTCCCTGCCTGTGGTTGGACCGGGCTTGGAGCAAGCTGGGATAGCTGGAGGTGTCCCTGCCTGTGGAAAGGGGTGGGTCTGGATGGGATTTAAGGCCCCTCCCAACCCAAACCATCTCGTCTATGTGTCCCTGACCCCTGAGCTCCCTCTAAGTCCCAGCCCTTTTTCCAAGCCTGGACCCCCCACTATCCACCTCTTTTTTCCTTGAAGAAGGAAAGGGTGAGTCCTTGCCCCTCATCAAAGCGGGGGCAGTGTCCCCCCTCCTCCCAGCCCTCGGGTGCCTTTGGGGGAGCTGAGCGAGCCCCTCCTGGCCGTGCTCAGGAGGGGTCCGGGGGGGAGCCTCTCCCGATGGCGGGGCCGTGCTGGGTCTGTCCTGCTGGGAAGTCGCTTTTAGCGGCGGGTCCGGGCAGGGCCATATTGGGTTCAGTCTGTTGTGCAAAACACTCCGCAGCGCGCGCAATCTGTGCTCCCCCGCCTGACGAGAAATGCTAATTGTGTGCGAAGGAGCTGCCAAGAGCCCGCAGTATTCCCGGGAAGGGGAGGGGGGGTTATTGGGATTGTTCCCATTGTTCTGGCAGCTGCAGCACAGCCCAGCCGGGCTGGGCACGGCAGCGGGGCAGGGGCGAGCGGCTCTCCCTGCCCGGAGCTCGCCCGTGGCACGGGATGGGATCAGGGACCGATGGCCGCTCCCGCCGGGATGGATCCCGCCTGGGCTGTGGGGGAAGGGTGGGCACGGCGTTTCTGCTCGGGCTGAAAGTGTCAGTTTTGCATAAAATATGAAGTGAAAATTCTTCTCCCTTCAGTTACTCCCTCGTCTGCCAGCCCGTGCTGATGCCTGCATCCCGCTGCTTCCCAGCCTGGAGCCAGGGCTTCCCGAGGGCTGGGGACAGCAGGATCTCCGGGGCAGGGGTGCTTGGGCAGGTACAGGGCCCTCACTGTGCCGGGGGACCTGTGCCGGGTGCAGGTTTTGGATGTAGAACACGGGGTTTGCATCTCCGGGGGTTGGTTCCTGCCAGGGACGGGGAGAGCAGAGGGAAGGCGATGGAGAAACCGGGAGAGGATTTCTGTGCTGAGACCCAAAGCAGCAGCCAAGCCTGAACACCACCAGAAGAAGAAACTCCTCCGACTCCCAGCGATCTGAGTGAGCTGGAAAAAACCAAAGAGGGAGAAACGATGGCTCTGGTTTGATTTACAAGCACAGCAAAAGCCCCACATGGTGTGAAAATGTGGTGCTTTGCTGGGCTTTGCAGGAGAAAAATCAAGGCCCTGTTTTGCAGAATCCCAGAATCCCAGAATGAGTGGTTTAGATTGGAAACAACCTCAAAGCCCATCCAGCCCTGCCATGGCCAGGGACACCTTCCAGCTGCTCAGGGTGCTCCAAGCCCCATCCAACCTGGCCTTGGACACTGCCAGGGATCCAGGGGCAGCCACAGCTTCTCCGGACAGTCCGTTCCAGCACCTCCCCACCCTCCCAGTAAATCACCCTGGCTTCTCCCTCGTGGGCTGGGAAACAAGCAGGAGCGCTGATGGATTCGGTGCTTTTCCCTCTCTGTCCTTCCTCACCAATTTGCAGCAAAGGAACCAGATAAAGTTTGATAACTTGGAAGGGGAGAGAGCGAGGGAGAAGCCGCCCCAGCTGCCGGCTCCCGGTGCTCCCCCCCACTTCCAGGGAGGATAAATGAAGTGCTCTCCATTCCCTGCTCGTCTGCCACCCTCCAGTGAGTCTGTCATGGGCTCATCTGTGTCTAAATTAGCTTTGCACAGCAACGCCGTGTACAATTATTGCTGTCAGCCTTTGATCTGACCAGTTTATCTCATCAGCTTGTCAGGCTTCATTCTCCAACCTTTCTCTCCTCGGCGCAGCCACCAGAGCCGCCCGGGCTCCCTTGGAAGAGGCTCCGGGCTCACGCGGAGCTTCCGAGGGATTTCTAAAAGCTCACGGTCCGACGGTGCCGCCGGAAAAATGGGTTACACCAAGCCTGGCAAGAGGGAAGGGAGCAGCAGAATTCCTGCCATTTCCAGGCCGTTCCTCGTTCAGAACCAGGGAATGACATCCATCGGTGTTGGCACGTGGCAGGGGACCCACTGCTCCGAGCGTGGTGACATCAGTTCCACGGGATTCTCCCGACAGCCGTGTTTGACATTCCGGCTTCCGCTGTGAAGGCTCATGGAAAAAGCATTCCCATTGTCTGGGACTCTTTGTGCTCTCCTGCACGAGGGCTGCCGGGAAGGGAACCCCAAAGGGATGCAGCTGGAACAGATAAATCAGGGATTCCAAGGAACGGTCACCCCAGTCCTTTTAGCACCTTGTTCCAGCTCCAGGTGTCCCACAGCTTTCACTGAGGGGGAGCCCTGCGGGAGGGAGGCACCTGAGGCCATGTGAGATCCAGGGTGAAGGATGGGATCCTGGGAGGGTGCCAAGCATCCCAAGGGATGCTCATCCCACAGCCGGGTGCCACAGGGGCTGCTTCCCAACCCTGCAGAGCAACACTGGACACACAGCCCTGTCCGGGCCTGCTGCACCTTCCCAAGGCTTCTATCCCACCTCCCCATTCCTGCTACACCTTCCCAAGGCTTCTATCCCACCTCCCAATTCCTGCTGCACCTTCCCAAGGCTTCTATCCCACCTCCCCATTCCTGCTGCCTGCCCAGCAGACTCTCTCCCCCAGAATCCTCTCCCCTCCCTCCTTCCCAGCTTCCCAAGGTTTCGGTGAGGCTGTAAAAATTCCTTTATTCTGGAAAAGCAGAGGGATGGACCTCTCTCCACCCTGGAGGTGTCACTCATCCTCTGCCACCGCCCCAGGTGTGGCTCTGTGGTGTCCCCTCCCCAGCCTGGTGTCTCCAAACTGCTGATGGATGGTGAGGACACATCCCCAGCCCCCACCCCTCCTGTCTCGCCCCCTTTCCTGCTGCTCTTTGATTTTTCCGCAGCCGGTTGTGACTCCTGGATCCCCACATCGTTATCTGTCCTCCTTCACTCCCAGAAATCCTGCGGGTTGGAATTCTGTCTGCTCCAACTCGTGAATATTCCGGACTCTGAAGTTTCCCGACTCCAGATGTTCTGGCCAGACCAGAGGGGGAAAAAAAAACCCACCCAAAAAAACCCTCAGCATTAATAAAAACCTTTTGAAAATCCCGAGTCCTATTGCGCAGCAGTGACATCATATCCGTGAAATATGAGCTGATGATGTCACAGCTGGGAAATGAGGGATGATTGTTCCTTCTTGGCACACGCTGCTGCTCGGGCCAGACCTGTTAAATAAATGCACATGGCCCATAAATGTGGAGATTGAACCCAGGAGTTGGGAAGGCAGCCCCGTGGGCACCTGGGTCACGGAGCCTGGCGGGGACGGGGGGCGTGGGGAGGGTGCTGAGGGTGGGGAGAGGGTTTGTGTCCCTGTTCTACTCCCAAAGATTGGAGAAAGGGTTTGTGTCCCAATTTCACTCCCAAAGATTGGAGAAAGGGTTTGTGTCCCAATTTCACTCCCAAAGACTGGGGAAAGGGTTTGTGTCCCAGTTCTGTACCCAAAGATTGGGGAAAGGGTTTGTGTCCCAGTTCTGTACCCAAAGATTGGGGAAAGGGTTTGTGTCCCAGTTCTGTACCCAAAGACTGGGAGAGGATTTCTCACCCACTTCAACCGCCAGATCCGAAGTGTCTGGATGCCTTTGGATTTTCCTTTGCTTTCCTCCCCCCGCTCAATCCTGGTGGCTGCTGGGGACAGAGGAATGGCTTTGCCAGGCTGTCCCTGTGATCCAGGATAGAGAGGGGACAGCAGAATGTCCTGAGGGAGCAGTGATAGCCCCTTTGCTTGTGGAGCCAGCACTGCTGGTGCCAGAGCCACCCATCCCCATCCCATAATTCCCACAGCTGCCTGTGCCAGGCCTTGTTGGAAAATCCCCCTCTCTCTGACTCCACGACAAGCACTTATTCCTCAAATCCTTGGATTCATCCCCCTCATTCCCCTACCAGGGCTGGCTGCAAACATTCCTGCCTGGGCTGGCTGCTCCCACACCAGAAGCCATGGGAAGCAACAATCCCCAAAATCCCAGCACTGGATCCCCCATCCTTCCCAATCCCATCCCTCCCTGGCACGGCGGGATCTGTTATCCGAGCGTTTCCCTCATCCACGCATTTCCTTCCCACGTGTGCAGCCTCCCGATGAAGGAGCACATTCCGTGCCATGGAAAAGGGCTATTTTTCCATCTGGGCCGTGCTGACAGTGTCAGGCCTCTCGTTGAAGCTCCCAGCTGGATTTGCGAATTCGGCCTTTTCCCTCTTTCCCTTTCGGGCCCGTTGTTTGCGCTGGGAAGGATGCGCCAGGCGGGAGGGGAACGTCTGCCGAGGTGTCCGTCAGGGAGGTCCCGAGGGATGGGATGTTATCTGGGAATTTAATCATCACCCTTGTTCTTGATTGATCAAATCAGGAACATTTCTTTATTTATTGACTCACTCGTTCCTTAGGACGGGTTTTGATGGGACAATTTCAATTCCAGAAGCTGAGGGGAAAGAAAAAAAAAACCCAACCCTGCCTATAAATTTTTTTCAGGAAGATTTTGTTTTGCTGCTCCAAAGTGAAAATTTCCTTGTCTTCTCACTTAACACGGGCTCATATTTCCAAAAATATGCCAATCATAACAAAAGAAGTGGAAGGAGGGAAAGCAAAGGCTGCAGCCGAGATAAAACGCTGGGACCAACCTGTGCTGACGCTGTTTTCCTTTCTTAGCTCCATGGAAAAGGTATTTTTACGTTTTTAGCCCAATGCAGATTTTGCCTTTTTATTTCATTTGAAATCTGAATTTTCAGCAGGCAGGAAACTGTTTCTTTGACAGCTTTAATCAGAAATCAAAGATTTGATCATGCAGGGAGATGGAATTTCAACTTCAAAGCCCCGGCACAAGAGGTGGATGCAGGTACCGGTGTGCTGCGATGCCGTGGAAACGGGAAGGGTGATGGGAGGCAGCGCTGCCGGAGGAAATTAAAGGGGGACACAGCACTGGGGAATGTTCCCAGCGACGAGAAGGAGCCTTCAAAAGGCAGGTGTTTAATTCTTGTACAAAACAAGGCAGCAAGCAGTGATTAGAGCCCCAAACCTCCTCGCTGTGCAGCCGCAGCGCCCAGGCAGGGCTGGAGGCTGGGGAAGGGGGGATGTGCCGGCTCCCCCTGCTCCAGCTCCTTGGCAGAGCCGGGCTTGGAAACGTGGCTGCATCTGCAGATGTGTCAGGGGAATGGGGACATCAGTGGCACCCCCAGCCAGCGCCAGCTGTGGCCACGGAGCAGGGCTGGAGCTGGGGCTGGTTCTGCAGCTGGTTCTGAAGTTGGTGCTGGTGCTGGTTCTGATGCTGGTGCTGGTTCTGGTTCTTGTGCTGGTGTTGGTTCTGGTTCTGGTGTTGGTGCTGGAGCTGGTGTTTGTGCTGGTGGTGGTTCTGGTTCTGGTTCTGGTGTTGGTGCTGGAGCTGGACCTGGTGTTGGTGCTCATGTTGGTGCTGGTCCCGGTGCTGGTTGGTGCTGGCTCTGGTGCCGATGCCAGTGCTGGTGCTAGCTCTGGTGCTTATGCCGGTGCTGGTGCTCAGCTGGGACAGGCACAAATTCTCAGCACGGTGACCAGGAGCCACCCCTTGGAGCCACCCCTTGGAGCCACCCCTTGGAGCCAGCCCTTCCCACACAGGCTCTGACCAGGAATTTACTGCTCGTGCATGGAAAAAAGGCTTTTGCTCAAATGATGTCCTGGGATTTGCTTTTCCAGGTTTGACTCACTCCCTGGAAGGAAAGCGGGGTGTCTGAAACCTGGAGATGTTCTGGAGGCTTTGGGAAGAAAGAAGTCTGATCCATCCATCCATCCATCCATCCATCCATCCATCCACCCGTCCGTCCGTCCGTCCGTCCGTCACCTGAGAGCCCAGGTGTCACAAAGCACAAAGAGAGGGACCACAGGGAAGCACCGAAGTGATTCCCCATGGACATCCATGCCTGCCAATGCCCTGGAAGCAGCAGCTGGCCGGGAATGACAGGACAGGAGCTGGGCTTTGCTTCGAGCTCACGGCACCTTGATGTCTGAACCTGCTGGTAATTAGCAGGAATTGGGTTATAATTGCAGAGCGGGAGTGACCTCAGCAGCCGCTAATTCTGACACAGAAGGACAATCTGGGGGCACCTGGAACGCAGCTCGGAGCTGCAGCCCTTTCCCAGCCGTGATTAATCCCCAGGAAATGTTCTGTGGTCGGGCCATTACCACTCCAATCTGGGGCTGAAAATGAATCAGAGCTGCGGATGACTGTGGGAAAATTGTCACCAAACTTGGATGGCTTTGCTTTGTTTCACCACAAAACTCTTAACGAAGCATTGAAATGGAGATGGATTCTCTGCCTGGCCCCGGCATTAACCCTTAGTGGGCCCAGCCAGGCTGGGAAGCGATTCCACACTCCAGCTCTTGGCCGGGTGGAAATTCCTTCAAGCAAGACGGAGAGACTGAGGGGAGTGTTGGGGATGAGCCGGGCTCAGCCGACCCTGCTCTTCCACCCTACGCAAAACCTGGGAGCAGGTTCCTGCCTTGAGAGGTTTGGGAATTCCTGGAGCTCCCGAGGTGTCCTCCAGCCCCTCGGAGCAGCTCCCTCTGCTCCAAGCTCCCGGCGTGCTGTGTCTGGGTGGCTGTTCGGGGACCATCCTTGCAGGGCCGTCAATCAGGGGCTGTAATGAGATTCCTGGCACCGCGAGTGCCTCTCACAAAGTCCTTCTGCAGCCACTCGCCAGCCCCAGCCACAAGGGCCTCCCCCCGCCGCCACTCGGGGCTCAAAGGGAGCTTTGTGAGGCACCACAGGCAGAGCTTTCTTGCCGGGGACAGGCGGCAGCAGGCAGCCTGCAGCCACAGCCCGATCCATGGAGCCTCGGGAGTGCGGGAAGGGGGGAGGAGGAGGAGGAGGAGGAGAGGGGAAGGGATACGGAGGAGAGATGGGACAGGAGGGATGGGGACACCCACGGGCTGTGGTGTGAGGAAGGACTTGGGGTGGGGAGAGATGGCGTAATGACACACGGGGTGCCGGAGGGAACGGCTTCCCACTACCAGAGGGCAGGGTCAGGTGGGATTTTGGGAAGGAATTCTTCCCTGTGAGAGTGGGGAGGCCCTGGCACAGGGTGCCCAGAGAAGCTGTGGCTGCCCCTGGATCCCTGGAAGTGTCCAAGGCCAGGTTGGACAGGGCTTGGAGCAACCTGGGACAGTGGGAGGTGTCCCTGCCCAGGGCAGGGGGTGGAATGAGATGAGCTTTAAGGTCCCTTCCATCCCAAACCATCCTGGGATCCTGTGATGATGGGACAGGGACCGGATCATTCAGCACCGGGCACGTGACGGGAGGATGTCGGGATCTGTGTGGAGCTCATCCAACCTCGCTGAGAGTCCCCCACGCAGGCTGAGCCTGGAGCCACAGAAATAAATCTGTCCGTGCCTTAGATCCCGGTGTGTTCGGCCCCTCAGCTGCGGAAGGAGCAGTGCCAGGCAAGGCTGCACACCCAGGACTGGGGAGAAATGGCAAGATCAGCTGGAACCCAGACCCTCGGAGCTGGGAAAGAGCTCAGGGAACCCAGCCCACCGAGGGAATCCAATTCTCTAATGGGTTTTTCATACATTTGTGGATATAAGAAAATGTTTGAGGTAGAAAGAGGCAGAAATGTGCGTGCACTGCCTCAGCTCTGAAATTCCATCTCCAAGCCAAGGTGTACATAGACATATTTTGAAGTGTTTTCATTTAAAAGAGTAAAAAAAGAGCTCTGGAAAAGGAGCAAATTCTTTGGCTAATAGGATCCACAGGGAAACTGCAAGAACTTAATAGCTCTGCAGGAAAATCTGCACAGCACCTTCCCGGAGAGGATTGTGGAGCACACAGGGGAGAGGATGGGAGAGGTGGAGGGGAAGGAGAGGGAGGAGGTCTCAGAAACTGTTGGGGCTTGAATATCATGGAATGGTTTGGGTTGGGAGGGACCTTAAAGCCCATCCAGTGCCACCCCCTGCCATGGGCAGGGACACCTTCCACTATTCCAGATTGCTCCAAGCCCCATCCAGCCTGGCCTTGGACACTTCCAGGGATGGAACAGCCACAGCTTCCTTGGGGAACCTGTGTCGGGGGTGTCACAGGGTCCCCTGAAGGGCTGCAGGTTGTGGCTCTGTCCCCCTGTCCCGAGCACAGCAGAGGTCCAGGAGCCCTGGGAGATTTCTGGCACCATCAGTCCTGGTGCCTTAGGAAGGGAGATGTGGAATTTGCCTTGTGGAATTTGCCTCTGTGCCATCTTGGCTAATGGGCTACAAACCCACCTGGCCCGTGGCAGAGCCCAGCCAGGGGAGGGGGCGGGGAAGAGGAGAGATAAAATGAAGTGGCTTGAATTTTTCAGGGAAGCAGAGATCTCTGTGAGTGGGAACGGGGCTGGAATGCTTCAGTAACCCAATCCAGTGCCAGGCCTTTGCACGTGGGAAAAAGAGCCGGGAGTTTTGGAGACCTAAAGCCATCTCCTGCCTCAGCTCCTGGCACACCGAAACCTGGAAAAGGCTTCCCGGAGCCCTGTGCTGCCTGACTCGTGTTCGTGGTGCCTCCCTCGCACTCCGTGGCTCACATGGATTGCAATGCACTGGATTTGAGGTGTGATCCCACTGCTGGTTGTGCTCCCCCTCTGGAGTCTCTCTCTCTGTACTCTCCTTTATATTTATGGGCTGTGGGATCCTCACACTTGTGGTTTCTGTACCACACACTCGGCTCAGCGAGATGTTATTTAAAACGTGCAGAGCAGCTCAGGGTGTGCTGACAGTACCCCAGGAGTGGAGGGGAAGCACTTTTCCATGGCAAGAGTGGGTCCTAAAGGAGAGGGAAGAGGAGAGGGAAAAGGTAAGGGAAGAGGAGAAGGAAAAGGTGAGGGAAAAGACAAGGGAAGAGGAGAGAGAAAAGGTAAAGGAAGAGGAAATGGAAGAGGTGAGGGCAAACACAAGGGAAGAAGAGAAAGAAAAGGTAAAGGAAGAGGAGAGGGAAGAGGAGAGGAAAAAGACAAGGGAAGAAGAGAGAGAAAAGGTAAAGGAAGAGGAAAGGGCCTGGCTTGCCACTCGCCACCCTGCACCTGAGCTTCACCTCATCCACACCCCTCTGGAAAGAGGCCGTGCCCGCCCCAGAGCACCTCCACTGAAGATCCCACCAGGGAATGACCGCTCACGTCACCACAACCATTCCCTGATCCCAGGATTGTAGGGCAGGGACAGCAGCTGTGAGCTCTGGGGCTGGATGCCCCATGGAGCTATGCTGGGATACAGAACCACCCCTTCCATGTCTCCTTTATCCCAGCTCGGTTGTCACTGCTCTGTTTATTTGGTCATTTTCAGCGGGGGAAGAAAGGGGGGGGGTCCAATTTTCAGCAGCCCATGACAGCATAATTAGGGAAATATAAATGAAAGAAAAACACGCTCTAGAAATCCAGGGACTTTCACATATTTTCCCTGTTATTCCATCGCCCTGGAAAAATAAAAGCTACTCAGCAGGAACATTTATTAGCAATTAGGATCTCGGGCACTGGGGACAATCGGAGTAATTAAAGCTTCCCACAGCCTCCTGTGCCACCCCCTGCTCCCTGTCCTGCCTCCGTGGGACTGGACCCCGTGGGTTTGTCCATCTGACGGGTCAGCGAGGCCAAAACCTCCGGATCATCCTCACCCTTTCCAGGTCGCTCCGTCAACAAACGAGCAACATTCCCTTGGGGAAAAGAAAATAACAAAGAGGATCGGGTGGAAAAGAGCAATAAAATCTTGCAGAACAACAAACCAGCTCCACTTTCTGCCTCTTCTCCGTTCCCTGCCCATCCCGACGCTCGGAGCAGCTCCCTTGGAACGGGAGCTTTGCGCTTACACAGGAGACAGAACCTCGGAGCTGAGTTTAATCTCAAGTGCCAGACTTGGGCTTAAGGTTAGTGTGAGGTTCAGGACTGGCTTTGCCATGGGGATGAGGAGCATCCCCAGGAGGCTGAGTGGCTGGAGAGGGCAGGGTTTGCCAGGAGGGAATTAAGGCTCAATTCCCCAGGAGTTGTGAGGAGCAGGAACCTCCCTCACTGCCTCACCTGCCCAAAGAACAAGGGAAATACAGGGATAATTCAGGAAATGAAGGGAATGGACAGGCCTAATACCCACTGCCTTCTCAGGCAGGAAGATTCCCATTTTCTCTGGGATTTCTGGTCTTGCTGCCATTCTCCCAAACCCACACGGATCCAGAAAGCTCCCAGAGTTTGGATTTTGGTTTCACCGGGGTGCCTCTGCTTTACGCCAGTGCTGCAAAGGGCTTTTAAAAAAGGAACTTTTCATAGTGACTTTATTTCATTCCAATATTGTAACGAAACCCACTTGGAGCGAGGAACTTACAAACAGGGAATGCTGACGCTCATTCCATGACCAGCACGGAATTTTCCTGCTGTGCTGATTCACTGGGCTATTTTTAATCTTCATTTTTTCCCCCTTTCGCAAAGGTTTTATTTTGGGTAAAATGGTGTTTTCTAGGAGGCAAAAGTTCCATTATAATTTTTTTTCATCCCTTGTAGCCGGGCTGATCCCAATGCCTGAATGCCAGGGTTCTTCTATTTGAGAATTCCGTGGCATCACAGCAGCAGTTTCCCTTTTCCTCCTGCTCTTTTCCATCCCAACACGACTCATTCCCGGAATCCAAGGAGTTCTGAACCAGATTCAAAGTGCTGCCAATCTGCATCTGAGTAGGTGGCAACAGGGAGTTCTTCCCATCGCAAAACTCTCCACATGAAATTCCCAAAGGATTTGGGACCTGAGCTGTGCAAACCCGGGGACCGAGGGGAACGTGATGTGACTGTCCCCAATTTAAGCCCAGAATCCCATGGCAGAGGTGGCCTCTGCAGCCAGAAATCTCTCCCTTTAAGCACAAGCTTCCAGATCTTTTCGATTTTCCCTGGTGGGAAGAAGGATTCCACTGAGGGTTCCAATATCCCATTTCGGAATACGCGTTTCTCATTCACCTCCAAAAACCAGGTCGTGATCCCAGCAGGGATCCGGCGGCCCTCAGGGACAAAATGCCTCCCCCTAGGGTGGGTTTTGTCACCAATTCAGGATGATTGTTGCTGGAGAGAGAAAAATCAGATTAAAAGTCTTTCCTTGGCCACCAGGATGAACTCCCTGGCACAGCAGGAAGGGGGGGATTGGGATCACGCTTCTCCTGGAAGCCTCTCAAGCAGCGATCCTCTGGAAGAAGGGGAAAATCAGGCAGGACATTGTGCCCAGTCATAGCCAGAGGCTCTTCCTGAGTGGCTGCAGCTCCTCCAGCAACAGGTTTGGGTCATTCCCGAGTGTTCCGGAGTGTTCCTTCGGCAGCATCGAGCGGGCCCGTTGGGTTCATGGTAGGAAATCTCCCGGGAAATCACTGCTCTCCCTTCGGGAAGCGCTGTGCAGTGCCCTCGAGCCCTCACTGATGTTCCACGGGCCGATCCCTGCTCAGAGCCTCGGGATGGAGGAATCCCGGCATTCCAGAGGGGGGATTTGGGTAAGGCAGCCCCGAGCCCCTGCCCTGACGGGTTGTTAATCCCTACCCAGCGCATCCCATTTGCCACCCGATTCCCGGAGGTCCCGGCGTGCCTCCATCCTGCAGACGTTCGCTGGCAGCCCGCGGTTTCCCGGGATCCCCTGGGAGCGGAGCAGGGACTGTAATAATCCCCCCCATCATCCTCCCCCCCCGGCCCCAGAGCCGCTGGCAGCCGGAGTGATCCGCACATTACGGGATTTATATGAAGTGCTGCTGAACAAGAAAGATTTGAGGGGGTTTAGCAGCTCCCTGGGACAGGGATGAGCTCAGAGCTTTGGCTCGTGCTCCGAGCGGGGCCGGGGCTTTAAAGTCACACACCAGGAGAGGCCTGAGGAGAGCGGAGGTGCATCCTCCTGTCCCCTGGGATGTCCCCCCACGGCACAGCCAGGACCTGCAGCAGGGCTAGGACTTCACGAGGCCGTCCAATATTCCAGAAGTGTCCTCAGAGCTTTGGGCTCACGCTCTGAGCTGGGCCGGGGTTTAAAGTCACACACCAGGAGAGGCCTGAGGAGAGCGAAGGTGCCTCCTCCTGTCCCTCGGGATGTCCCCATGGCACAGCCAGGACCCACAGCAGGGCTGGGACTGCACAATATTCCAGAAGTGTCCTCAGAGCTTTGGGCTCACGCTCTGAGCTGGGCCGGGGTTTAAAGTCACACTCCAGGAGAGGCCTGAGGAGAGCGAAGGTGCCTCCTCCTGTCCCTCGGGATGTCCCCATGGCACAGCCAGGACCCGCAGCAGGGCTGGGACTGCACGGGGCCGTCCAATGCTCCTGAAGTGTCTTCGGGTGACAAAGCTGGTGGCAAATGATGCAAACTCGAGTGATGCTTTACCCAGGGAACGGGGTCGGAGAGAAATTTATGTGTTCTCGTGCAGTGCTGGAGTGAGGAAAGGCCTCCCGAACAGGAAAGAGGGTTTATCCGAACATCAGCCTTGTACCCGCTCGTGTCCTGCCGCTGCAGCCCCTTCCCTGTCCCCCCAGGAAAGGCCTGGATCAGCTGGAATTTCCCCTCTTGCTGGAGCCTGACCTGGAGCTCAGCTCGCGGCAGCTCAAAAACCAGCCCAGCCCCACCTAAAAAGGGAGCAGGAGCACCCACAGAACCCTAAGCCAGCGATTGAGTCTCGCCGGGAGGCTGCGATCGCATCCATCAGGAGTGAGGAGCTGTGGGATTAACCCCCTCGGTGGCTCCTCACTCCCTTCAGACAGAAAAGCTTTTAATAGGTCAGCAGATAAAGGAGCGGCAGCGCAAACATTCCTTATCTGCCCTGCCATGCTTGGGCTCTGAAATACAACTGATCCCTGCCATGTGCAGCCCCACTCCAACGAGTTTATCTTCATTGGAGGCACAGTCATCCAGCGAGATTGGGATGTAATTACCTCCTGCAAACCCAACTGCAAATCTTCCCAGCCAGTCATTAGCTCCGAGACAGGCAGACAGGCAATTACAGATGAATAAATGACTGAGAAATGACTCCAGGAGCCTCTCAGCCCTGCTTCCACCTCCAGCTCACAATCTGAGGCGCAGCTTTAAGCTGTCCGTCAGGCCCACCTGCGCCTGGCACGAGACTCTCCTGATCCCACTCCACTCCTCCCGGCCTTTCCAAGAGTCCCAGGGGCTACCCCACACCCCCCTCCCTGTGATCCTGGCAAGGGCAAACCCCCCCAGCTGCCTTCCCATAGCTTGGGATGGACCTGGATAATCTTGATGAGGCCCAGCCCAAGGCTCCGACACCTCCTGAGCGTTTCACTCCTGGCTGAACTCCTCCTTCCCCTTTTCCCTTCCTCTCTTCTCTCCGCAGGTTTTTAAGCCTCAGTTCTGAGCGTGTGAAGTCTCCCAAACAGGTGAGCCATAAAAAGCTGGAGAGCTCTTTGCAGGGAGGCAGCAGCACCACGGGCTCGTGGTTGGAGCAGGCAGCAAGCCAGGACGCTCGGGATCGGGGCCCGGCTCCAGCAGAAACTTCCTCAGTGGCCCTGGAAAAGTGGCAGAGTGGAGTCCCACAGGAGCTGGGCTCCCTTCACAGCGTTTCTGAAGGTCCCAGCACCCAGAGGGGCACAGAAAGTCCCCCAGAGCTTTAGGAACAGCTCTCCCTCCACTGGGGTCACCCTCCTTCCTCTTCCTCGCTCCCCCGGGAGCCTGAAACAGCCGGGCAGTTCCCAGGCCGTTCCCAGAGGAGGCCGGGTGAGTTGTGCTGGATGCATTTCCCACCTCTGCTCTTTCTGAAGCTCCTTTAAACAGGCGGATGGAACACTCCCCCCACAGACCCCCTACGAGCTTTTCATTAATTCCTCTCCAGCGGTGCCAGCATTCCCAGTTACCTCCTGGAGCATACTGGGACTGCCGGCACCGCATCCACCCGGAGAGGCCGCATCCCCATGCCTGCATTCCCGCTCCCCACCTCCTCCATCCCAGCAGCCGGTGGATGTTTTATCGCGTGTGATTATTTACTTAACGAAACGCAGGTATTTGCAGCCCGGAGGGTTTTCCCCACCGGGAGGCTGGAATAACAGCACGGAACGGCATCGGGCTTTGGGAATACTGACAGCATCCTTTGCACGGGGAGATGGCGGTGCCGGCAGGAGGAGGAGCAGCTCAAGAGGTTGTTTGATTGTTTCCTGGTTGTGAAAAAAGTCAGCTGGTTGCAGGGCGAGCGGAGGAGGAGGGAGATGCGGGGAAGGGGGTGGTGACCTGCTGGCGATGGGAGCGACGCTTCTGGCACAGCTCGGGCCAGATGGAAGCCTGGATTCCTGGCGAGCCGGGGCCGTGGGTGGCCAGGTCTCCCTCATCTCCCACGGGAGGTGTTTCCTGGATGCAGAGCCTCCTCCCAGCCCAAACAGCTCCAACTCTCCTTTGTCTCCTGCAGAAACGTCGCCGTGCTTGGGATGCTCAGGGGAAGGTGCCTCACCCCACGTTCTCCTCCTCTATGATCTCACGCCTCCAACAAGGCAAATTCACCTGGCTCTGGGGTCCCAGCCAGGGCTGGAGCTCAGGGGGGACCTCACAGTTTCAGGGGGAACCTCAGTGCTCTCCACAAGCAGCTGGACAGGATTGCAGCAAGGTGGGGGTCAGTTGCTTCTGCCGCGTCTCAAGCAGGAAAGGAAAACGGCCTCAAGTCGCACAGGGGAGCTTCAGATTGGATATTTGGGAAAATGTTTTCACTGGAAGAGTGGTCAGGCCTTGGAAGAAGTTGTTGATGGAGTCGCTATCTCTGGAAGTGAACAAGAGGTGTCCGGATGTGGCCCTTGGGGACAGGGCTTAGGGGTGACAGTTGTGGGGCTGGGTTGGTGGTAGGACCTGATGATCCTGAGGATCTCTTCCAGCTTGGATGATCCTGGGATTCTGCAGGGTGCCAGGCTGCCAGGACCCTTCCTGTGCTCCCGAGAGTCCCTTTACAGCCTGGCAGTGCCTGTGACTGTCACAGGCCTCCTGTGCCCCAGGGAGATCACAACCAGATTTGGGGACGTGTCTCCCAGTTGGTGCCAGGCCCGAGAAACCCCTGTGAACCTTCTCTCCAAGCAGGGAGCAGCTCTCCCAGCTCTCCCAGCTCCCATCCCAGATCCCAGAGAGCTGAGCCCTCAAGCCACCGGGATCTGGCCCTGTGGCCTGCTGGGGAGGCTGATGAGCAGAATTTGGGTGTTTCAATCGTGGTTTGAGTTCCTTTTCTCTTTCTGGACCACACAGACCCTCCCCGAGGCATCATTCCTAGAAAAGTCAGAGCGCTGCGGGGTTTATGGGCTGAGGGAAGAGCTGGAATTCAGTTCTCTGTCCTTGGGTTCCTGCTCAGGAGCTCCAGCGTGGCCCTGTCCCCGTCCCAGCAGGGGCAGGAGGGGGGACGAGGGACGGTCCCACACACACGGGGATGTGGCTGGGGGGTGTCACCCCTCCAGCAGGTCTGGGGAGGGGTCTCTGTGCCCCTAGGAGGCCGTGCTGCTGTGGCCCCCCCCTCAGGGCTGGGTGAGGTGACAGGGAGGTGGCAGAGCTCAGCCCAGGGTGTTCCTGAGCAGGAATATCCCGGGGGATTTGGCAGGGAACGAATGACTGGACCCATGGTGAGGGGCTGCACCATCTTATGGCATCCTGAAAGGGCGATAAAACACCCCTGGGGACACAAAACAAGTCCTAGTGTTCTGACCAGGAGAGGGAATTGGGAGCTGGAAACACTTATCCCTGTCAGTGCCTCAGGATGAGCAGCGGGGAGTTCTGCCAGAGCCCCTGCCCTGGGCTGGGTTTGGCACCAACATAGGGGGTCCTGCAGCTCTGTCCTGCCCAGCCCAGCACTGGTGGCCCACAGGGCTCCCGGGAATGCAGGAGCTCTGCCAGGATCCAGCCAGGCCTCTGGGCTTGGCAAGGGAGGAGCGAGGGAGAGCAGTCCGTGGGAGAACGAGGGTTTAGGCCATGGAAGAGCTCAATGTAGAACCAGAGCAAAATCTGTGAGAGGAAAATTCATCTTCACAGGGAGACAGTCAGGCTTTGGGAAACAGGGGGCTGGGGGCTGCGGGGAAGGGTCTGTCCACCTACAGGGAAAACTGGATGAGGATTTGGGGCTCAGTCTGGTTTTCCTCAGCCCGAAGGGGCAGCGATAGGAGAACACGGAGCAGGGGCAGCACAGGCACTGACTGTCCCTGTACAGGCCCTGAGCCTGCCCTGCTGCTTCTCCTCCCTGCCCTTCCCCTCTCCATCCCTCCACCACACCTCTGCGCTTCCCTCTCCACCTGAGCTCAGGGAAGTCCCGATGATCCCCTGGGAAGTCTCTCCATTGCCACCAGGCACTGGTGGCTTTACATCCCAGCCAGGCACACACAGCCCCTTTTGGGCCGCTCAGCTGTGAGTTGGGACACGAAACTCTCTGGTGTGAGGGGCTCATCCTCCTGACCTGGCCCAGGAAACCAGCCGGGATCCTGCTGCCCTTTCACAGGAGCCCGAGCAGGAGGCGATGGAGACATCTGTTCCCTGGAGCTTGGCACAGGGAGGATGGATTTTAGCTCCCCGCTGACTGACAGCTGCCGGCCGGGCTGGCCAGAGGGCTGGGGCTGCTTCCTCAGGGAGCCTCCCTCCTTCTCCCAGCCCTTAGTGCTGAATCCCAGCCCTTTCCCATCCCTGCACTCCTTCCTTCCAGCACGCTCCCGGTGCAGCACCTGGAACGTGGCTGCTGTACCCTTGGGCGAGGCAGGAGTATGGAAATGTCAGTGTTATTTGCAAGGCAATAATGTTCGGAGCCGCCGAGGTCACTCCGCATTAACCTGCCGATGACACTGTTTAATCTTCCCAAGAGGTTGGAATCAAAGGGAAAACACAGCGAGCTCGTTCCCAGGAGTGTGTCCTGCACTCGGGGTTTACAATCAGAGGAATGCGGGCTGTGTTTGGACTTGGCCGGGTGAGGAAAGGCCTTCGCGGAGGTTTGTTTATTCAGAGGTTAATGCAGCAACTGGGAGGGAGCTGCCAGCCGGGGCAGGGGACAGCAGCTCCTGTGCTGGCCCTGCTGCCTTACCTGGCACAGTTCTGGTTCAGGTGAGCACCTGGAAGTGCAGGTGAGGGCTTTTTGCTGGTTGTGGGAACATCTTCCCCTGAATAAACAGCTGGAAGAGCCTGGAGTGTTCTCCTGTATCGCTCTCTATGTTCGCTCCTGAAGAATCCAGGTGGGGTCCTCATCCTTTAAAGTCGCCCTTGCCGTGGTCCTCACCAGGGGGAGTGAAGCTGAGGTGGTTTCAGGGCTGTTCACTCCACACTTCCTCCTCTGAGATCCCCCCATGCTGGCTCTCATCCTTCTCAAATGGCAATTTTTGTTTGGCTCTGTCAGGATACGTTTGGAATTCTTTTTCCAGTTCCACATCCTTAGTGTGTTCTCTAGACTCAGGCTCAAGCACAAGAGGTTTTGACCAGCTCAGAGTTATCCAGAAAGCTTTGAAGGCACCCCTCGAGCTCCTCAAGAAACTGCTCTGGCAATTTTCAGGACTTTCTTGCTAATTGTTTCTCAGCGGGGCAATTTCTCAGCAATGCTGTCACTGACAGCGGGCACAGGGGGGACAGGTCCTAGAGCCAAGTCACAGAGTCACTGCAGAAACAGCTGTCATGGATTTCGATGTTTCCATCCACTGCTGAGCTGGGATTACAGCTGGGAATGCTCTCCATCAGCTTCAGGGCAACGTTAGCAAGGGCCGTGTATGGGTTAGCAAGGAGCATTTAGGGAGCATCATCAGGGATTCCCAGAATGGTTTGGGTTGGGAGAGACCTTAAATCTCATCCGGTCCCACCCCCTGCCATGGGCAGGGACACCTTCCACTATCCCAGGTCGCTCCAAGTCCAGTCTGACCTGGCCTTGGACGTTTCCAGGAAAGGGGAGTCCACAGCTTGTCCTTGAAGGAAGATGAAAACCAAACACGGGACTCATCCAATTCCATGCCCAGAGCTGGGAACATCCAAGCTGTGGTCACAGTCCTGCTCCAGGGCCAAGGCCCTTTTCCTCTCCATTCCCAGGCTACCAATTCCTGCTGTCCTTGCACTTTGCTTCTCTTCCCTCAGAAGCTGTCGAGGCATCAAACTCTTGTCCGGGAGTTTTTTACAGGGAGGCACCAAGTCCTCCCACATTTGACCTGAACAACCACGGCCATGGCAGGAGGGAAATTGTCTTTCCTCTGTCCCTTTCCATGTCATGTGGCAAATAGAAGCTCAGGAATCACCGCAGAGGCAAGAAAATCCTTCAGCATGACTCCGTGCCTGCAAATTCAGGCTCAATTCCCTGTGTCCCAAAGGAATCTGTGCCAAGAGCAGTGGGATGCGGGGCGTGACCTTTGCCAGCGCTTCCGACGCCCTTTGTTGGTCACCTCCGTAAGCTCCTGCCTGGTCTTTAACTCACAAAGGGAAAGGATCTGATCCTGTCCTTCATAAACACCAGGAGGATTCCACTGGCCGATGTGATTCCGAGGGAGCCCGAGCAGGGAGAGGGACTGTGCGAGACAAAGCTCTTGGTTAAACAACATCGATGGCTCAAATATTTGCCAACACTTGCGAACACAAATATTTACGCCGGCAGCAGGAGCCGAGGCGGATTTTTCCTTCCAGATGTATTAAATGTTTCCTTGAGTGTGCAGAACTGGGAAAGGGCTCTTCCATCACTCGCCGGCTCATTTTCCAGGCCACTGGATGCGCTCACTTATTTGGCAAATCTTGCTGTTAACGGGTTTTTCTCAGCTGATTTTCCGGACTTTCCTGCTTTTCCTGACAATCCTGGGCAGGGAGGAAGAACAAATGGATTTTTTTAACTCCAGCAACCCAACCGTTGTCATCCGTTGCCAACTCTGACTGCCTGCTAGGACGATTTGGGGTCCTCCCTTGGGACCTCGATGTCCTTGTGGGAAGGGAGGATGTTGAGCAGGGTCAAATATCCAAGGAAGTGCAGGGCTTTGTAAGGACACCGAGGCCGATGCGTGCTGGATGCAGCCCATTCCTTGGCACATTCCAGAGGCTGGAGTGACACCCCAGCCTGGGAGGTGGCTGCTGCCCAGTGTGTGCCAACTAAACCTCCCCATTTCCAGAGGAATGCTGAGCCTGGATAAATCACAGCCTTTCGGAGCTGCCTTCCCAGGTGGAGAAGGACCAGCAGTGCTCCTGCTGCTCCTGGCATTGCGGAAGTGGCCCGGGAACGCCTCTGATGCTGGGATGCTGCAGGAGAGAGCTCTGATCTTGCTCAGACATCCACATTCCCCTTATATCCCAGGATATCGTGCTTACAATAAACGGGAGGTCTGTTCCCAGCCCCAAACACTGGTGAGGAAAAAGGGGAAGTGGCAGCTCCCTCCAAGGGAATTGCGGTGGATTCGGCAGCAGCAAGAAAACTTCAGATCCAAGGGGATGAAGGGAGGCACTGGACAGCCAAACTTCAGCCCAGGAGCAGGGACTTGCATTTCAAGGATGTGTTGCAGGTCCACTGGAACAGAAACTAACCCTCAGTTTAAGGCCTGGTGTGGTGCAATTCCATGGATAATTATGAAGGGGGAATATTTTGAATGAATAAAACTCCGAATCCCTTTCCAAGCTGCTTGGCTCCTATGAAGTGAAGAAAAGCTCACACATGGTTTTGGTGTGGGTAATAGGGGGCAGATGAGGTTGGCCTTCCTCTGCCAAGGCAAAGCGAATCCAAATGGAGCCTCCAGGGACGAAGTTGTTCATCCCACTGGTTGGTATCCTGCCTCTGGAATCAATGGACCCAGAAACTCTCTGAGAAAGGGGTTTTAACACACAGGCAGCGGGAAAAATCCTGTGTGAAATTGGGTGGAAAAGTGAGAGACATTGGAGGGGAGCTTTGTTTTCCTGCAGGTCTCTCACACGGTCCCAGCGAAAGCTCCAGTGGGCAGGCTGGGAAGGGGCTGCAGGATGGCAGGAGACACAGGAACGCATTCCAGGGACACGGCCAAGCCAGAAAATGGGAAGGGGCTGCTCTGGCACAGGGAAAGGTGAATAGAACTTGGTGGATGCTGAGGACCAGATGTGAGGAGGGTGTGGCGAAATGTGGGACTGGGGACAGCTGGGAGAAGCTTCCCTAACATCTTCCCACTCCTTGGCTGGCTCCGTCTGGCACTCCCAGCCCTTTGCTTAACAGCATAATCCATCTTGGCACTCGGATTCACACCCCCGGCTCCGCGGGGGAAAGCACAGCCCTGACCTGCGCTTCCAGCAGGGATCATCCCAGGATTCCTGTGCCTCACAGGGTGACAGGAGCAGGGTACTCCCACCTGTCCTGCTTTTCCACACCCTGCAATTCATTAACCCTTGCCGTGCCTGACTGAGAACCGAGAGAGAAATAAAGCAGGGAAAAGATGATCCCGAGGAAAATCACTGGGACAACTCTCTGGTTCGCTGCCTGGGAAAGGCGAGGGAGGAGTGGACGCACGGCACCAGCCTTCGGACTGTGACGCTCTCTGGAACCACACCAGCAGGGTTCATGGGGTCACAGAGCCATGGAATCTCCTGAGCTGCAAGGGACCCACCAGGATCATCAGTCCAACTCTTGGCCCTGCACAGACACCCCAACCATCTCACCCTGGGCATCCCTGGGAGCGTTGTCCAAGTGCTCCTGGAGCTCTGGCAGCCTTGGGGCTGTGCCTAGTCCCTGGGGAACTTGGGCAGTGCCCGACACCCTCTGGGGGAAGACCCTTTTCCTAAAATCCAACCTAAACCTGCCCTGACACAGCTCCAGGCATTCCTTTGTGTCTACCCCGTGGTACTTCAGGAGCAGCTTCCCTTGGTCCCGGCCATGGTGAATGTTCTTAGGATGTGGATGATCCTCCTCCCGCTCCGTGGATAAACCTGGGCTGTGTTTCCTGGAGAGCGGCCCCTCTCCAACCCCGGGGAGGAAACGAGGGTCTCTGGACTCTGTTCCTTCCTCATTTGGCAACGAAAAATGGAGATGTTGGGAGGAAACAATCCAGAGAAATGTTTCACATCAGTGAGACACACTCCAAAGTATTTTTGGCAACGCGGTGTGGGAATTTGGCTTGGAGAGTTGCTCGGAAGCTCGAGACTCCCATCGATACAGCAAAAAGTGGCACCTCCATCTCTCGCGTCTGAAGCGTTTCGGGTCCTAAAGCGAGGGAATCGTCAGGGGCTGACAATGGAACGAACGGCCGTCTGGGGGATTTTCTTTAGGGACAAATCCTTCTGAGCCGCTGACAATGGCGAGCGCTGGGAGCCGTGGATGTTGTCCATGGCTTTGTTGGCATAGCAGCGGTTTTCCTGCGCTTCCTGGAAAGCCGTGGCTGTTTCACACCCAGAAGGGCTCCGGCAATCCGTGTGCTATCCCAGCCTGTCGAAGTGTCTGAGGAGACGGCTCTCACTGCGCCTGGTGCTGCCTTTGGGAGCAGCAACTTCCAGCATCCTCTGGGGACTGGGATTCCAAAGGAAGACAGCAGCCAAGAGGAGCCAAGCTCAGGCCTCGCAGCACAACTTCAGGGTCCGTAAATGAACATCTCTATTGTTTGCCCCTGGATTTTGGAACTGGAGCGTGTGGATCCTGCTCCTTTCCTGACCCGGAGCAGTGATAAAGAAAGGATTATTCCCGCCAAAAATGTCAGGCCTTGCGGGTTCTTATTTAATGTAGGAAAAGGGAATAAACCCAATATCCAGTTCCCTGTCTTTAGTTCAAGATACACCTTCAGCTCTGAAAACTGGGGAATCTCTGGCAGGATTCCTTTTTTTTTTTTTGCTAGAAAAACAAACAAGAAATGCTGTTTGCTGGCCAAAAAGCCCGAACTGTTCATTTCTTCCCTCTCTTTGTTTTCTCCTCTTTCTTTTTTTTTTTCTTCTGGGGCTGCTTTGGAGCAGCTCAGTGAGGAGGACACGCTGGATAAACATGGCACCAGCGGGGTGTTTGGAATGCTCCTCGCTCCGGACCTGCTCCCTATGGAGAGGAGGAGGCTGGAGGGGTGGAGGAATCTGGGTCATGGAGCAGAGGGCAGGGAGAAGACAGCTCCTCTGTTCTCCTGGCGTGTCCAAAGCTTCCCAGCTGAGGAGAGCAACTGGGGTGTGCTGGGCCTTTTATTTCATGTTCCCAACTTCCCCTTTCATCCCATGTGTCAAACAGCTTGGAAGCTTTGATTCTGGAGGCCAAGGAATTTGAACTGCAGGCCCGAATCCCTCAAGCATCTTTTGAGACATAAAATCCTGAAGGAAAGTTCAGGGGTGCAAGTCAGGAGAGCCTGGGGGGTGGGACGGTCCTCTGCCATTCCTGGGTGGATAAGTTAAGGAGTGGGGAGTCTTCCCTGGGAATGCATCATTTCAGTCTGAACTCACACGGAGCACTTGGATTCTGGGAGGTGCTTGGCCACAGAGGGAAAAGCTTCCTGAGAAGGGATAAGAATCCAACAGGAATAGCTGTGGATGGCCCTGCTGTGGGGATTGGGGTGGGATGGTGCCAGAGGGTGAGGCGGTCCCTGGAGTTTGGCTTGGGAGCCGTGTCTGCCTCTCCAGGACCCTCTGCAGAGTCATGCTGTGCCTCCAGTGAATCCATACCCAGAGCTACGGGAGTCCCAGTAACATCCGGCTGGGAGCTTTCCATAGAATCCCACAATCCCAGACTGGTTTGGGTTGGGTGGGACCTTAAAGCCCCTCTCATTCTAGCCCCTCCTCATGGTCGGGGACACCCCCACAAGACCAGGGTGTCTTGTCAGTGCAGAAATGGGATACCCCATCTCCATGCAGGGATGTCCTTCTCTAACGGGGAAACTGAGGCACAGGAAAGGTGGGGTTTGTCAGGAACAGCCGTCCTGCTTCCCAGCCATTCCACCTTTGCCCTGGGAGTTTGGCCAGTCTGGGAAAAACTTGGCCTTGCTAGGCAGGGAATGCGCTGCTGAGGATTTCAGACATTCCCGTTCCTGGTGAGATGGAAGAGCATCATCGAGGATCAGCCCTCTCCAGGGATGGATGCAGCATTCCAGATTCCTGCTGCTGGCCGGGATGGAGCGGGAATGCTGGGAAATGCAGTCTCCACGGCCATGGCTCAGCACTGCGGAGCACCAAGTCTATCCAACCTTCAGATCCCGCCTTGGTTTCCCAGTACGCGGCTTCTGCCGGGGAATAATGGTCCCAGTGCGAGCCCATGGAATCCAAGGGAGCCTTTGTGCTGACGTCAATGAGCTGGAGCCGCTCCCGTGCCCGGGGCCCTCCTGCTGCAGGGACTGAGCAGCAACCCTTTCTTCCATGTCTGCTGGAGGGGCTGGGCTGCCTCAGCCGCCGTCAGTAACCACAGCTCGGCCGGACTTTTACTGCCACGCTCACGACTGGAAGTGTTTAAAAGGAGGGAGGGGAGAGCTTTGGCTGTGCCCTCTCTGCCCAAGGGTGTGTGTCCCAGCCTGATCCCGGGGGAGGTCTGGGCACGGCCTGGAGCAGAGCTGAGCTGCCCCTCTTCAGAAGTCCTTCCCTTTTCCATGGTGGTGGTGTATCCAGGGAGAAGTGGGTTACCCCCCCAGTCCTTTCCCCCCCGGAGCAGAAGGCACTGATGGGACCCAGAGAGGGTTCTGTGGGATGCACTTCATAGAATCATGGAATTCCTGAGCTGGAAGGGACCCACAGCATCGTCCAGTCCAGCTCCTGCACAGACACCCCAACAATCCCACCCTGGGCATCCCTGGGAGCGTTGTCCAAGCACTCCTGGAGCTCTGGCAGCCTTGGGGCCGTGCCCATTCCCTGGGGAGCCTGTTCAGTGTCCCACCACCCTCTGAGGGAAGAGCCCTTCCCTAAAATCCAACCCAACTTTCCCCTGGCACAGCTGCAGCCGTTCCCCGGGTCCTGTCCCTGCTCACACAGAGCAGGTCGGAGCTGCCACTCGGGAGGAGGCCCAGCCCTCAGTGAGGTGTCCCCTCTTCCGCAGAGTCACCACAAACCCAGGGACGGTTTTTGGGCACATTTCAGTCTCCTCCAAGAGCTGGAGGATTGGCAGCATTTTGAGTCTGGCCTGGTGGGTGGTGCCAGCCCTTCCCGAAGAGCAAGCCCTCGGGAAGCAGCCTTTGAAGAGGACAAGAGGCTGCCCAGCTGCTCCCTGAGGCCTCTCTGTGTGCCCAGCTGCAGCTCCAGGGCCCTGCTGAGCCTCAAAGTGGGTGAGACCCTGGGGCCGCTGCCTTCTGCAGGGACCTTCCCTTCCTCTCCCATTCTCCGTGCTCTCTGTGCACCCTCCACACCCAGAGCCGACCCCTGCCAAGGCACACAGAGCCCAAATCCACAGCTGTGCTCGCGGCTGGCACAGGACAAGCCCTGTGCACACAGGAGCTGCTCCAGGTGTGCTGACAGCAGGAGCCAGGTGCTAAAAACATGACCCAGCAGTGCCTGCTCTTGGCACTTCCCTTTGGAGCAATCACATGGACGTTGCTGGTGTTCCTTTCCTCAGGGCTGTGCTGCCTCTCCCCTCGTGCTGACGGATGGATTCGAGAGGTGGCTGCCCCTTCAGATCGTGGCAGCGGCCAGGGAAAGGCAGAGGGCAGCTGTCCCAGCCCTGGCATGCCGAGCGTTATCCAATAATCCCTCCTCGCACTCCTGCTTCCCTCGGCTCTCAACACTCGCTTTTCTCCCTTGAACCAAGTGCTACCTTGTGGCCAGCAGCGGATTTTTAGTTAACCCTGCCGGCACCCGAGAGGCAAATGCCACCGAGGGAGGAGTGGGAATTCACCTGGCGCGTGAGGCAAAGGCGGGAGCGCTTGGAAGAATCAGGAGCAGCATTTTCAAACCCCTCTCTCTGGTGTGAGTTACACACCCACGTGTGAGTGAGTGGGAAACAGGAGTGTGCACAGACGTGTGTGTGTGTGCACAGAGCAGGGAGGGGCAGCTTGGCACAAAAGGCAAAGGTGTAGAATTTGAGGGTTGCCATGGCTACAGGTCAGATGCCTTTGTTCTCGCACGCTGGTGCAGCTTAGGGAGATGAGATGCGCCAGCCTCGGAGCACGAGCAGGCGAGGATGGGGTTTTAATTGTTTTTTGAGATGTGAAGGCAAATATCCGCACACTTATTTTATCCGGGGTTGAAAGAAAAGGCAGCGAACGAAGGCAATCTCCAGATGCGGATGGGATTGAAGTCACAGCGAGTCTGGGAAGCTGAGTGGCATCAAGGGAAATGTCCCCGTGGTATTGTCATGGTCACAGACAGCCCCTCTGTGGAGCCACAAAGCCACTTGTGTGAAGTGACTCCGTGCTGACACGGAGCCGGACGTCCTCATGCCCAGCCCCGCGTGGGAGTGGGCACCGTGCACGGGTGGGAGGCCACGTCTGTGCTCCTGCCTTTGGTTTTCCCTTTGAAATCTCCTGTCCAGCTCTCTGTGGTCCCAGCCTATTTGATTCAGAGCTGGAAAGGAGATTTCAAACCAGGATCCATATGGGGCCCGTCAGTTGCGACTGGATTCATTTTAAAGTCCTTGTTAAGTCCAACAAAAAGCCAAAGATTAGAGCTGATATGTTGGCTTTCATCCAGATGCTGATCCTTGAAAGGCTGCCTTGAGACCGCCAGGCGACTCTCTCATTCCCCCTTTTCTTCTTGCTCTTCTTCTTCCCTTCTAATTGCTTCCCAAATTTGGGTTTATTGCCATGGGTTTGAAGCCAGGTAATCAGAACCAGGAATGTTTTTCTCTCCCTCATCTCTTTCTGGTACCCATCAGATTCTGGCTCTTTGTTGGTTCAGAAAGTCCACGTGAATTCCTTGACCACCAACGTCAAAGGCTTGGCAGAGCTGGAGCCCTTTGGGATAACGCTCCAAGCCAGCCCTCGGCATTGCTGGCAGCCGGAGAACCACGGCGAGAAGAAAAGCGACGTGGTCCTTGTCTGTCAGGAATGTTCTGTCCTCTTCCCTCAATCCAGGGCTGCAGCTTCCCCTTCCTTTGTCCCCGAGGTGCATTGTCCTGGTGGTGCCACAGCGGACGGGGACATCGGCGAGGGGAAGGGCTGGCACCGAGCGCTGGGCTCCACCTGGAACGCGGAGCTGAGGTCACGCCCAGGTGATCTGGACAAGGACAGCAGGAATTCCCATGGTCGTTCCCATTGTCCCCCACAGCCCAGCTGCACTCCACTGCTGGAGAGCTCTCCTCCAAGCCCAGCTCCTCCCTGCTTTGCACATCCCAGCACGGAGCTGTCTCTCTGGGAACAGATAGCTCTTGACAGCCAGGATCGTGAGGGAAGCAGGGAGAGGCCAGGGAAGAGAGCAGAGCTCTGTCAAGGGCTGAGTGCAATCAGGGAAGGAGCGAGGGAGCGGATAAGAGGAAAGGGAAGGGATATTGGTGCAACGTGGTGCCAAAAAGCAGGAGACTGAGCAGAAGCAGAGCTGGGAGGGAGCTGGGAACACGTTGAGTTCCAGGATGTCACGGTGGGGACACCCAGGGAGAGGCTCCTGCTTTGTTGCTCGGTTGTGCCTGTGTGGAGCTTGTGCTGGTCAGTGTTCCCTGTGAAGGACAGACCTGGAGCTCTGCAGGAGGGGGCCTGAGCTGCTGGAAGCATGAGGAGGGCAGGAAAGGGGAGAGAGCCTGCAGGGCTTAGAGCTGTTTGAGCGGGATCCCAAAACTGGAAGCAGAGGAGAGGTCCAGGCAGTGTTGGAGATGCTGCAGCAGAGGGAGCGCCGCACCCTGGGCACCTCAGAAGGGGTAAAACTCTGCCTCTGAGCTGGATCCAGCCCTGCAAGGCTGGCCCAGGGAACTGCTCCTGGCTCTGGCGTGGGAAAGGCCATCCCCAATGCTCTGAGGCGGCAGCACCCGCAGGATGCATTGGAAGCGTTTGGAACAGCACCTGCCAGGGGCTGTGTGCAGCCAGGGGCTTTAAACATCCACCCCCTCTTGGAGTGTCCATACATTCCTTTAAAGGATGTGCAGGCACAGAGAGAAAATAGGGGTTAATGCATCCTATTCAGGCAGTTCCAATGAGCCAGGAGGCCGAGAAATTCCCAATCCGTGCTGTGCCACGTCCGGCACACTCGGAGCAGGCCCCGAGATGTGCAATGTGTGTGTGACAGGCTCCTGCACCAGGAGCAGCTTGGAAAGCCATTCAGGGCAACATTTACAGGAGCTCAGGGTGGGAATGGGCCTGTTCTGCCTTTGGTTTCGTGGCTGCTTTAACTCCAGGCTGTCTGTCCTGGGGGTCCCCCAGCACAGAGCGGTGACCCTTGGGACAACAAGGACACTTGTCACAGACTGGTGCCGTGTGACGCTGAGATCCAGCTGGCACAGCTGGAGCAGAGGGGGAGGTGGCACAGCCTGGGGACATCCCAAGGTTGGATGTGGGCTGGAAGGCAGGTTATTCCTGCACCTCGTTCCACTCATCCCTGTCCTCTTGCCTCAGTCACAAACCAGACCCCAGGAAAAAGCCCGTCCAGTTTCCTGCTCCAGACAAACCGTGAGGGTTAAGGCTGGAAGATGGTTCTTATTTCTGGAAACACCCTCTGGAGCATTTTCCTTTAAAAGCTTCAGTTTATCCATGAGGAAACTGCTGTTGGAAGTGGCCATTATCCACAGCACGTCGCATTTCAACGAAAAGCCAAAGTTGGCCTTTTTGGAGAGAGGGGAAAACACAAAGTTGGAGTGTTTGGTCTGGAGCCTGTTGAACATCTCGGCTCTGCTCAGGGCTGGCCCCCAGCATCCCTTTTCCTGCTCCGGGATAATGGGAGCTCAGAGGCCGGCGCAGAGACAGGGAATCAGCACGGTGGGAAATCAGCGGGATGTGTGCGAACCGCCTTGGATAAAATCCACGCCGAGCACAGCCCAGGCCGTAACACGACCAAGAACAGCGAGGCTCTGAAGTCTGAGGAATAACATTTCATTTCTCCCCATCCCCCCATTGCTTTTTCCACTCCCTCTCCTGCCGGGACACACCTGGGCTCCAGCCACCACATCCAAGGACCGCAGAACCCGTGGTCTCGCCACAGCCCTAAACCAGGGCTCCAGCTTTGCCAAGGCCAGGCTTTGGCTTGCCCGGGTTATTTTAAGTTCAGCCTTTTCTCCTGGTTGTGGGACTGTGACTTTACCAGGAGCTCCAAAACTGGCTCAGCTCATCCCAGCTCAGGGAAACACCCCTGAGCCTGGACCGAGGTTCTCTCATTCCCAACTCCCCCAGTCCTGAGATTAGGCAGAGACTCAAACAAATGAAGGCAGTTGCTGGAGAGGACAGGAAGCAATTACAGACCACCCTGGAAAGGCAGGACAGGCAGCAGCTTGTGTGGCTGCTGCTGTTTAAACAACAACCACCCCCAGGCCGGCGAGGGCAGGAACATCTCGGAGGAACAATGCTGGAGCGAGGTGCGAGGAGTCCAGAAAGGAGGATTAACACGGAACGCTCCGGCACAAGGGCCCTGCGCTCCTGCTGCGGGGTCAGGAGGGTCCCGCTGGCAGGAGGAGGACAAACAGGATGGGCTGGCGATTCCAAAGGGAGTCAGCAGCTCCTGGTACCCGGCCAGCGGGGGACCCACGCGGGTCAGGGGCAGGGTGGCCTGCAGGATGCCTTTTCCATCTGCAGGGCCGTTCTGCAGCAGGAGTTTTGTCTTTGCCATGGAGGGGGAAGCAGGGGGGAGGCATTTCCAAGCTGTTTTCTCCAGGATATCCCAGCTCCGCCTGACAGCTGGTTCCCATTGGGCTCCTGACCAAAGGCAGTCTCCAGCAAGGGTGGGAGTGGGCGGGAGGGGGGAAGGGACCTCCTAATGATGAGGACGAAGAAGAGGAAGGATGAAAGGCCCTGAAATGCGGAGGGTGGAACTGAAGCAGGAGGACACTCGGAGGGAGGGGCTGCAGAGGCTTTGAAGCTCCTCGCTATGGGGAGCCTCCTTTAAACCCTACACCAGATTGGAACAAGGTGGGGGAGGAGGGGCCGGCTCTCTTTTCCCTCTGAAATATTCCGAGAGGTTGGGACCCCGACTCGGGATGGGCTGTTCCTGTCCATTAAACGTTTTAAATGCTCGTCCATCTCCCATGGCCTCCCATCCTTCCGCTCCTCGTGGCAATGGGCTGGGGACGGGAGGTTCCCAAGGACGATGAAAGGATTTAGGGCATGGGGTAGAGGTGACGAGGGCTGGTGTCAGTCACAGCCTTGTGCCAGTGAGTGCTCAAGCGGAGGAGGAGGGGAAAGGGACTGGTTATGCCCCAAAACACGGCACTGGATGGGGAGTTTTCCTGCTCTGTTGAGAGTTTCCACAGGGAGGTCAAGGGGAGGATGGCTGGTGCTGCCTGACTTCCCCTCGCTGCCTGCCAGGAAGGAAAACAGCTGGGAAGGGAGTTTTGGGGTCAGTGCCACAGCTCCCTCGGTCCCTGCTCTGGAGGGGATGGAGGAATCAGCTGCCTCACGGAGAGCTCCTTCCCTTCCCCTGCTCCTCCATCCAGGCCCAGCTTTTTTATCACAGAATGTCCTGAGTTGGAAGGGCCTCACAAGGATCATCCAACTCAGCTCCTGATGTCCAACTCTCCTCATCTGTAAGGATGCTGGGAGGACATTTCCTCTTCCTTCCCCAAGCAAACCTCTCCCTGGAAAATTGGACCACAGCAGGTTATTAAATCACATCCAACCGAATTCAGAGCATCACAGAATATAAAGGCAGCCGAAAAATAAAGGTACGGGGAGACAAAAGGGTTGTCCAGCAGAGCCTGCCTTTGGAGAGCTCTGCAGCATGGATGAGATTATCCCACTGGAGCTGAGCTGCCTCCTCCTCACTGCATGAGGAATATGCTCCAAAGAGAGGAATGAAATCTAAACCAGCCTTGCTCTTCCCGTTGGAATGAGCAGACCCAGATGAACCCCACGGATGAACCTGGCGGCTCTGTGAGTGTTCAGAGCTGTGCTGGGAGCCGGAGCTGGAGCAGGGCACCCTCATTCCTCGTCCCTCCTCGGCTGTAAATATCCAGAGGAAAAAATACTCGGTGGCTGCATTGTTCCTCCTAAGGTTGTCAGGAAATCAGCGGGAAGAGGCACGAGGGGACACGGCACAAACAATGAGAGGAGAAAGTTCACGATAACCCCGGGCTGGTGCGTGGAGGCTGCTCCTGACGGGAGGGTTGGAGGTTCAGGGTGGTGTTTTGGGCAGTTCCTGCCAGTGTCCTGGGTGTCCCGGGTGTCCCTGTGTCCCTACACTGAGTGTGCAGGGATTCCCACTGATCCAGAGCTTCCCAAGCTGCCCCATGCAGCAGGAACCTGGAGCTGGAGGGCACTCAGAGGTGTTTTTAGCTGGTCCTTCCCCTTCATCATCCACAGCTGAGGCAGCTGAAGGTGCAGCTCTGGCAGGGGATGGTGCCAGCTCCTGGCACCTCCCAAATTTGAGGGAAGGGCAGTATTCCCAATTCCCATGCCTCTTCTCTCCCTGCCTTCCCTTCACCTGTTTCGTGTCGGAGCTGGGCTCACCCCTTTCCATGTGCCACTCCTAGGGAGAAGCATCCTGCTCCAGCCGCTTGCTCCGGAGCAGGCAGGGAGCAAACAGGGATGGTTCAGGATGGGACAGAGATGGTTCTGATGGACTCCTTCCTTTTCTCCATCCCTAAACAGAAGCATGAGGTGGATGGATGGGTGGATGGATGGATGGATGGGTGGGTGGATGGGTGGGTGGATGGATGGATGGATGGATGGATGGATGGATGGATGGATGGATGGACAACTTGTGCTCCCAACACTAAGCTCCAGCCATCCAAGACCCTTGGATGTTCTCCTGGACATTGTCCCAGCCTTTTCCCACAGGAAAAAGGGCAGAACTGGTTTTGGCTTCGTGAGCCCTCAGAAACAGAGTTTAAATAAATTAAATTCAAACGAATAAAGGCAGTTTGGAAAGAAACTTCCTTAGGTTGCTCCAATGGGCCCAGAGGGAGCAGTGGCCATTGGCACCTGGATACCTGTCCAGGAATCCGGGGGAGAGGAGGGTGAGCACGGGCAGGGCAGAGCAGCAGGAGGCTCTGGAGAGGTTTGGATCCCCCCTCTGCCCTTCCCACCCCCCCATTTCGGTTTGGTTCTGCAGTGGGACCTGCAGGTGGCTGTGCCCTGCGACCAATCGGGAAATGGAACTCGATTTTAAGTTAATTAAAACTGCCCTCTGTGTGTTAATCTTCTTGTCAGGTTTTAATTAAGTGCTGATAAAGACTCAGAATGGCGGGGGGGGATTCCTGCTCCCACCTGCTGCGACCCAGGGAGCCTGGAGGGGCTGTTGGAGTCATGACAGGGTGACCCCAGGTCCCAGCTGGTCCAAAAAAGGGTGGAATTTGACCATTTTCTTCCCTTTCTCCCTCAGTCCCCAGCAGATTCCCAGCTCTCCTCCCAGGATGGGTCACGCTCCTGGCAATGGCTGATTTACTGCTCGTGAGCCAGAAAATTCCGGATAAATGTCAGCTCAGGGTAATCGCCATTCCTTGCTGCATGGCCAGACTGGGTTGGGAACATCAGGAGTGGGATTAGGGCTCTCCATGAATTCCTCCATCCCTGTGGATGTGTCCTCTCTTTCTGCAGGAGGTGGGGTAGGAGAAACCACACAGAAGGACTCTCAAGATGCCTGGGCAGTGAAATCCCAGAATCCCAGAATCCCTGAGGCTGGAAAAGCCCTCCAAGGTCATTCAGTCCAGCCTGTGCCCCATCCCCACCTTGTCACCAGCCCAGAGCACTGAGTGCCACATCCAGGCCTTCCTTGGACACCTCCAGGGGTGGGGACTCCAAACCTCCCTGGGCAGCCCCTTCCAGTGCCCGACCACCCTTTCCCTGGAGAAAATCCTCACTTCCCAACACCCAGCAGTCCCTGAAGTGAAGGATCTTTACTCTCCCTGTTATTTCAGGAGAACAGGTTGGATCTCAGTGTTTCCCACCCCGCAGGTGCCTCTCCCATCCCCTTTTCCAATGGCATTTTGCAGCCGTTATCCCGACCATGGACCATCCACCATCCATTGATACATTTTGCCAAATAATTCCGTCTTTTAAATTCCTGTAGATATTTCCATGGTGGCATTGACATTTCCCTCTGGAATGACAAAGAAAGGGTCTTTTCCTGGTAAAAACTGTTCCGTTCCACCTCTGCTGAGCCCATTTTTGGCTGTTTTTGAGGCAGCAGATTTCCCATTCCACACTTGAGTCCCACATAAGCCCTTCGTTGTATTTTTAAGGTCCCCAGCCAAAATTAAGACGTTTCCCATTTTAACTTCCAGCACCTTGTAATGCCTTTAAACCATTACAGATATTCCTTGGAATATCTCGGGGCCAGCCCCAGAGCACAAATGGAATTAAAAGTCGCTCATGCAGAGCCCGAGCCAGGAATCGCTGGGTCAAAGCGTTCCTTGTCCCTCAGGTTTTTGGGATCAGCACAGGTCCAGCACCTGCATTTAGGATCAGGGAGTTATGGAGTGACACCGCTTTTAAAATGACTCGTGACCGTTCCCAGCTCGGGGTGTCCCCGCTGGGGATTCCTGCGCCTGCTCCCCAGGATTAGCCAGGGGGGGATTTCTGGAATTGTCTTTCCATTGTGCTCCAGTTCCAGCTTCCAGCGTCCGACTTTCCCGAGTCCCGAGCAGGACTTGTCAATCTCCCAGAGTTTGTTTTGGAGCTAATGGATTTCGGAAGGTTCCCATCAATCTGTCCTGCTCCTCAGCACTCCCGGGACCGCTCTTGGCTCCGCTGGCCAGCGCAGCTCTGAGAGGTGTTTTCTCCATCCCAGTCACCAAGATTTATTTTGTACAGGCATTTTCATACACTGGAGGGAAAAAAAAGGAGGAAAAGCCACCTGGAATCAATTGTCAGCACAATGGAAGTTGGCATGGCCAGGCTGGGGAGCAAGGGGGGACAATGGGTTATTTCCCACAAATTGCTGTGGGGACAAGCACAACTAGCAGGGACTTCGTGCCAAATCAGATGAATAGGGGAGACTGGGAAAAAAATTAAGGGGGAAAAAAAAATCCCTGGAAAAGTCAAAACCTTTTGTGATAGTATTTTCTGCAGTGAATTTCTTTTCGTTCCGAAGGGACACTGAGAAATCTGCTGGGGCTTGAGCGGGGATTTAAAGAAGCAACCCAAGCTCTCCTCAGGGCTGGATGTGGAGCTCGGGCTCATGGACACGAGTCCTTCCTCCCTTTTCCCTCTTGGCTGCAGGATCCCAGGACAAAGCGCGTGGTGGGGAGCCCATCCCTGGCTCCGTGGTGGGGATGAGGTGGAGCTGCCCCACCGCCGCTCCCTGCTCCCAATCCAGCCTTATCTCCCTGCCTCCTGCCCTTGCCCACTGTGTTTATTCCCACCATAAACTTCTCCAGGAGTGGCTCTGGCTCTCCTTGCATTTGTTTGGAAGGCCTGTCCCCACTCCTGGCTTATCTCTGGGCGCAGTGATAACAACAACCACCGACCCTCTTTGCTTACAGCACCGGTTCCTTTCAATGTTTCCGTAATCTAAACCAGCCTCTATCTCCTCTTCCTTCCTCTGGAGAAGCTCCTGGGCTGGGAATGCTGATGGCCAGGGTCGTGCCTGCTCTTGGATTCATCTTCTGCAGCTCCCATGGAACCGAGGGAAGTGTCAGACGGACGCCAAGTTTCTGGGAGGTTCCCATCCAAATACAGTGGATGTGGCAGAAAGAATTCCTCCATCCTTGGTCTGAGGTAACTTTTAACACCAGGAGTGGGGCCTGCCCTGGGAAGGAGGCACAGGGATCTTCCCCGCGCGGCACAGGGGCTGCGTGTTCCCATCCCAGCAGTGTCCAGCCTCGGAAATCCAGGCGAGGCACAATCTGGGAGCAGAGTCTGCCTCCCACCCACTGGGAACCCTCCATCTTCCCCCTGGAACATCCCTGGAGCATCCCTGAAGCAGAGGGGCAGCACCAATCTCCACTCTCTGGGACCAGGGACAGGACCCAGGGAACGGCTGGAGCTGTGCCAGGGGAGGGTCAGGCTGGAGATCAGGGAAAGGTTCTTCCCCCAGAGGGTGTCGGGCACTGCCCAGGCTCCCCAGGGAATGGGCACGGCCCCAAGGCTGCCAGAGCTCCAGGAGCATTTGGACAGCGCTCCCAGGGATGCACAGGGTGGGATTGTTGGGGTGTCCGTGCAGGGCCAGGAGCTGGACTGATGATCTTTGTGGGTCTCTTCCAGCTCTGGAGATTCTGGGATTCCATGACTGTATGATCCCCTGCTCATCTGCCTCCATCCCTGCCTGGCACCTGCTCCAACAGGGCCTTTGTGCTGCTTCCCATGGCCTTGGGGGGGTCTCCCTGGCTGTGTTTGTGCCAGGCAGACATCCCGGGAGATGGGGACATGTGTGACAGGTGGCTGTGGACACGCATGTGACACGTGGATGGGGACACGTGTGACAGGTGGATGGGGACACACATGTGACAGGTGACTGTGGACATGCGTGTGACAGGTGGCTGGGGACACACGTGTGACAAGTGGCTGAGGACACGCGTGTGACAGGTGGATATGGACATGCGTGACAGCTGGATGGGGACACGCGTGTGACAGGTGGATGGGGACACACATGTGACAGGTGTCAGGGACACACATGTGACAGCTGGATGGGGACACACATGTGACAGGTGTCAGGGACACACATGTGACAGCTGGCTGGGGACACACATGTGGCCGTGCTCATGCCTGGCACTGGGGCTGCCCCCGGTGCTGTCCTTCCTGCTGGGGTTGCATTCCCCGCCCTCCCGCTGCATTCCTGGGGGGCATTTCCCCCTTTTCTCTTCCCCCCCCTCCAGAAGGGGGTGTCCCTCCTTAGCACGGGCACGGAGCACACGGTGCCACTTGGCTGTCACCTCGTCCCCAGCAGGGATGCGAGCGCTGGCAGGCACTGAAGGTCAGCAGAAGGACATCTCAATTATTCTGTGTCATCCGCGAGGAGCTCGGCGCTTGTCAGCGTCCCAGCGGAGAGCGGTGAAACAGTAACTTGGCTGCAGGAAAAAAGGGAGTGGGAAAAAAACATCGGAGAGGAA
>VZTA01028915.1:0-20063 GCA_013398855.1 Mohoua ochrocephala
TATCCCAGGTTCTCCAACAACAATCCAAAGACATTTTCCAACCACCTCGTGGCTGTTCCCAAGTATTCCTTTCTATTTTAAGTGATTTTTTTGGGATCATTTTTGACTTTTCCTGGAAAGTTTCAGGATCACCTTAAAAAAGGGCTCAGGAATCAGAGACCTTGAGGAGTGACCGTATTATTAACTCTGGAGGTGTTTTTTGGTGTGAAACTACTAATATTTAAATCCTGCAACACTTTGCAAACTGAAAACGTTTATGAGTGTTTGTGAAGCGCTTTGATATGCAAAATTCGGACGAAGCCTCGACATCCAGTTTGCTCATTATTACACTTACTTTGTATTCAAATTAATGCCAGAAATTAGGTTAGGATAATGAAATTCATGAGAGATTTGGCCGAGATCTGTGCGTGCACCTTCTTTGCACAGCCACAGCTGTCCGTTCCTTTCCCACATTTCCCATCTCTGTGGAGATTTTTGCTCAATATTGGCTTTTCTGGCACCCGCTCCCGGTGTCCTCAGGCTCAGCCTCCCCACCTCGGCAGTGACCTTTGTCCCGACACTCCGGTTCCTCACCGCCAGCTCCTCCCCAACTTCCTCGCAGGCCCCTTTCAGATCCTAAACCTGGAGTTCTTTCATGTCCTGAGGCTTAGGAAAAGTTGGGTTGCAAGTGGAATTTGCGGCCTGGCTGCGATATTATCATAACAGACGACAGCCGGGTAATTTAACTAACAGAAAACCAACTCCTGTGATTCCATTCCAACTCCGGGCTGCCAGCCTCCAGCACGATGTATTTACTAGGGAATTATCCATTTAAATGTTCCCTTGGGAACCAACCACAGGTGTGATAGCACAGGAGCTGCCAGCATGCGAGGCTGAGGATCCTCCCTCAAAGACTAAACCTGTCCCAAACGAGAAGTTGGGCCCCCGATTATTGCCCAAGCTGGAATAAGTTTTCAAATTATTTGTTAAAGAGTGCAGCCTTTTGGGAGAAGGGAAAGTGGGACATGATAGAGGGGGAAAAAATAGCCTTGATGGAAACAACAGGAGAAACAAGAATTTCGAAATTCACCATATTTAGATGGGTATTGTTAACCCGTAATTATCTTTCACTCCAATAATCAGGCTCGATAATGAACCTAAGAGATATTAGCAAGTGCTTTTATCTTAAAAAGGCATTCAATCTTCTTAGTGAGATGCTCGGTATCTTTAGTCTTCAAAAGGACATTTCACACGAGCAGCTTTTATATCCAAATGAATAAAAATGTATCCAAGACAGTTCTAACAAAACCCACTGGCAGAATGTCATCATTTCACTGGTGTTTCTGGTTTGTGGTAAAATGCAGATCTCAACTTGGGCCATGAAAGAGCATCTTGAGAAGCCTCAACAAACTGCAGCTCATTCCCAAATACCCCATCAGCCCATCTATAAAGGTCCCTGGCTTTTGAAGTTCGGGGGATTTCTCTTTTATAGGGCTTATGTGGTTGGGGAGAAATCTGGTTTAATCATCTGCTCCAGAGCTCACCTGCATTATTACACATTATTATAGTGCCTGGGAAAGTTTGATTCCCCTCCACGTCAGGGTAATAATTCCCCAAAGAGCGACTACCCCAGACATTCCCAGATTCCCATGTCACCTTGCAATCCTCAATGACATTGGTGCTGTTCCTAACACAAAACATTTCAAACATGGCCCAGGAGAGCTTGGGAAAGGTTTAGTAGCTGAAGAGATCCCCGATTCCATGAGGGAGCATCATCATCATGTCCAGGTTATGCTGAGAGACGTTCAGGGGCTGGAGCAGCAGGAAAAGGGTCTGGAGAACTCCTGAGGAAGCTGAGGGGGGCTCAACCTGGAGAAAAGGAGGCTCCAGGGGGAATTTCTGGCTCTTCCTGGGGGCAGCCAGGGGGGTTTTGGGATCTGATCCCAGGGAACAGGGACAGGACAAGAGGGAACGGCCTCGAGCTGTGCCAGGGGAGGCTCAGGGTGGATATCTGGGAAAATTCCTCCTGGAAAGGGCGGCCAGGCCTTGGAAGGGGCTGCCCAGGGAGGGTTGGAGTCCCCATCCCTGGAGATGTCCAGTCAATTCCTGGACATTGGTCTGGATGACCACAGGGGGATCAGGCACAGCTTGGACTCGATGGTCCTGGAGGGCTTTTCCAATCCTGTGCTCTGCTCGTGTCACTGCCAAGGTGGGGAGGCTGAGCCTGAGGACACCGGGAGCGGGTGCCAGAAAAGCCAATATTGAGCAAAAATCTCCACAGAGATGGGAAATGTGGGAAAGGAATGGACAGCTGTGGCTGTGCAAAGGAGGTGCGCCCACAGCCATCGGCCAAATCCCTCAGGAATTTAATTATCCTGGTGACGGGATCGGGTTGGAGCAGCAGGACAAGGGCAGGGAACACACAGAGACACTCACACGCCAATAAACCTTCTGCAATGTCTGGTTTAATGAGGAAGAAGAGGTGAGACACAGCACGGGTTACAAATTGCCCACAAGCCGTGGTTTGATCCAGGGTGACTCAGGTAATGTCTGGGGTTGCTTCTCCTGCGGTGATACCCAGCCCTGATCCCACGGCACAGCAGCAGAGCAGGGGCTGGGGCACTCCAGAACCCTTTTTATCCATCAGCAACCATGGAAAGAGCCAGAAAATGGATCTAAAGTGGATCTCGTACCAGATCCTTGACGTTGCCACAGTCACAGAAGCACAGTTTGGGTGGGAAGGGATTTAAAAGATGATCCAGTTCCACCCCCGCCATGGGCAGGGAACCTTCCACTATCCCAGGTTGTTCTAAGCCCTGTCCAGCCTGGCTTTGGACACTTCCAGGGATCCAGGGGCAGCCACAGCTTCTCTGGGCACCCTGTGCCAGGGCCTCACAGGAAAGGATTTCCTCCTAATTTCTGCCTAAAATCTAATCTAACCCTACTGGGAAGCCACAAAGATCCCTACGAGCCCCAAAGGAATCAGGAACAGTCCACAGCTTTGACAACAGAGGTGCTTGGAAAGAGAGGAAAGCTTTAGAGAAAGAAAATCAGGAAGGGTTGGAGAAGGATGGAAATGGGTTTTTGAGGCGTTCAAACATCCACCGATGCTTTTAATGCCGCCCCAAATGCTCGACTCCCCCTGAACGCCGCGCCCCGGAGCTCAGCCGTGGATCCGCGTCCTGCCGGTCACCCTCTTCCAGCAGCCACTCCTCGGCTTTAGCAGCAGGGTCTGCAGCTCCCAACTGGGTACCCCCGGCCCCACTTGGCCCCGCCATAAACTTGGGAAGCTCCAGGGGTTCGAGCAGCACCAAAACCACCTCCAACACCGGCTCCGACACCGGCTCCGACACCGGCTCCGACACCGGCTCCGACTTCAGGGATTCCGGCGGATCCCACGGTGCTCTGCTGAGGGAAGGTGCTGAGGATGGGCCCGGGGAAGGTGACGACCACGGGGGGAGGGTAAATCACCACGGTGGAGTCGGGGCACTGCCGGACGCAGGGCTCGTTGCAGGAGTCGGCCACGGGCTGGGGCACAGCCACGCCGCAGGGGGAGGCGCTGCCGTCGGTGCAGGGGCTCAGGGAGTGAACCATGGCTCAGGGATGGGATCTGCGGGGCAAGGGGAGAGCAGGAAAAGAAACCACAAATTCATATCAGTTTCGTAATCAAACGTGAGGATAAAAGGCTATGAAGAGGCTCAAGGGACAGGGAGAATTCTCGTAGCTCAGCACCTAAAATACATCCCTAAATCGTGTATTGAACACGAGGGGAAAGAGTTTTCATGGGATGTTAATTAGATCTCGCCCAGATCTGCATTTCCCAGTGGCTGAACAGTCACAAATGGATTCATTTACACAATCCCAGAGTCACCGAGGTTGGAAAAGCCCCCCAAGGTCACCGAGTCCAACCTGTGATCAATCCCCACCTCCTCAACCAGACCAGAGCACCAAGTGGCCACATCCAGTGGTTTCCATCAGGAGAATGTCAGACTGATCCCAAAACCACACTCAAAGGCTTGGTTAGAGGAGGAATTCAGGAGTTAGCTCAGGAATTCACTTACCTACAGCACAAGAGAAGTGAGACAAGAGAAATGATCGTGCGAGATGTGAGGTCGGGCACTTTTATACCCATCCTCATTGTGCCCAGCACATGAACCACCCACGTGCAGAACTTCCTAATCAATTACTAACCACGATTCTTACAAGATCCAACTTCGTTAATGGATGTCAATTGTTTTAGATAAATCACTCTTGCTAATTACTGGTTTGTCCTCCTGTCACGCATGACCTGTCCTTTACTGCCTTCTCCACTCTGCAATCTCAGCTTTATAGAGAGGGGATTCTTTGTCTCTGCGTCTCAAAGGCAAAAAGGTTTATGGGGTTTAGGCTTGATCTTCTCCGTGGATGGACTCATTCCTGGGCAGGGGGGAAGCAGCCACTTTTCTGGGTAAAAATATCCTCGACTCGGCCCAGGAAGAGTTGAAAAAGTGAGGGATAAACCGGAGTTGTGGGTTCTTGGATGAAATCTTTGATGGAAGAGGGATAATCTGTGTTCTGGATTCTTTGATGGAATCAGACAAATAAAAAGTCTGATCAAAGCTCTGGCACACCGCAAAAATCCTGAATTTTGTAGTTATAGACCCAAATAAGTCAGGACACCCCTTTCAACCCGACACCGAGCACACGATTCCTTTACACGTTTTAACAATAAAACAGAAAGAAAGGCAAGGCCACATTTTACATCACGTTAACAACCCCATATTTTTGAAACTATAAAGTCGTGACTGGGTTTGGGGAATGCCAAAAAGGCCATAAATGGGGTGTGACCGAGGCAAGACCTTGTCAGGCATTTTTTCCAGGGAGTCACTTCTCCAATCGAAGGTCACCCAAAGCCGTCGGAACAACAACTCGCGCGGCACGTTGGCAACAACGAGTGGGAGACGCCTCTGGAACCCCAACTGCTGATGAATCCCGGCTGCTGGTTGGGGTTATCATCCTGCTAAACCTGAGGAGGAGGAGGCTCTGGGACAGCCAGGAGTGGAGCCAGGGACAGATGCCAAGGATGGCACCGGTGTGAGCTGGATGGACGCTCCCACCCACCAGCAACTGCTTCGTTCTGGTTCCATTTGGTTTAAAAATAAAAGTGTTTTCCTACTTCTGCTCTCTTTTGTTAACCCTCACCTCAAAGCCTTCTCTCTTGGGTTGGAAGGGACTTCCAAGACCATCTCATTCCACCTTCCAGGTTGCTCCAAGCCCCATCCAACCCTGGACACTTTCAGGGGTGGGATACTCACAACTAATAATGGAAGATAACCATGGGAATTGCAACACCTGCCTTCACCTCAGCTTAGATTGGCCAGCGATTTATCCCCAAAGTCAAAACCATTGGAAGTAATACCCAATTACTGGTTTTAGCCAGCTGAAGATAAAACTAAATGTTCAATCTTATTTTAGAGATTTACTAATGATTAAAAATGAAGATCTTCACTCCAGCGTGGGAGGAATCCACGGTGCTGGGATTTGTTCCCTCTGCTCGGGGTTCCTGTCACTGCAGGGTGGATTTCTGTGAACACGAAAATTAACCCTGACAAGAGTCATGTCAAGGCTTTCTGGAAGCGTTTCCAAACACATCATAAAAGCTCATTAGAGCCCTGATGTTGTCATTGTATCGCTGTTAACAGGAGTTTTAACAGCTCAGACACAACCAGGAAATAGAAGTGATGAATCGACAGGTGAAACGTGGCCAAAACTCAGCACCTGAGTGAGGAACGCAACAGAGCAGTGTCAGCTCAATTTACCGGCTCAAACAGGCTGAAGGATCGAATTCCAGCTCCTCTCAAGGTAAAGATGAAAAGCACAAAAATCGCCGGCTTTGTAAAGATAAAACTGAAAGGATCAAGCAAGAGTCGAGCCCAGAAGGAGGGAGATCCCTGAGGACACCGGTGTGGGTGAAAAAAAGCAGGGACCAGGGATCCAATCCATCCCTGACACCAATGAAACACCAAAACCAGAATCCCAGGATCCCTGAGGTTGGAAAAGAGCTCCAAGGTCATCGAGTCCAAGCTGTGCCTGATCCCCACCTGGTCACCCAGATCAACGTCCAGGAATTGATTGGACACCTCCAGGGATGGCCACTCCAACCCTCCCTGGGCAGCCCCTTTCAAGGCCTGGCTGCTCTTTCCAGGAGGAATTTTCCCAAATGAGTGGGAGCAGAGCTCCAACCTCCTGTCAGGAGTTTGGAGAGACAATTCCACCTCTCGTGTGCCCATGGCAAGGGGTGGAATGAGACGTTCGTTGAGGTCCTTCCCACCCAAACCATTCCACGATTCCCTGATAATTCTACTCCCCTTTCCAAAGCATAAACATGAAATATATTTAATAGGTACATAAAATCACAGCTAAACCACCACATCCACTCAGGCTTTTTTTTAAAAGGGATGCTCCGAGCTGGAAAGAGGAGAAAAAGACCCTTTTCAGAGGCTGTTCTCTCACCAAAACTCGGCTTTGCTCTACTGGTAAATGACGACATTTTAGTGATAAATGAAGACACTCCGGTGATAAATTAAGACACTACTCATTAATGAAGACACTCCAGAGGCGCTGAGCTGGCTCACCCCGGTGTTTACCCACTCATAAAGCAGGAGCAACGCTGACAGGACATTAAACAACACCTTCATAACAGGACCTCGTAAACCCCTCACAAACGCTCATTAATGTCTGACACGAGCCAAGCTGTCCCGGCTCAGCCCCATTATGAACAACGCCAGCACGGAGGCAACTTCAGGGCCGCGTCTCAGCAGATCAAAGGCTGCTAATTACCCTTAATGACATCACGCATCGGCAGCAGGATCCCTTCCGAGGGCCTGAGCACAAGGCACAGGGACAGAGCCGAGCTCTGGGTGCAAAGCAGAGCTGTTGGGATGATCCCAGGGCTGTTGGGATGATCGTAGGGTGGGACAACAGGGTCACGAGGAAAGAATTCCCTGTTCTGTTCTCGCTGGGGTGGAAACGTTTTGCGAGGGCAGGTGGTGACAGGATGACGAGGGATGGGTT
Source organism: Mohoua ochrocephala (assembly GCA_013398855.1). Classification (NCBI taxonomy): domain Eukaryota; kingdom Metazoa; phylum Chordata; class Aves; order Passeriformes; family Acanthizidae; genus Mohoua; species Mohoua ochrocephala. The sequence goes on from VZTA01028915.1 coordinate 7,033, forward strand.
CAGACTGACAGAGAGGAGGCTCAGGTGGGATTTTGGGAAGGAAATTCCCTGTGAGGGTGGGGAGGCCCTGGCACAGGTTTTTCCATGGATTCTGCATCCTCAGAAGTGTCCGAGGCCAGGCTGGATGGGGCTTGGAGCAAAATCAGGGAATGACTCTTACAAAGTTCGAGGAGCCACAGGATAAGCCGCACAAGGAGCAGCTCAGTGCCGGTTTTGGGTACTTCTCTCCCAATCCTGCTTCCCAAAGCTTCATTCCTCAGTGTCCCAGCTGCCTTTCTGCAGGAAAAACAGAGTGAGAGCCACCAGTTCCCGCTCCCCCAGTGCTGCTCCCGGATTGTCACTCCGACAAAAGGAGCTTTAGGAGGACAGGGATGGATTCCTTTAGGTACCTAACGAGGTCAACGGGATAAAAAGGCGGCTTTTCCTTCTCCCTATAAAGTTTCAAAATGGAAAGAACCCGCAGGGTGTGAGGTGTTTTTCACGGGATTTGGGGATAGCAACGCGTTAACGAGCCCAAGTGAGTAAAATAATTACAGCCGGTGAAAAAGTTGCACACGGACAAATCCTCTCCCGTGGTTTATTGGGATTTGATACTCAGTGGCTCAGGTTTTCCGTGAAGTCTGAAGGACTATAAAAACTCCTTATAAAAACCCCCATTTCCAAGCTTTCCATCCAGTCCTTACTCTCCACCGTGAGCTCGGTAAGTTGTTTCCCTCTTTCTACTCCTAAGAAAATACCATTTTGCTGGGACTTGGAACTGGAATCTGAATCCTGCAGGAACACCCTGACACTGGGAATCGAGAGGGTCCTTCCTTTAAAGGTCCTTTCTTGGGTTTGTTGCTATTTTTTTAAAAGGCAGAGACAGATAAAGGGGTTTGAAGTTGAGCCTGAGATTTACAGAACCTCACCCAATTTGGGGTGTGATGTTTCTCCATCTTCTTTGATCCGTATCTTTTATTTGCTTTGTTAGAATTGAATTCTACATTTCTCCTTTATTACCACGAGGCCACTCATTTCAGTAGTTCAGGTAATAATTACCCAGGTTTGGATCGGTCTTTGCCAGGCTGGGAATGTTGGGAATGTTCAACCTGTGGAGATCTCAGAGCCCCTCCCAGGATCTGCAGGGGCTCCAGGGAACCTGGAGAGGGAATTTTCCTCAGGAACTGCAGGGACAGGACACAGGGAATGAGGTCAGAGTGACAGAGCGGGAATTTAGGTTGGATATTGGGAAGGAATTGCTCCCTGTGAGGGTGGGGAGACCCTGGCCCAGGTTATTCCATGGATTCCCCATCCCTGGAAGTGTGCAAGGCCAGGTTGGACGGGGCTTGGAGCACCATGGGACAGTGGGAGTTGAGATGAGAGGGGTCCTGGACATCTGCAGCAGCAACAGCCACCAAACCGCAGGGTGTGAGGGCAATTCCTTCCTTTGCTTTTCCCACTGCAGGCAGGCAGAAATTCCAGTGTCAGGTGAGGCACCTGGAAAGGAAACAAATGAGAGTCCTGGTCACAAAGAAGTGAGAACCTCAGCACCAATCCCAGATATAGCTGTGAAGGGACCTGAGTTTCTGTCGGAAATTCCCCCTTTTCCAGGGGTTACAGCTCCCTGCTCCCCTCAACAGCTGGAGCCGTGGAAGAGATTTTTAGGGAAAAGCAAAGCTGTGCAGTTCGGATGGAAAGCTGAGAGCCAGAGCTTGAACGAAGGGAATTCCTTCACCTCCCTCCCCTCGTTCTGTTTTCCAGGATCCTCTGGAGCCATGTCCTACTACGGGTACCAGTACAAGCAGCAGTGCTACATTCCCGGCGGGATGAAGTGCTCGGCGCCCGCCTTCCCCCAGCAGTGCCCCAACCCCGGGGTGGTGACCTGCGGCTCCTGCTCCCCCTGCGCCCCCACAGGGGCCAAGGTCTGCACCGTCAGGAAAACCCTGGCGAGCCCCCGGTGCCCGGGGCCCTGCAGGCAGGGCTGTGTGGAGACCCACGTGGTGGAAGGCCACCACTCCTCCTCCTCGTCCTGCAGCAGCTCCAGGTGTCTGGACCCCTGCTCCGTGTCCTTCCCGCAGCCCCTGGTGATGCAGGGCAGGGAGCTGTGCGTGCCCCGCTGCGGGCAGGCCGTGGTCAGGAGGTGTCCCCAGGTGTGTGCCCCGGCCCCTGTGTGCCAGGACACCTCCAGCCCCTACTCCTACCAGTGGTCCAACAGTTACCAGTACAACTGTGGGCAATAAAACCTCACCAGGGTGCCCGGGGAACAACCAGAAGAGCAGGAGAAGATCCAGCACTGAGGGGCAGCTCCCAGGAACACAACGCTTCTCCTGCTGAAACCACTCCTGAGCACGTTTGGGAACCATCTGGCACCTTCAGGAATTTTCTGGCACCTTCAGGAGCCTTCTGGCACCTTTAGAAACCTTCTGGCACCTTCAGGAACCTCCTGGCACCTTCAGGAACCTCCTGGCACCTTTGGGACCCAGCCCTTATTTAATCCTCTCCGTGTACTCTCTGTATTAGATTTCAGGGTCTCGTAGCTTCTTATCTTCCTTCTCTTATCTCCACTGGGCTCAGCTCCCCGTGGCACGAGGAGATCTCCACGGCTGTGTGAAGGAGATGTGAGTTCCGCCACTCACATGGATGACACCGCCTCAAAGTGGCCTCAGTGCCACCAAAAAGGGGCTCCCTGTGCCAATTGCTGCTAAAAATAAACATTTTTTTTTTCTGCTTCCAACTTTGTTCCAGAGGGAAATTTGTAAAGAAATCTGGGGGGTTTTTGGAGCAGGGAGGTGGTGGAGTCACATCCCCGGAGGTGTTCAAGGACTCAGTGCCAGGTGGGGATAAGGCAGAGGTCGGAGGTGATGGTCTGGGAGGGCTTTTCCAGCCTCAGGGATTCTGGGATTTTAATTCTCTATGAAACCAACAGAAATAAGACCCCCAAAACAACGGAAAATGGTGAAAAGCAGAACTTGACTTTCAAGTCAAGGGGGTCTCTTGTGTCAAGCAATTCACTCTCCAAGCATTTACTCCTTAAATATAACAATAAAAACTCCTTAAATACAATAAATACATTAAATATCCACCTGTGACGTATCAGCTGGAAGTCAGAGAGTTTGCTCCATAGTTTCCATTATTTTATTCTCTCTGGCACATCCCCAACATCCACAATAAAACCTCCAGCGCATCAAACGACTTCCTTTCTAATTTGGGGGTTTTTTTATTCCTCCGTCCCTTTTCACTCGACTCGGAGCTGAAAATCCCCATTTTCCATCAATCATGGAAAGGCAAATTCTACTCCCACTGAGGCTGATAAAAACCACCCAGATTTAAGAGTGGATCTTAAATCAATTCGGGAAAAAACAGCTCTGGGATAACAAAAAACAGGGAATCAGTGAGTGCCAAGGGCTGGAATTGCCAGGGCAGAGCAGGACATGAAACAAATGGAGCTGAACGACCCCGTCCAGCACAGAATCCCGACCAAATTTCCCCTAAATCGTCCCGTGTCCACTTGGAAACCGCACCCCGGGAATTCCTTGTGCTCCATCGTGTGGCCAAAGGATTCAGGGAGCACCAGGGAGCGCCAGGATCGAGGTGCGACCTCACCTGTGCCGAGCCCACACCAGCAGAGGAGCCCGGCAGCAGCGACACGAACAAAGGACCTTTTCTGCCTCTCCCCGTGGTTTTTCACCCTCACCTTCCTCTCCCCCATTAGGAGGGGAGATTTGGGAGGTCCCAGGTGTGTGAGTTCACCCAGAGAACGTCTGGTGCCCTCGGGTCCATCCTTTTCCCCGCATCACCCTCCCCATCCACCCAGCCCTGCCGAGCTCCCGTGACCACTTCTGGACAAAAGCATCGCCAACAAAACTCGCCGGGATTTGCATTTCAATGCTCCCGAGCCCCTCAGCCTTCTGCTCCTGCCGCGAGCCGGGCGGCCACCGCCACGGTCTTTATTATTCCTCATTAAAACCACCGAGGATGAGGAATTAGGGAGGCATTCGGAGAATCTCTGCCACGCAGGAACCTCCATCGAGAACCGTCTGGAGAGGCAGAGAGATGCACCAAGGGGGTTAAACCCAAAATGCTCTGTGGTGAAGTCATCCCAGTCCAGGGAAACGGGGTGGGGTTTGGGGTCAGAGCTGTGCTGGAAGTGCCAAAGGTCCAGCAGCAAAGCCAATCTGTCCCGGGGAACTCAGCCCCGGCTGTCCCGGGGAACTCAGCCCGGGCTGTCCCGGAGAGCTCAGCCCCGACTGCCCCGGGGAGCTCAGCCCCGGCTGCCCCGGCCCCACCCGGGGGCGTTCGGAGCTGAAAACAAACACCAATTCTGTCGCTTAACGCTAAATTTGCCCCTGACGATGCTGCAGGAGGTTTCTCAGAGAAGCTGTGGCTGCCCCATCCCTGGGAGTGTCCAAGGCCAGGGCTCGGAGCACCCTGGGACAGGGGAAGGTGTCCCTGCCCGTGGCAGGGGTGGGATGAGATCACCTTGAAGATTCCTCCTCCCACCCCGAACCGTTCCACGGTCTCACAGCCCCATCCCGTGGCCGCGCGGGTGCCGAGCCGCTGGAATGTTCCCTCCTGACTCATTCCCGGAGCGGCTGGAGGCGTCCGGAATGAGCCGATGGGAAGGAGGTGCTTGTAATTAACTGCTGGATAAAACGAGCTCAGCTGATCGCCAGCTCAGATCCCACCGTGGGAGCTGCCCAGGGAGGAGCCTGACAGACAGAGGGACAGACAGAGGGACAAACAGGCTGCGGAAGGTTCTCCAGGGCCTTCCACCAGTCCCTTGTACCCCTAGAAGACACAAATCCCACCCGCATTTCTGCCAGGTTTTGTCCTTCCCTTGGGAGGGAGACTCCGAGGTGCTGCCCGCGGGGATTTGGGGAGCTCGGGCCGGCTGTGGGTGGGGAAGGTGGAGCAGGAGCGGCGTTCCCGGCTGTCGAAATCCCGAATTGCTGACGCTGCTGAGATGAAGGGATGGAGCAGGGCCCGTGGGGAGAGGTGGAAAAGCAGCTCCGTGGTCTCTGGGACTCCTCTGGGGTGGTTCTTGCCCGTGACAAAGTGAAGTGATGGAGAAAGGAGGGAGCACTCCAAGGAAAGGAGGGATAAGCTTCAAGGAAAGGAGGGATAAACTTCAAGGAAAGGAGGGACAAACTCCAAGGGAAGGAGGGCTAAACTCCAAGGAAAGGAGGGACAAACTCCAAGGAAAGGAGGGCTAAACTCCAAGGAAAGGAGGGCTAAACTCCAAGGAAAGGAGGGCTAAACTACAAGGAAAGGAGAGATAAACTCCAAGGAAAGGAGGAATAAACTCCAAGGAAAGGAGGGATAAACCCGGTAAAGGTTAATTCCAGACCGGGGGAGGCTGGAAGGGACCGTGGTGGGTCACTACTGAGTTTCTGGGAGTTCACCCAAGGCTCTCCATCAGTTTATTCCTGCACCTGCCTGTGTTTACCCTGCCCATATCCTGTGGGAATGTTCCCAGCAGCTGGAGGCTTGGAAAGGAGAAAATCCCGTTGGTTGTTCAGATCCAATCTTTCCACTGCAGGAAGAATTCAGATTTGCTGTTTCCTCGGGAGACGTTTCTCCCTCTCCATCCCAACTTCCCCGAGCTCTCTCTGGGTGGTGCTGATGGGATGAGGCTGAGGAGGGAGGAGGGCTGAGCTCACCCGGCTCTGCTGGAGGTGCAGTTCCAGGAGGAGAATCTGGGGGGACCCTGAAATGTGAGTCCTAAGGATCGTGGAACCACGGAATGGTTTGGGTTGGAAGGAGCTTAAAGTTCATCCCATTCCACCCCTGCCATGAGCAGGGACCCCCTTCCACCATCCCAAGTTGCTCCGAGCCCCATCCAACCCGGCCTGGGACACTTCCAGGGATCCAGGGGCAGCCAAAACTTCTCTGGACCACCTGTGCCAGGGCCTCCCCACCCTCACAGCCGAGGATTCCTCCCAAATATCCCATCTAAACCTTCCCTCTGTCCATTTGAAGCCACTTCCCCTCGTCCTGTCGCTCCAGGCCTTTGGAAACAGGATGAGGACACTTTCAGTGCCTGTACCCCACACAAAACATCCTATTTCAGGTGTGTCCTACAAAACAGGTCCTGGTTTTTCTGTCCTCTATGGAAATCCTCATGGGAATAACCGAAAATCAGCTGTCGGTGAGGGGGAAATGCTCCAACGTCCTAAAAAATCACGGTGCCCCGAAGCCACGAGGCTTCACCCTGCTCCAGAGCTGGCAGCTGAAAATTGGGGGTTGGTTTTGGTGGCCCCAGCGGTGCCAGGAGCTGGGGGCACTGCAGAGGGTCCCCTGTGTTGGTGACATTCCTTCCTCCAACTGTCCTCAAAGCAGCTAATCCTGATTTAGGCCAAAAACCTGGTGAAGCCTTTGGGGAGTTCCCAGGCAAATAAATTAACAGTCGGATATGACTCCCCGAGGATAATGAATGGGAGCAATTAAGACTTTCCATTTGATGACTGTAATTTTCTGAACAACAAGGGGAGGAAGCTGCCTCAGTGTCACAGGGAAAAAAAAACTGGGCAGATGACCCAGTAAAAGAGCTGGGTGGATCCTCAAAAATAGGAAGCAATGCAGTTAAACTGGCCCAGGGCATGAGCAGCTCCCTCTTCCAGAGGAGTTTGTCCTGCCTTGTCCCCACGGATCCCCGGTGGAGGCCGGAATGGGGTTGGCAGTGACGCAGCCGGGGCCTCGCCGGTGTCTGGGTGACAATGACAGGTTTGGCCAACGAGCCCTCCTGGCATCCCAGAAATGCTTCGGTTCCACGGTGGGGAGGGGAGAGAGAGAATGGAAAAATGCCCAGGAGGTGCTCTGGGAAACTCCTGAGCGTGAGGGGAAAAGGTTTGGAGGGAAGTGGGATCAAATGAAGATTGCTCCAAGATTTAGAGCTGCAGGGAGTGACCCAAGACAAAACCACAAGGATTTATTTCCCTCCCTTTATGGTGGAGGCTGTTCCCTCTGGGGACATCTGGAAATGTTAAAATTACGGAATCTCAGAACGGTTTGGGTTAGAAAGGACCTCAAAAATCACCTTGCCACGGGCAGGGATCCCTTCCCCCAGCCCAGGGTACTGGGAAACAGCAGAATTCCCTCCTGGGGAAGGAGATCCTGCTGTGCAAATCACCTGGGGAAAAAAATGCCGGGCAGGGCCTGGCTCTCCTCACGCTGCCCCAGCCCAGGAACAGCTCCATTAAAACTGAAACTATTCCTTCCACCCCGTGCCAGTGGGTTGGGCAGTGCCAGCTGCTTCCCAAGGAACATCCTGTCACGTGTCCCATCCCCGAACCCGTGGAGGTGCCCGAGCCACCCCTGAGCTGGCCGGGTTGGTCACCTCCGGCTGAGTGTCCGTAATTGCCCAGCGAACCACGCGGTCCCTTATCAGCACAGGAAGTTCGGCTCTGAGGTGACAAGGTGACGCTTTGGTCACCCCACAGGACTCCGGGGTGGATGTGGCCTGGGGGACCCTCCCGTGGGCTCATTCCCCATCTGGAAGCAGAAGGAAATGGGCTTTTCCCACCCGAGGAGGTGGTGGATGATGGTCTCGGGGCGCTTCTCTGGTCACCCTCACGGGTGGGAAGCTCGACAGCAGGGGATAATTGGGCTGGAGCTGGAATGACACAACCAAAACGGGCCCAGGATTGGTGTGTGGAGGAAGGAAGTGGCCCCAATCTCTGCTGCCATTACCAAACCCTCCCGTGATGAGGCTGTGGGTGGTGATAAGGGATCTGCACTTCTGGCAGAGCGGGGACTCTTGCTCAACTTTGACTTCTCCTCCTTTTTGTTTCATCTGCCGTTGGTGTCTGCCTCGGTCAGGCTCAGCTCCAGCTCCTGGTTTGCCAGAAAGGCTCAGATTTCATTTCTTTTCAAAATATTCTTCCACTTTTTCAGAAATTTCAGTTCTTTTTAAAAGGGATCGTTTCTGTTTGAGCACGTTGGGACGCCTTCCACAGACCAGGTGGCTCCAAGCCCACTCCAGCCTGGCCTTGGACACTTCCAGGGACTGGGAATTCATGGAATAACCTGGGCCAGGGCCTCCCCACCCTCACAGGGAACAATTCCTGCCCAATATCCAACCTCAATTTCCCCTCTGTCAGTTTTACTCCATTCCCCCTTGTCCTGTCCCTGCAGTTCCTGAGGAAAAGTCCCTCTCCAGCTTCCCTGGAGCCCCTGCAGATCCTGGGAGGGGCTCTGAGATCTCCACACAACCTTCTCTCCTCCAGGCTGAACATTCCCAGCTCTCCCAGTCTGTCTCCAGAGGGAAGAGACTCCAATCCTCTTCAAGAACCTCCTGACCCCCCACCCAACCACCATCAAGCTTTGCCAGGAATTAAACGGAGCAGTTGGAAATATTTTGATCTCCGTTCCTCCGGGATTTAAAGCCAGGCCAGGTTGTGTGAAGCTGAGCTGCAGGCCCAGCTCATCCCATTTCCCAGCTCCCAAATTCCCAGTGAAGCGCCGACGATTTCCCAACGAGCCTCGGAAGAATGAGGAACCAGGACGGAGGAAAGAAGAAAATGGAAACCAAGGGTGTGGCCGTGACTTAAATGTCTGTAGCAAAGTGCAGGGACCAAATAAAAGTGAAATTAGGGAAGGAAGGCACAGCTGGACAATCGACTGCTCCACTGCCAAAACCACTGGCAATTAATTGGTGGGGAAAGTTGCCCTGGTTGGGGTACACAAACCTCATCGGCCGTGTCGAAATTCCTTGGCAGGGAGATACAAATCACGGCAGGTGTTGAAATCAGGAGAAATGCTCCCAGGATTCAGGAGAAATGCACCCAGAAATCAGGGGAAATGCACCCAGAAATCAGGGCAAAAACTCCCAGAAATCAGGAGGAAAACTCCCAGAAATCAGGACAAATTCACCCAGAAATCAGGACAAATGCACCCAGAAATTAGGGGAAATGCACCCAGAAATCAGGAGAAATACTCCCAATAATAATTAGAAATAAATCCCAGAAAGAGCCCCAGCCAGGATCCCAGAGGGTTTAATATCAAAATAAAGACAAAAGGACAATGTCTCATGACCTGAGGAGGCACTGAGAGCAAAGGATCGAAACTTTGATCCCCAAAGTCGAACCAGAACCCAAGGGGTGGAGGCACAAACACTCCCAGATTAAAAATAATCCTCCATTTCCAGTTCCTGCTCCCGGGGATTGAGCAGGAGCTGTGCCTGGTATGGAGAAATGGGCACTGAGGACTGAGCCTGGCACTAAAGTTCAGCCCAATTTAATGTGAGCCTTTCACTTCGCTGGGGAATTTCAGGAACGAGATCCCAGGGCTGGACTCTGCAGCCCCTTCCCAGCTCCATCCCCTCCTCCAGCCCCTCAAAACGCGTCCTTGCGGTGAGACCCCGGGGCCACGGGATCCAGGTGCCCCTCACCAGCCCCGTGATCACCGAGAGCCACCAAACCCAAGCTTTGCCATTCCCCACATGGACCTGAAACCTCAGGATTCATCTTTTCCCATGCCAGAACGTGCTGAAGCTCTGACAGCTGCATCCCGAGCGCCCTTGATCCCGAGAGCAGAGATAAACAAGCTGTTCTAGATATGCAAAGCATGTGCTGCAACCACAGCCCTTCATTTGATTTTCAGGCAAACACGGAATCCCTTCACGTCTCCCTTCCCTGGCCTACTTTCCTCCCAGTCCAAGCACCCCGTGGAGGGGCTTGGACATTCCCGTTGGGAGCTGGGTGGTCTCAGCTGGGTGTTCCTGAATTTAAACTTTGCGTTGGTTTTAGCGGGAAATACGGCGCCGGACTTCGGGAAAGGCCGGGCGGGAAGGGGAGGCGATTTTGATTTTATTGAACTTTTTTTTCTCTATTCATTTATTTATTTTATTGAACTTTTTTTGGCTCTACCCACTCGGCTGCTCATCCTCCAACAGCCAGGTGTGAGCACCTGGTGCAGCATCACTCGGGAGTGACGTGGAGAAGAAACTTCCAAAAGTTTTCATAATAAAAAAATGTTAATATAATTTTGGGGCTTCTTATAACAAAACGCTGCAGGTACCCCATGAAACCCCGTTCAGATCAGAGCCTTCAGCACAGCCCCCTGTGCTGGGGAGGGGGTCCCTTGTCCTGTGCCACCGGTGGTGGTGTCACCTCCCCCCAGGTTCAGTGGTGGGGTTTAGGGAGGATGAGATAAAGCTGAGATAAGGCTGAGCAGCCTCGTGCTCCAGGGCAGGAATTGGGCAGGAAGGTGGCACTTGGGTGGCGCAGCCTCCGGCTCCGTCACCAAGAACAGCTCTGAAATAATAAATCAAGCTCCCGTTGCCTCAATCGGCTCCATCTGAGCGCAAGATCCTCCCAACCCTGGCACCTTGGAGCTTGCCTGGAGCTGGAGAGTTTTGCTGGAGGAACTTCCTGCTGCTGTTTGGAACAACTCCAGGTTGGCAGAAGAAAGACAGGAAAAGTGGGAGCAAACTCCATCCAGAGTGGATTCCCCTGCAGTTAAGGGATGAGGGCCTCGCCACCCTCACGGGGAACAATTTCTTCCCCATATCCAACCAAAATTTCCCCTCTTTCGGTTTTAACCCATTCCCCCTTGTCCTGTCACTCCAGACTCTTGTAAAAATTCTGTCTCTATGCTCCTTGTAGCCCCTTCAGGTCCTGGAAGGCCACAGTGAGGTCGCCCCAAAGCTTCTCACCCCAATCCCAGCTCCCTCAGCCTTACTCCAAATCTACCCAAAGACCATTTCACTCCTTCTTTGGGCTTCTTCCCTCCACTCCTCTGCAGGTCAAACCTTCCAAAGGCTGTAAATCACCTGGAGCCTCCCAGATTTGCATCACTCCAACCTCTGCCTCTGGAGGCATTTGTTGTGTTTTGGGGAGCTCCAGGTCCTCGGACTCATCGGAGCCCAACGTGTCCCTCCAGCCCTTGGCAATAACGTGGGTGTCATGAGGAACATATAATCCACGACCTGGGTTGCATCACAGCTTAATGACACGCCAGGGCCATGTCTGGCGCTTCAGAAATATTTTCTAGAATGAGAAATAAATTCCCCGCGTCCCTAAAGACGAAAAACCCCCCTCGCGTTTCCTCTCCGGAACGCTGGGCTTTTCTAGAGGGGGACATAAAACAAAATCATTCGTTTATGCTGAAAACCTGTCTGGTTTTCCCTATTTCCTCACTTTACCCGGAGTAGGTGGAGCCATCCAATAATTTTAACGCCCGCCAACGACAAAAGAGGTGGTGGAAGGAAGGGCGATAGCGATCTCGGCAATGACGAGCCCGAGATTATGCGAAGTAAGTGGGCAGCTGGGGCTGGGTTTGGCTGTAAATAAATCAATCATTGTTTCTTTCCAAGAGGAGGACCAGGTCCTATATAAAAGTTCTCCCCTACCACCTTCCCTCACTGCCGTTGACTCCTTTCCACTGGTTCGTGCCGTGGGACACGGTAAGAGATTTCGCGCTCTTGATGAAAATTAATTTGGCTGATTAGGCTTGGGAATGCTAAGAGGGAAATGTGGGGTTAAATGTGGCTTTTGGGTCTCCACGGTCCGAAAATTCCTCTTTATTTGCAGTTCTTTTGTTTTTCCTACCAATTCAGGGATTATGTAACCGCACAGGAAAAGGAGAGCGCCGGGACATGGAAAATGTGGGGTTTGGAGCCCCTTGGATTTCTCTGGGCCCGGCACCACGTGGTGCCACCACATACACACACACACACACACACACAAAACTCTGGAATATTCTTGGAAAATAAACCTTGAGGTACTCAGCAAAGCGTGGGAAACAAAGGAACAGAAACACAAAGTGGAGATCTGTCCTCATTTTCCAGCCTTTTATCTAAATGGGAAAGGGGGTTTCTTTCGGGCACTTTACTTCTTGTTTTCTCCTCAGGCGTTTGGACACCTGATCCTGCTGATCTCTTCCTTTCAGAGCTGTCCCTTCCCTGTCACAGGAACATCAGTTCCTGCTGCCAGCAGACCAGGACGTGGCTGGGGCGAGGGGAATTAAGTGCTCAAACTTCAGAGCATCCCTTGGGGACAGACACACATCAAACCCTGCAAGTGCTGCCCTGGAGCTGCTGAAGTTTTGGACTTTTTTTTTTTCCCCCCTTCTTTTGCATCGATGACAACTTTTCCACAGGCTGTTCCTCTTCCTTCTCCTTCTGAAGGACAAATGAAACACTGAGCTCCTTTGAAAGCGGGATTGAAGAATTTCAAAGTACAACGGAGTTATTGTTATGCAAACGACAAACCGGGTTCTTTCTTGCAGCCAGGGAATATTAATCCCTATCCCCGAGCACTGCAGCCCTTTCAAAATTCCCAAACCACATTTGGATGAGGGTAATTCCGGGGTACCACAGCCTCGGGTGCCTCTTGCAGTGACACACCCGCTGCAAGAGGGAATTATTAAAGAATGATTGCTGTCCTAGATAAAAAAAGAAAACAGTTATATCTGGATAAGGAGCTTCTTCAGATGGAATAAGCTGAAAACTTCACAGGTTTTCAGTTTAATTCATTAATTCCTTAGGTTGAAAATTTTTGCATCAGTCAGAGGTGGAGGAAGGAGCAAAAAGGGAAGAGAAGACAATTCCATGTCGGAAGGGGATGGGGTGGCCCAGTAACACAACTTTTCTGCTCAGGCCTGGTTTCTGTCTCTCTTGCAGGACTCCCATCACACAGACCATGGGTTCCCACCAGCAGAAGGGAGACGGCCAAGGGATGTCTGAGCAGTCCGGAGGGTGCCACGGCGGCGGCGGCGGCGGCTGCGGCTGCTGCTGCCATGGAGGAGGTGGAGGAGGATGCTGCCACAGCAGCGGTGGAGGAGGATCTATGGGATACCAGAGCCAGGGATCATCCTGCCATGGAGGAGGAGGCGGCTGTGGCGGCTGCGGCGGCGGCGGCGGCGGTGGCAGTGGTGGAGGTGGCGGCATCATTTATCAGACTCACATGGCATCATCCTCCTGTGGAGGAGGAGGAGGAGGAGGAGGTGGAGGAGGAGGAGGCGGCGGCCAGCAGAGCCAAGGATCCATCTGCATTATTGGAGGAGGAGGAGGAGGAGGAGGGGGCTCAGGGCAACAAAGCCAAGGTCCCATC
>VZTA01028915.1:20139-54706 GCA_013398855.1 Mohoua ochrocephala
GGAGGAGGAGGAGGTGGCTCAGGGCACCAAGGCCAAGGTCCCATCTGTATTGGAGGTGGTGGTGGTGGAGGAGGAGGAGGTGGCTCAGGGCACCAAGGCCAAGGTCCCATCTGTATTGGAGGTGGTGGTGGTGGAGGAGGAGGAGGTGGCTCAGGGCACCAAGGCCAAGGTCCCATCTGTATTGGAGGTGGTGGTGGTGGAGGAGGAGGAGGTGGCTCAGGGCACCAAGGCCAAGGTCCCATCTGTATTGGAGGTGGTGGTGGTGGAGGAGGAGGAGGTGGCTCAGGGCACCAAGGCCAAGGTCCCATCTGTATTGGAGGTGGTGGTGGTGGAGGAGGAGGAGGTGGCTCAGGGCACCAAGGCCAAGGTCCCATCTGTATTGGAGGTGGTGGTGGTGGAGGAGGAGGAGGTGGCTCAGGGCACCAAGGCCAAGGTCCCATCTGTATTGGAGGTGGTGGTGGTGGAGGAGGAGGAGGTGGCTCAGGGCACCAAGGCCAAGGTCCCATCTGTATTGGAGGTGGTGGTGGTGGAGGAGGAGGAGGTGGCTCAGGGCACCAAGGCCAAGGTCCCATCTGTATTGGAGGTGGTGGTGGTGGAGGAGGAGGAGGTGGCTCAGGGCACCAAGGCCAAGGTCCCATCTGTATTGGAGGTGGTGGTGGTGGAGGAGGAGGAGGTGGCTCAGGGCACCAAGGCCAAGGTCCCATCTGTATTGGAGGTGGTGGTGGTGGAGGAGGAGGAGGTGGCTCAGGGCACCAAGGCCAAGGTCCCATCTGTATTGGAGGTGGTGGTGGTGGAGGAGGAGGAGGTGGCTCAGGGCACCAAGGCCAAGGTCCCATCTGTATTGGAGGTGGTGGTGGTGGAGGAGGAGGAGGTGGCTCAGGGCACCAAGGCCAAGGTCCCATCTGTATTGGAGGTGGTGGTGGTGGAGGAGGAGGAGGTGGCTCAGGGCACCAAGGCCAAGGTCCCATCATTATTAGTGGTGGTGGTGGCGGTGGTGGAGGAGGAGGCGGCTCAGGGCAGCAAAGCCAAGGCCCTGTGTGCATTGGGGGAGGCAGTGGAGGAGGAGGAGGAGGTGGAGGAGGTTCAGGCCACCAGGGCCAAGGTCCCGTCGTCATCATCGGGGGCGGAAGCGGAGGTGGAGGTGGAGGTGGTTCCTCCAGCTCTGGAGGAATGTCCATGCAGCAGCAGACCCAGCCCATCTGCTGGCCACCGCAGACCAAGCGCAAGTAGTGGCTGCCGGAAGGACTCTGACACCAAGGAAGCCCAAGAGATGAAGATGCCTCACATTTCCTCCTCTATTAAATTTAAGATTGTTTGCATTGTTCTCTTCTCCTTTCCCCTGGGAGTGTTCTGACCGGAACCTCTGGTGCTGTGTATCCATAATTCCAGCCGGGGTTGTTCCGTGGGCCTGTTCCTGCCTCAATTTTCTAGTGCATGCACCAGACAATAAAACTTGCAGTTCTAGAGAGTTCCGTGTGTGAGTGGTTGGGTTTTCCTGCCCCGGTTGCTTTATTTCCGTCCCTGGTTTTATCCCGAGCTGATGCTGTTGCAATAAAGCTCCAGAGCAAAACTGCACTGAAGCCCCACTGGTAGAAGAGATTTTGGGTTCACTAAATATTCTCAGGTCATTTTTTAATGTCTCTTGATGATGATGATGATGCTGACTTTTGCCTGTCAGAGAGGGTACCACAAAGTTGATTACTGGGGTCTCTCTACCTCACCAAAATTCTGGTGATGCCCAAGAAAGTTCTGAGTGGGTTTCAGAGAGAGAAGATGCCAAAATTCTGCTACGAAGGATTTCAGGGTGTAATTACAAGGGTGAGAGAAGCTCAGGCCCTTCATGAGGTGGTGCAGGAGCTCCTGGTGCTCTCACAAGCAGCTGTGGAAGAGAAACGAGGGAGTTCTCCAACACTTTTCCAGCTCTGAACCCCTGGTGGAACCAGGACTTCGGCAAGGCCCTTCCAAGGGCTGGGATGCTCAGACTGGAACACTTGGGGATTTCCTCATTCCCACAGGGCTAAAACGCAGCTCCGGGTGTGAGTCTTCAGAGGGAGTTTCCCTGTGGGAAGTGACCTCTTTGATGTGGTCTGCTCTGGCAATTAGCAGGGAAAGGGAATTAAACCTCGGAAGTGTTCTACGGGAGGCAGGTGACAGACACCTGGAATTGTCCCAGGAGAGACAGGAGTGACCCACGGCTGTAACGGCTTCCCCTGCCCCTCCACCCTCTGCCCTCACCTCGTTGGGGACCTCAGCGATGCAAGCAAGCTCAAAATATGTCCAGACAAGCCCCTCCAGCCAGCTGGAATGGCTGAATTCCCTGGAATTTTTTTATGGGAAGTCAGAAGGTGCTAAAATACCTAGGAACTGCACAGAGACAATGCTGGCACAGAGCAAAGCCCGAGTTCGAGGTCCCACTTCAGGGAGGTGGGAACGGTGTTGTCCGACATCCCCCCTTCCCAGAAATGGCCCAGGAGCAAGAAAACCAGGATCCAAATTCCAGAGCTTCTCAGGGTGACTGCAGGAGCACAGCACGGCCTCAAATCTTGTTGCTTCTCCAGAAATGCCCAAAATGGGCAGGAATTCATCCTTTTGGTCCATATCTGTGGAGATGCTGCTGCACAGGGGGGATGTTGGATCTGGTACCCCTCATCTCCATCACTTGAAGAGGTGGGGCCTGCCTGACCTCTGCTCTCTCCGGAGTGGTGGAATCCAACAAAAATCCTGATCAACCCTTCACTGCTGTGGTGGGAAATCTCCCACAGCCACGGGGGATCCCTTTGGTGCCCCAGAAACACCAGTCCCTCCCCTGTTCCCCTGGGAATCTCCACAGGCATAGGATCGTGGAATCACAGACTATCCTGAGGCCAAAGGGACCCCCGAGGATCATCAAAGTCCAAGTCCTGGCCCTGCACGGACACCCCACCAATCCCCCCCTATGCCTCCAGTCCGTAACACTCAATAAAACGAGGCTCCACAGCCCCTTCTGATGTCGGTCACCAGCGGCATCTCCCGGCTGGAGCGGAGGGTGGCAACCTCCAGAATCCTACAGAAGCCCCAGAATCCTACCTTGGAACTCAACCACGGGAGCCGAGCTCACGTGTGGGACCTGCAGTGGATGCAGGGCAGCCGAGGAAGTGATGCACGGGAGAGGCATCGTCCGCATCCAGTGAGTCAGGACAAGTGGGATGAAGGAGCAGAGGTTGTTTAGTAAATAAACCTACACCATTCCTTTGGGTGCCTCACTTCCCGCTCGGGAAAAGAGGTATAAAAGTTGGTGGATCTCGGGGTGCTTCATTCGCTCAGCTTTGCCCTGAGGCGCCCGTGCTCAGAGCCGAGAAGGGTAAGTCCAGGTCTGCCCAAGGGAGGGATTCTTCTCTTCCTTTCCTGCTTCCAAAACGCAAAAGTTTTGGTAAAAAACATCTGGTGGGTGGTGGTGGAAGGGCAGGAATGAATGCTGGGATGAGTTTAAATCTCCCGTGGATGCCTTGGTCCCACCAGACTGAACAGAAGCAGGATCAGGCCGTGCTACTGAAGGTTGTCTTTCATCAGTACAGAGATGGAGATGGAATGGCTTTGGCACAAAGAGATGGGACAACTTTGGGATAAAAGTCTTTCAAAGATGATCCTGGACACTACAAAGTGGTGTTGGGCTGGACAGGGGTCACGGGCACCGGGAAATTCTCATGAGGGTGGTGGCTGCCCTGGAGTAAAAAGCTGTTCTTTGCAGGGTCGCTGCTTCAAGATGTGCTCCAGGCAAAACGGGTGCCACGGCTGCGGCTGCTGCTGCTGCTGCCAGGGGAGCAGTTACCAGTCCCAGGGCTCCTCTGGTGGGGGAGGAGGCGGATCCTGCTGCGGTGGAGGATCCTCCGGCGGATCAGCCCAGAAGATCATTATCAGTTCTGGCGGTGGAGGAGGAGGAGGAGGCTCCTCTGGATGCTGCGGTGGAGGATCCGGCGGTGGCTCTTCAGGAAGGAAGATCATCATGGGAGGCGGAGGCGGTGGAGGTTCCTCCGGATGCTGCGGTGGCGGATCCGGCGGTGGATCTTCAAAGAGCATGATGGGAGGGGGAGGTAGTGGAGGATCCTCTGGATGCTGTGGTGGAGGATCCGGCGGTGGCAGTGGGGGATCAGCCCAGAAGATCATCATCAGTTCTGGCGGTGGAGGAGGAGGAGGCTCCTCTGGATGCTGCGGAGGAGGATCTGGTGGCGGCTCTTCAGGAGGGAAGATCATCATGGGAGGCGGAGGCGGTGGAGGTTCCTCCGGATGCTGCGGTGGCGGATCCGGCGGTGGATCTTCAAAGAGCATGATGGGAGGGGGAGGTAGTGGAGGATCCTCTGGATGCTGTGGTGGAGGATCCGGCGGTGGCAGTGGGGGATCAGCCCAGAAGATCATCATCAGTTCTGGCGGTGGAGGAGGAGGAGGCTCCTCTGGATGCTGCGGAGGAGGATCTGGTGGCGGCTCTTCAGGAGGGAAGATCATCATGGGAGGCGGAGGCGGTGGAGGTTCCTCCGGATGCTGCGGTGGCGGATCCGGCGGTGGATCTTCAAAGAGCATGATGGGAGGTGGAGGTGGTGGAGGTTCCTCCGGGTGCTGTGGTGGAGGATCCGGGGGTGGCAGTGGGGGATCAGCCCAGAAGATCATCATCAGTTCTGGCGGTGGAGGAGGAGGAGGCTCCTCTGGATGCTGCGGAGGAGGATCTGGTGGCGGCTCTTCAGGAGGGAAGATCATCATGGGAGGGGGAGGTGGTGGTGGATCCTCCGGATGCTGCGGTGGAGGATCCGGCGGCGGCTCCTCGGGCCAGACCATCATCATCAGCTCCGGAGGTGGCGGCGGAGGCTCCTCCCAGCAGAAATGTCCCATTGTCATCCCCAGCGTTGTGTCCCACCAGACCAAGCAGAGCTCCCACTGGCCCTGCAGCCAGAAGTAACCCCTGGGCAGCTCCGGTTCCCATCGGGAACAGCCGAGTCTCTGCTCCCGGCACATCCCCTTCCCTTGTGCTCCCTTGGTGCTGCATCCCTGTGCTGTGAATTCCCAGGTGGCTCCTCTGTGCCATAAATGTGATGGGAAATAAAGATGTCTGTGCACGGACAGAACTGGTTTGTGAGGTTGCTTTTCTCCTTTGTCAGTTTGCTTCCCAAAAAATGAATAAAACATCCAAATGGGAAATGTTCTCCAGCCTCCAGTTCTGATGATTAACAGATCTTTCCTATATCCAACCTCAATTTCCCCTCTTTCAGCCTGAATCCATTCCCTCTTCTCCTGTCCCTGCAGTTCCTGAGGAAAAGTCCCTCTCCAGCTTCCCTGGAGCCCCTGCAGATCCTGGAAGGGGCTCTGAGATCTCCACACAACCTCCTCTCCTCCAGGCTGAACATTCCCAGCTCTCCCAGTCTGTCTCCACAGGGGGAGGGGCTCCAATACCCTTTATCAACTTCACGGCCTCCTCTGAATTTGCTCCAACAATTCCATGTCCTCCTTATGTTGGGGACACCAGAACCGGACACAGCATTCCAGGTGGGATCTCACCAGACCAGAGCAGAGGGGGAAAATCCCCTCCTGCACCATCCTGCCCTCTCTCCTTTGGATGTAACCCAGATACAGTTGGCTTTCCTCTCAAAGCAGGAAAATCCTCTCAAAAGGGGCTCCCAAAGTCCTCTTTGGAACAGGTGGGATTAGTCTTGAGTTCAGTAAACCTTAAGCCCGGAGGGTTTTTGTCCATCTCACAAACACAGCTGGTAGGGAGGAAACAAAATTAGGGATTAGAGGGAACGTCAGCCATGAAACTCTTGAGGGATCACGACTGACAGGCTCCTGCCTTTCGGAGGAAACTGGAGGGTTCTTCTCCAGGATCACGCCCCACATTGTCAGCATCACTGTGCATGAGGGAATCTGGTGGGAAAAGGGATCCACGGTGCTGTAGGGTCTGGCCAGGGATTTTTCCTCTCTCACATCAACCACCCTCCCGGATATTTGCAGTGAGGAGATGAAGAGGTACCATGACCTGCCAGCCCATCCAAAAGGTCCCAGGACTGCAGGGAAAAGGGCCCAGCAGAGCATCAGAAAACTGAGAACGTGGCCATGAAACATTTTACATTCCCATTTCCCTTCACCCAACACAGGCATCCAAGTTTCTCCCTAACCTGGGAGAGGTCGTGGTAGCGCTGACCCTTCCGGCAGCTGCGCTTCCAGCCACACTTTTCCTACACCTCTGGCAAACAAATCCATGTGCTACAGGCCCAGCGCTTCCAGGGGGTCCAACTTTAGGCTCTCCACACTCCACGGTTTGTGGGAGCTCCTCTCACCACCCTTCCAAAAGCCTCCACGGCCTTTCCTCATCCCTGAGTCCAGATGAGCTGATCATCCCGGGTGTCCCTCTGTGCCAATGAGCTGCTAATCCTGGGTGTCCCTCTGGGCAAGTCCCTACAGGTCGAAGGCACGGAAGGGATCAAGGTGTTGAGATCCTCAGGAGTACAACACCCACGCGGCAGAGCTGGGAACCAGAACAGCGGTGACACCTCAGATCTGGAGATGAGAACAGAGATAAGGCCACGGGAGGAACTCCAAAGCCGAACAAAGGAAGCCCCTGCACGTGCGTCCCTGGTGCTGGTGGCCCTGTCCCCATCCCGAGGGTGTCGCGTGTGCGTGTTCAAAGTCACGTTCGTGGTGACAGCTGGGACCTGCTGCTGCTGTCACACGTCCCCACTGCCAAAACCCCTATTAGTCCTTCCTCTACTCGGTGTCCCGGGAGGGCGGATGCCGCTGTCAGGCTCCAAACACGCGTGACACAGAGCCAGTGCTGGGACAGCTGTGCTGACAAACCGTCATCCTCCAGCGCAGAAAATATCCAGGTGACTCCCCAGCTCAGGTGTGGGTGGGGTGGCCAGTGGAGACCCTCAGAAATGGGTCCTGTTGAGGTAGAGGGGGTGTTTAACGTCCTAGAGTTCAAGGGTAAGGTCTTGATGGCCTTCAAGTGCAACCTCGAAAATAGCAGGATTTCAAGGCTTTCCCCATTCCAGCCTGGAGATTGAGACCCCTGGCAGCTGGAGCAGCTAGGACCTCTGGGCTCAATCCCACAGCAGCTAGGACCTTGGGCTCCCAAAAGGTTGAGGGGAAATGTTCTCCTTTTCACTGTCACCCTCACACCGTCCTCCGACACAGACCTGGGCAGCTCCAAAGCAGGGCACTCCATTGGGGTGGTACCTCCGGCCTTTCCCAGCAGGATGGACGTGCTCCTGCTCCCCGTCTTGCCAGTCCTTGAGGAAATTCCCCCAAATTCTCTGGGATTCCGCTCCAACGCATCCTTTATCCTTGTCCTTCCATCACACTCTGGCTCCAACTCCCTCCAGTCCCCATCCCTCGGCATCTGCTCAGTCCCCACACTCTCCTGAGCGCCCGAGAAGATCCATCTCAACAAAAACACATTGGGGACCCCCCAAAACAGACCCTGAGATGTCGTTTGCCCCAAAAATTCAGAGCGAGGCTCCCGGAAGGGAATCATTAACCAGAATTAGCAACTGCGATGCATGAACGGGGCTGATGCGCCTCCTTCGCATCACCTCTGCTGCAAGTGAGTCAAGGACGGAGGCAGCTGAAGCCAAGTTCTGTAAATAAATCTCTCAGCATTCCTTAGGGTGTCTCACTTCCCTCGGGAGCGCAGTGCACCCGGTATAAAAGCTGGGCTGTCCCAGGGCTCCTCATTCGACCAGCAGCGAGCATCGCGACGTTCCCACCAGCACTGAAGGTAAGCCCGCGGATACGGAAGCTTCCGGAACCTCTACGCAGGGCGATCTCTCCACCAAGTTGGGTCTTTGAGCGTTCTTTGAACCGTGGTGGCTCCACCAAAAACCAACTGGAGGTGCCAACAGAACTCCCTCCCTTAGAGAGGGGAGTTGCCACTGGAACTCTGAAAGCTGAACTTTCAGCTGCTGAGTCAGTGTGAGACATCCAGAAGGATCCACGCCGTTTTTTAGGCATGTCAGGGCATGTGTGCAAACCTCGGGAAGCATTCCCAACCTTCCCGCACGCAGAGGTTTCCTGGAACTGTCGTGACCTGCAGAGAGCTCCCTGGGATGTCATGGCAGGTCTCACAGGGGTGAGGGAGGTTAAAGCTGCCATCCTCGTAGGGCTGCAGAAGGTGGGACAGACGGGGTAATTCCTGGGAACTCTTCCTTCTTTGTCTGCTGGGAAGGCTCAGCTGCGTCTCCAAGGTTCTCCTCTCTGACAGCTCTGTTCCTTGCAGGGTCACTGCTCCAAGATGTGCTCCAGACAAAGCTCCGTCGGCTGCCACGGGATGTCCTCCCAATCCAGCGGGTGCCACAGTGAGGGCTCCGGTTGCCACGGGAGCGGCTCCTCCAGTTACCAGTCCCAGGGCTCCTCCTGCTGTGGGGGCGGAGGGGGCTCTGGCAAAGTCATCATCAGCTCTGGTGGTGGAGGAGGTGGATCCTGCTGCAGTGGGGGCTCCTCCGGCTATGGGATGGGAGGGGGATACGGTGGTGGCTCTTCAGGATCAAAGACCATCATTGGAGGTGGAAGCAGTGGAGGATCCTCTGGATGCTGCAGTGGAGGATCCTCGGGTTATGGCATGGGAGGAGGATACGGTGGTGGATCCTCCGGGACAAAGGTCATCATTGGAGGGGGAAGCAGCGGAGGATCCTCTGGGTGCTGCAGTGGGGGCTCCAGCTACGGGATGGGTGGAGGATACGGTGGATCTTCAGGATCAAAGAGCATCATTGTAGGTGGAGGTAGTGGAGGATCCTCTGGATGCGGCAGTGGAGGATCCAGCTATGGGATGGGCGGAGGATATGGTGGTGGATATTCAGGATCAAAGACCATCATTGGAGGTGGAAGCAGTGGAGGTTCCTCTGGATGTTGCAGTGGAGGATCCTCGGGTTATGGCATGGGAGGAGGATACGGGAGTGGATCTTCAGGGACAAAGGTCATCATTGGAGGGGGAAGCAGTGGTGGAGGTTCCTCTGGATGCTGCAGCGGAGGATCTTCAGGCTACGGGATGGGTGGAGGATACGGTGGATCTTCAGGATCAAAGAGCATCATTGTAGGGGGAGGTGGTGGAGGTTCCTGTGGTGGAGGATCTTCATCTTATGACATAGGTGGAGAATGTGGTGGTGTGTCTTCAGGAACCAAGATCATAATGGGAGGTGGAAGTAGTGGAGGTTCTTCTGGGTGCTGCAGTGGAGGGTCCAGCTACGGGATGGGCGGAGGCTACGGTGGTGGATCTTCAGCAAAGAGCATCATTGTAGGGGGAGGTAGTGGAGGATCCTCTGGATACTGTGGTGGAGGATCCTCTGGATACTGTGGTGGAGGATCTTCAGGCTACGGAATGGGAGGAGGATACGGCGGTGGCTCCTCGGGCCAGACCATCATCATCAGCTCTGGAGGTGGCGGCGGAGGCTCCTCCCAGCAGAAATGTCCCATCGTCGTCCCCAGCGTGGTGTCCCACCAGACCAAGCAGAGCTCCTACTGGCCCTACAGCCAGAAGTAACAGCCCTGGGCAGCTCCGGCTCTGAGTCTCTGCCACGGCACCTCTTTGCCTCCAGACCTGGCTCTGGCTGCCCGGTCCTTTCCAGCGTGTCCTCTCCTCTCCCCTGGACGCTGCATCCTCGTGTGAGAGCTCCAGGATTCCCCTGCCGTGCCTTGGTGTTGGGGTGCCTTTGATAACGTTCTGCTGCTTTTCCAAAGGCACTTTTTATATCCAATAAATGTTAGAATTGCTCAAAGCTGCCCTTTTCTTTGGGAGTTCATTTATTTCTCACATTATCAACCTGCACCTCATGGTCTTGGGATGTAGAAACGTCTCTGATGAGATGTTTCACTCCA
Source organism: Mohoua ochrocephala (assembly GCA_013398855.1). Classification (NCBI taxonomy): domain Eukaryota; kingdom Metazoa; phylum Chordata; class Aves; order Passeriformes; family Acanthizidae; genus Mohoua; species Mohoua ochrocephala. The sequence goes on from VZTA01028915.1 coordinate 29,971, forward strand.
AAGCCACCCAGTTTGTTGTCCCGGAGACTTTGCACCTTCATTTTCCGCTGGGCTCCGTGAGGGAGGAACAGAAGGTCCCAAAATTCCAAATAACCACAGCACCAACACCCTGGGCATGGTGCAGGCCCCCCTGTGTCCTCCGAGGTGCCAGCACCCAGTGACCACATCTGTGGAGCTGATGGGAGACCTGACCAGGCCCATCAGGCTCAGATGGGAAGGGCAGGGGTTGGGGATGACCCCACAGCAGCTGGTGATGCCCCACGTGGGCAATAAAACCATGACGACATCCACGGCCTCGCCATCCTCCCCCTTCCTGCAGCAAACCTGAGGGAACGGCCTCAAGGTGTGCCAGGGGAGGCTCAGGGTGGACATCAGGAGGAATTTCCTCCTGGAAAGGGTGCTCAGGCTTTGGGAGGGGCTGCCCAGGGAGGTTTGGGGTCTCCATCCCTGGAGGTGTCCGAGGAAGGACGGGACGTGGCACTCAGTGACAAAGGGGGGACAGGCTGGACCCCATGGTCTGGGAGGGATTTTCCACCCTCAGTGATTCTGGGATTCCACGATCTGTACCCAGAGGGAAGCTTCACCTGCAAACCAGCTCAATAAACCCCGGGTCAGGCAGGACGGATTAAAACCAGCAGCAAATCCCTCAGGCAGCTCCAAATCTTCCCCCAGGCCTCAAATCCCTCCCTTCCCAGGCTTCGCACCCTGCCCTGGCAGCACCACCTCATACACGGATTTCTGCCCAGGGGGTGGGATTTTGGCCAAAGCTGGGACTCTCTGTCCTCACAGCAAAATTTCTCAGAGCTGAACAGACCCGGTCCAGCTTCCAGGAGCTGCTGCTCTTCGGGGCCGGGCTGGAGCAGCTTGGATCTGCAACCCCCACCAGATTCCTCCAGTCCCTGGGGCCTGGCGCTCTTTCCAAACCAGAGGAAGGATATGAAAAAGAAGGAAGGGAGGAATTTGGAGGCATAATCCTTCATTAAAGCGTAATCCAGCCAGGCTGGGTTTAAGCATCAGGACATTCACACCTCCGCAGTTCTGTCCTTAAACTCTCTTACAGCACCCTTGCAAAATTCCCGATCCGGGCATCAATCACTTTTGACGACCTTCTGGTTCATATGCAAATGTTTTCCTCGGAAAAAAACTCCCCCTGGAGCCGACCAGGGATTTTCGGGAGGGATCAACTTGTCACCAGAGCATCGGGAGCGTTTCTTTCCCTGTGCCCCACACTCCCTAATCTCGCTCTGCATTCTCCTACACCCACATCCCCACCCACCTCTCCCGGGGCTGGGGGGGACGGACGATTCCTGCGTTGCCCAGGGCAGGGGCACAGGAATCGGCTCATTAAGCAGAAGTAACAATTACAGCAGCGAAATGAGCGGTGTGAAGGGAGATATGGATCGGGAGTCAAAGCAAACACTGAAATGCCAGTTTGGTAAATAAATCCTTCTCATTCCCGAGGGTGTCTCACTTCCCATACATGTTAAACGCCATATAAATGTTCCCGAGGCTGTTAAAGCTCCTCATTCAGTCGACTTTTACCTTCTAAATGTGTTTCCGATGGCTGAAGAGGGTAAGTCTGCTTTTTTTTTTTTCCGGGGATTTTATAATTGCTTAATCATGGGATGCAGCTCATTCGAGAGCTTGGCTGGTGCTGGCAGCAGGACCCCTCTGCCTGAGCCGAGTCCTCGGGATCTGGGTGGGTTTTTGCCCCGTTATGGATCCAATCCCTCGGGAGAAAGGGGAAATCAAGGCACCAGACTGGGGTGCAGAGGGGTGAGCAGGGTTAAAAACCCGGACGGGTCTGTGGTGGGGCCAGCACATGGGGACTGCACAACCCTCGTGGGTTTGAATGTGCAGGACACATTTTTGATACTAATTAATAACAACCCTGTGCTGGACCTCAGAATGGCCACAAACCTCTGTATCTGGGCCAATCAGCTTCTAGAAAAGAATTTTGGGGCTGCAATAACAGAGCCAGGGTGGAAACTTTGATCCATTGCTCTCGCAACAGTTTGGAGAGAGAAACGAGGAGGATCCTCGGTGTTTCTGCAGCTCTGTGGGCATGAAAATGACTGGGGAAAACCACGGCAGTTATTAGATGGGAAAGGAATCTATTTCAGATTTTATATTTCAGGTTTTTGGATTCAGGATGTATTTCAGCTTTTGGATTCTCTGGAAATAGAGGTAGAAAGAGGAAAGCTGTCCCAGGAAGAGTCCAGATATCCTTGGATTTGAAAAACAGGGGCTTGGAGCAACCCGGTCTAGTAGGAGGTGTCGCTGCCCATGGCAGGGGGTGGCATTGGATGAGCTTTAAGATCTTTTCCAACCCAAACCACTCCACGATTCCATAATTCTCTAACAGCTCAGCAGTTCTCAGTCCCAAAGCCTGGAATCGCCCCAAGCCCTGGCCAAGCTTTCCTGGCCCCACCACCTGGAACGTCCCCACCTGCCCTGGCAACAACCAATGAAGCAAAACGGTGCAAGTTTGGGTGTTTTCCTTTCCTCTTCCAGCTTTACCACTGTCTCCGGCGGAAATGTTCCCGGCGGAACCGGGGCTACAGCCGGGAGATCTCCCTGAGCCACCGCAGGTTCTGCAGCGGGGCCTTCTCCAACCGCCACGGCCACGCCTCCTTCTCCTACGGCGGGGAAGGCTCCGTCACCTACGGCCGGAGACCTCTGTCCTGCCCACCCCTGCCAGCACCAGCCCCCTACAGCATCTCAGGGGGGTACTCGTGTGACTCCGACGGGTCTGTGGCGGTCACCAGCGGGGATCACGGGGTCACATCCGGCTGGGACATCACGGTGGGGACGGTCCCGGTCTATGGCTCCGGAGTGGGAATGGGATACGGCAGCGAGGACTTGGGTCCTGTCATCGGCAGCGCGGGGGGAGGTGGAGGATCCGTCTACCACAGAGGGGATTTGGGAATGGCTGAGGGAGCAGGGGCTGGGTATGGGTACACTGCACCCCTGAGTGATCCCTTGACCACGGGGGAGGTCACTGAAGGGTCGGGGTATTATGGTGGAGGGCTGGGATATGGAATTGGGACGCTCCCAGGCCCAGAGCTCAGCCCTGCGGGCGGGGAATGCGCCCAGATGGTGCAGCAGAAATGCCCCGTGGTTGTCCCCCCCATCAAGACCCAGCAGTGCAAGCAGAGCACCCGCTGGCCCCCCATCCAGAAGAAGTGACTGGCCCAGCAGCCTCTCCCACATCCCAAAAGAGCCCCTGGATGTGCCACAATGGAATTTTTCCCTGACCGTGTCATTACGGTCACAGAGTTCCTCACGTGGGGCTGTGATGACAACACTCCCCCAAGAACTGCTGGAAAAAGGGGTTTGTGCTGTGGTGATGGGAAAAGATTCTTTTCTCCGTCTCCTTTGGATCATGGGTTGGAAAATAAAACCTCGCAGTCTGTGGGTACTTTCAATATTGGGATGATTTCTTTCATTTCTGGCTCCTTCGTTCAAAACGCAAATGGGTCCTCGAGGAATCTCCACAACACAAAGGGTTTCATCCAACCTTTTCCACGTGTGTTTTACACCCACACTTAAACCTAACATTTACATTAATACAATTAAAATACAGCATTTTCAACAGCAAGGGAAGGTCAGGTGGCAAGAGGACGGTGCCAGACTCTTCCCAGTGGCACCCAGTGACAGGACGAGGAGGATGACCATGAACCAAACCCCAAGTTCCACCTCAGCATGAGGAAGAACTCCTTTCCATGGATGTGGTGGAGCTGCCCAGGGGACAAGTGGAGTCTCCCCCTCCGGAGACATCCCAAACCCACCTGGATGTGTCCCTGTTCCACCTGCTCCAGGTGGAGACTGGGAGATCTTCAGAGGTCCTTCCACCCCCAACTATTCCATAATTCTGGGATTCTGTTCTTAACCTGGCTCCTGCTGGAGATGCTGCTCCCACCCCGTGGAGCCCGGGCCCTACAAGGCTTATTAAGGAGATCTGTAAATCTCCCGGGGGATTTCCGACTGATTATTATTTACAGCGTGACCTCGGGAGTGAAAGGTTGTTTACTTGGCGACGATTCCAGGCTCCCGTCCCAGAGATTGCTGGGGATGGCGTAACCCCGAGCACGTAGAACCCTGTGCATGAGGCAACTCCAACGAGCTCCTTGGCTTCCTCCCCATAACCTGCTTCTGGCATTTTTTGATAGGATCAGGCCCTAAATTAGACACAGGGAGAGGACGGTTCCAGTGCTGGTTGGGACGTGGGGTTTGCCCAACATTTAATCTTCCAGGTCTCTTCTCTGGGGTTGTTTGACTCATGCAAATACTCGTTAGGAAGGAAAAAAACCACCCAGAGGTCTGGGCCCATTTAAAAGTGAGACATAAAATCACATTGTTTGGTTTTTACCGTTCTGCTTTCACCCACACGGGGGAGATTTTGACCCTTTTAACTCAAGAAAAATCCAGAAAACTTTGTCCTGAAACGCCAAAGACCCAAATCCTCTGAGCTCCAAACCCGTGTTTGATGCCACAGTGAGGATCCTTCACGCTGTAAAATGTCGTAAGATCATCATGTGGGGACAATTACACAAGATTTTGTCACCAGCCCTATTAAATTCCATTCTAAAATTACGCGGCGTTATCATTTATTTGCATCTATTATTTCTAAAATCGACCACTTCGTCGTTGATATTTCTGTGAGTTTCCTTCCTTCATCAAGGGAGCAAAAGAACTCTGAAAGAAAGCTCCAACAAATTCCCAGAGACTTCCAGAAAACCAAATCCAGAGCCCTCGAATCTTTCTGTTTATCCGACTGACCGAAAACCACCCCAAAATTTCAGTCCCTCCCATAACAAAGAAAACGGAAAAGACTTGAAAATTCCATTTCTCATTCCCTGGCTCTTGAGGCTCCTGTCAAAGGGCACTCCCCAAGTTTGGATGGTTCAATAGACCCAGGATGAGAACAGGATGGTTTTACATCCAGAGGTTGGACACGAGGAGCCGGAGCTTGATCCGCCCTTTCCAGAGCTCAGCTCCAGCCCGAGGAGCTGGGAGGAGTCCGAGGCTGGGTTTTATCCTTGGCACAGGGAGGTTTCCTCCCCTGCCCTTGTGCAACAGGGCAGGGACGAGTCATCCTCGGTGGCTGAGGAGCTCTGATAACACAGGACTCATCTCAAGGTCTGATAAAACAGCGCTCATCCCCAGCTCTGATAACACAGGGCTCATCCCCAGCTCTGATAAGACAGGACTCAGCCCCAAGCCTGTCGGTGCTTGTTAAACCGAGTCCCCTCTCCTGCAGCTGTTGGTAAACAGGCTGAGCAGTAAACACGGATCTGGCTGCTGGATGAAAGTCTCCAACTGGCGCCTCTGGAGAGAAACTCCAGAAATCGTTTCAGTGATAGCGAGCGGGAGCCACCCCTGGGCTTCGGGTGATCTCTGCCCAACAAAACCTCATGGCTCCATGAGGGAGTTCAGGTGGGAAATGAGTGAAAGCACATCAGGAGTCCCGCTGGAATTCCACGGTCGGGCCAGGAATGGGAGGGAAAATGAGAAATTTGGGCTGTTGCGAAGCCGTGGTTGCATCCGCGATTGCACCACCCCGGTGCTCTGCACCCAGGTGCTCCCATCCCGCCCCAGGGAAGAGCCGGCGGAGCTCGGGATGCGTGGGGAGCTCGGATGCGTGGTCTCTGACCCAGCATTTTACTCACAGCTTACTCACGGGTGCCAGGTTTGCACAAGCGGCTTCCGTAGGCACCCATTTCCCATCGCTGCTCCGGAGGCCGGCAAATAAAAAGGAGTAAAATATGAGAAAAACGGGAATTTTCGAAGGGAAATTCTGTGTGGGGCATCTTGGGGTTGGCCAGGAAAATGTCGGCAATGAAAATTGGTGGTGACTCTGTCAGGGACGGTGAAATGGCCATAAAATTAGGTGGGAAGTAGATGGACACCGAATCACCAAATCATGGAACCACAGAACCTCAAAATCCCCAAATCTCAAAATCACAGAATCCCAGAAGAGTTGGGGAGCAGGGTCACCCGGAGCAGGTGACACAGGGACACGTCCAGGTGGGTTTGGAATGACTCCAGAGGGGGACACTCCAGGCCCTCCCTGGGCAGCTGTTCCAGGGCTCTGCCCCCCTCCATGGGAAGAAGTTCTCCCTCATGTTGAGGAAACCTCGTTACATTTTTGAGGGATTCAGAGGTAGAAGCCAACACTTCCAGAAGTGGCCTGGGTTTGCCAGGTCACTTCCCAGCCAGAGCTTCCCACCGTGGCCATGGATTTCATTATCCTGGTTTTGTTCCTTTGGGAAATGACCCTGTCAGAGAGGGGACCCTCAGCTCAGTTCTGGTACCTGCAGGTGTCTCACAGGGTGAAAATGACTTTAAAGACGTTTTCCAAGGACGTCCAACCAGGACTTTCTAAGAATTTGCCATTTTTCACGGCGAGGACCTGAGAGCGGTGGGTTTTCTCCACAAGAGCCTGGTCCTGCCAAGACCAGTCAGGGAGGACTGGGCACTGGGACCTCTCCTTCCTGCCAGACACCAGGTGAGAGGTTTTGGGAGGACAGGAACTCCAAAACTCACCACCTTTGCCATCCATTTTGCAACCCTAAAACTCATCGTGCCGTGAGGGTGAGACAGCCGAGCCGCCCACACGGTTTTCACTCACAGCCCGCGAGGGGCAGGGTGCAATTAAAGCTGTGTAACACGAGGAAGACAATCCAGAGCCTGACAAGTCAATCAAAGAAATCGGGTTGAAGGAGCTTTTGAAGGTGGTGGGTAATTAGGGGTGTGGCTGTTTTGTAAATACCTTGGTCATTTTTTCCCCAGGGGGTTATTGCATTTTCAGGAAGAGACTTGGGAACTGTATAAAAGTCCTTGGAGGGGAGAGCAGCTCATTCACTCGGCTCCACTCCTCCTCCAGAGCCTTCACAGCCAAGGTAAGTCCCTGCTCGACCGCTAACCTTTAATTCCGACGAAAATTCCCTGCGCTGAGCTGAGCTTTGCTCTGGGGGCATTTCCTGGGGTTATTGAGAGCCAAATCCTCGGCTCTGCGGCTGGGGCCGTTTTGTGCTCCCAAAAATTAGGGCTTCATGTGCTGAGAAGCAAAATTTATCACCTGTAGATATACTGGGGTTACTCCGGTGCTTTCCAGTATCCAAAGGATGAACTGGAAATGAATAAGAGCAAATAATGGGATTTGGGGATGAATGGGAGACAGCAGGCTGATCTTTCATAAGAAACCCCGGGGTTAAGCTGGGAATTTAAATTTCATTTATAAGCCTGACTCCTTTACTAAGCTCCTTTGAAAAACACTTTCAGGAGTTGAAAGTATTAAAACGTCCTTGAAGAAATTTAGGAAAGAACAGAGGAGGAGGAGGATTTTAACTGTGAGAGGAAGGAGCAGCAGAATCCTCTTCCAGCTGAGCATCCCCGATGCCTTTTGCCTCCCTGAAATCCCAGCAGTCCTCGGAAGGGGGTTGGGATGTGCACAGAGGATTTTCCTCGTGCTCAGGAAATGGGGCCTGGAGGGAGCAGAGGACAACAAGGAGGGAGGAAGGCACAGGAATGTTTTGCTTTGGGCATCTGCCTTTGGAAGTGGATTTTGCCAGCGCTCTGCCACCGGTCCCGGCTGTGCCAGGGCCTCTCCAGGCTACGAGTTTTAGGGATTCTTGCCAAGATGCCTCTTGGTGGTGCGGGATATCCTGGCATCCCACAGAGCATCTGCTCCTCCGGGATCATCCCAAGATGCAGCCAAGGAGGAGCAGGGAAAGGGCTCAAGGGAGAGCAGGAAAATGGCTCAAAATGGCTCAAGGAAGAGCAGGGAAGTGGCTCAAAGAAGAGCAGGGAAGTGGCTCACAAAGCCCAGCAGAAACAGAGGCCAGGGCTGCTGTGGGGACTCATGAGGCTGCTCAGATGGTCCAGGCTAACCCAGCACTGCAGGAATGAAGCCCCGAACTGGGAAAACTGGATGGGCAGAAAGGCAAATCCTGCCGGGCCCTGGTGGGCTCACGAGCACAGCGAGGGAATCTGAGCCCACAGCAGAGCAGGGAAAGAGATGGGAAAGGTGCCCTCCCTGCTCTAATGCCAAACTTCTCTCCTCCCCAGGTTTTCAACCTTCTCTCCAACCAGCCCAAAAATGTGCTCCCGTGAGAACAGAGGCTGCCACAGCTCCGAGAGCTCCTCCTGCCATGGCGGAAGCTCCTCCTGCCACGACAGCGACCGGTCCTGCCACGGCTCTGAGGGGGTCGTGTGCCACGAGGTGACCCCCGTGCCGGATGTGACCCCCGTGGTGGTGCTGACCCCGCAGTGCCCGGTGGCCACCGGGACGGGGCAGGTGCCCCTGGCCCAGGTTCCGTGCCAGCAGCAGCAGCAGCAGATCAAGCAGCCGGTGCAGTGGCCGCCGCAGCAGCAGCAGAAGTGAAGAGCCCAGAGCTGCTCCTGTCCCCTGTCCCCGAGCTCGGACAGGCCCTGCCTCATCCCTCCAGCCCCTTCCCTGCTCCTGAGAACCCCAAGTGGCATTAGCGCGGTGGAATTGGGATTTTTTTTTCCCCCGCGCGCGCGCGGGAATTCCGATCTCTTCGTTCCCTGCTCCTGTCTCCAGTAGCAAAGGTGTGATATTAAAACCTAAACCTCATCAAATGTGCTGGCGTCCTGGTGTTTTTCCACTGCTTTTCCTTATCTTTGGCATCGTTCCCAAGCCCGGCTGGGTTAAGGGGAGCTGCTTTTCACAGCTTCCTCCCCTTCCCGTGGCATTCCAGTGGCTGGGATGGAGTCAGCTCCGCAGTCCCCACACTTTGGGCACCTGCCAGGCTGATTTCAAAAGCTGTCTGGGACCGAAGGTGCAGATCAGCATCTCTTTAATCCCAGCTCTTGGCTCGGAGCCTCAGACCCTCACAGGCACATTGGGAAGGCTTCGCAATTTGCTCACGGCTGGCGAGCACAGAGCAGGCTCCGTGTGGGAAGTCTGGAAATCCCTGATCTCCATAAACAGGAGGATACGAGCAGAGGAAGGACCACGTCATGCTCAGTGTCCCTTCCGACCCCTCTAAATGGAGAATTTGGGGTTAGACGGGTCTTTTGTGTGAGGGAACTCTCCTTTCTTTGAAAATCCCGTCAAGAGTCCGTGTTCCCTGGAGGAAATCCCAGAATCCCAGAGTGATTGAGGTTGGAAAAGCTTTCTAAGATCATTGAGCCCAACCTGGGCCTGATCCCCACCTGATCACCAGCCCAGAGCACTGAGGGCCACCTCCAGGTGTTCCTTAGACACCTCCAGGGATGAGGACTCCCAACCTCCCTGGGCAGCCCCTTCCAAAGCCTGACCACCCCTTCCAGGAAGAAATTCCTCCTGATGTCCAACCTGAGCCTCCTGTCAGGGAGCTGGAGAGAGAGAGAGAGAAGGTTCCCCCTGAGCCTCCTTTTCTCCAGGCTGAGCCCCCCCGGCTCCCTCAGGAGTTCTCCAGACCCTTCTCCTGCTGTTCCAGCCCCCTTCCCCTGCTCCGTTCCCTTCTCTGGACATGCTCCAGACCCTCAACGTCTCTCTCGAATGAGAAAAAAACATTCCCAGTTCCTCCCAAGGTTTAAACTGATTTAAACCATGAAAGTCTTGAGCTCCTCAGGAAAATAAAAGGGAATTTCAGATGAACAGATGTCCATGAAAATCAGCAGCTGGATTTCCCATTGCACCAGCCCCATCCCTGGGCTCTCTCCCAGAACCCACCGGGCCGATTGCTGCGGGGATCGGTGGCTCTGTGGGGTGAGAGCAGCACTGTGTGTGTAATGCACGAGACATTTAATTAGCCGCGGGTTTGTGCCAAACCTTTGAAAGGAACAAGAAACTCATTATTAGCGCTCGGTTTATTATTCCTCTTAATTAAAACAACGAGGAGCCTCAATCCCAGGTGCGAGGGCCACGATTGAAGGAGCGAGGAATGAACGTCGGGGTCGGGAACGGGCGGCTCCAGCCTGGCACGAGGACATCGAGTGGTGCCAGTCGCCGTCCCCCAACACCCCTCAGGCAGTGCCAAACCCACCCTGTGCCAAAAAGGGGTTGAAACCCAGCCAGGCGAGAGGCTCCAGGTCGGGTTTGAGTCTGACTTGAAAACCTTTGTGGGAAGGGGAGATAAAATCTCCGATGCGAATCCTTTTGAAGCAATCCAAGGTTTCACCTCCGCTCCCGGCTGAGCCGGAGCGAGCCAGGTTGTGTCACTCGTGGAAAAGGGGGAGGTTTGGGAAGGGCTTGAGGAATTGAGGCAGGGAATCTCTCCCCGAGCTGGAGTTCTGTTATCTCCACACGCATCTGCGGAGTGAAGCAAGAAAGCAGGAAGGGCTGCAGGAAAGGTTGCAGAACTCCGGCAGGAAATTGTCCCCACCTTCCCCTCCCACGAAGGCCACAGCAGTGAAGGTGCTGAACCCCTGCAGAGAAACATCCCAGGGAAATGGGATCCCATCTCCCTCTCACGCTGTTCACAACAAACACAGATGGGTTCAGGCAGAGCCGAGTCGGGTGTGCAAACACGGAGCCTGTGGGTAATTTTCTCGAAATGTTCCAGCTGGTTTGGTGAAACCCCCTCAGTCAACACCAGGGGAGTGGCGGCCCTGCTGCTCAGGGCTCCAGCTGCTCATCCCACACTTCACGGAGCTGGAAGCTTCCACAGTGAGCCACTCCTGGAGAATGGGGGCTTTGCCCTCTCCTGACCTCAGACATTTCTCTTTCCTGCCCTCAGTTCCTGATCCTTACACCTGACGCCCATTTTTTTTTTTAATTTTTCCCTCCTCATCTCTCTCACGTGACACCAAATCTCCTCCCACACACGGCCAAAAAAATCCCTAAAGGTGCTGTCCCACTACAGCCTAAACCCAACCTTGCAGGGAAGCGTTCATGGGTTCACTCTGTACACTGGGATAACGAAGCTCCGCTGTGAATGGACCAGTTTGAGGGATCCCAGTGAGTCAGCAGATCATCACCCCAAATCCCTCACGCCTCACGCCTAATCCCCAGTGCCATCCCAATGTTGACACATTCCTGCCTTTTATGGGACAAGAAGATGTAATTGATGGGTCAGATGGGCATGACTTGTACCCAGGCAATGGAAGACCAAAGTTCACCCGTGATTCACGGGAAAATCCGGGTTCTGAAGTGTCTCCTCCATCACGTTGCTGTGTTTATGTTTCTCTTGAGCTTCATCCCTGTCTCGTCATCCCTGAAATCATTCCAGAAGCGCGGGAAGCAGGACAGCAACGGCAACACTTTGTCTCAGCTAAATTAAAGAATTCTGAGTAAAATCAGAGGAGAAAATAACCCAAACACCTCTGGGAGGGTGAGCAGGGCTTGGGCCATCCTGGAGGTGTCCAAGGAACGCCTGGAGGTGGCACTCAGCGCTCCGGTCTGGTTGACAAGGTGGGGATTGGTCAAAGGTTGGGCTCAGTGGTCTTGGAGATCTTTTCCGACCTCAGCTGGGAAAGATTCTGGGATTCTGGGATTCTGGGATTCTGTTCACCTCAAACCATCCTGTCCCGGGACTCGATATCTCTGCCCCTAACACCACGTCACAGAACCAGACTAAAACAGCACCTAAAGCCCCGGGCTGGGTTTGCTTGGCCAGGTTTTGGTGGATGGGGATCCACAGAGGTGGCAGGAGGACCTGTGGGCCCATGGACAGGAGCCCACTCTGGGGCAGGTTTGGTGGCAGGAGGACCTGTGACCCCGTGACTTTGGTGGGCACCTGGAGGAGAAATCCTTGATGCGCCACACGGGGCAGGCAGGTTGGAATTATCAATGAAGGACAGATTTGGGTTAATGCAAATCTCTGATTGAGAGATCCGGCCCCATTGGGCAATTCCTCTGGATTATTCCTGCCCTAAACCTAATTCGCAGGGATTAACATCAATAAACGCTTCTCTTTCACACAGAGGTCGATCACGTTGAGCTCCTGGTCCATGTGACCCTGAGGAGTTGGCACATCTGGATTCCAAACCCCTCTCCTACCCGATCCCACGTTGTCCGTGAGCAGATCCATCGGTGTCGGTGCTGGCGTCACTTCACGTGAAATTCCTTCCAATCTCGTTCATAGGGAGGCGAAGGAATTAACGAGCCATTAATAATTACGATGCTAAAAGCACAGAGCATCAAAGGGAAAATACGGGAAGCTGAACGCAGCGGATAGAAATGGGCTGGGATCTGTAATTAGGGATGCCTCATGTCCCAGATAACCCTTTGGAAAAGTATAAAAGGTTTACCCATCCCAGTTTCCTTCACTCGCTGCTCTGCTCCAAAACAGCTCCATCCCCACTGCTGGAAAGGTGAGTCCAATTTTTCTCTTCCTCTGGAGTTTCCTTTAGGAAACTGGATGTTTTCCCACGAGTTTGGGTGGAATTTGGAGTCTTGGATAGTCCCTCCTCGCCTCTGGATCTTGGTCGTGCTGGAGACCAAGTTCTTGTTACCCACAAGAGCAAATTATTAAAACAAATGACAAAATAAAACAAATAAAGGCCTTGAGCAGAGGCTCGAGTCAAACCAAAACAACAGAAAGGGTGGAAAACAGAGACAGGAAAGCCGGGGAAATTTGTGGGAAAGGGACTTGGAGATTTTCAAGCGTGAGGAGCCAGAGGGTCTGAAGCTGCTCTTGGGAAATGGGTGTTTGGACCAATTTTTCTCTGGACATCAAGCGCCATCCATAAAAAGCCCTGGGTTTGGTGGGGGATTTTACCACCTCCAAACCAACACTGACACCACTTTCTCACTCTTGAAAAACCAGAAATTAGGAAGAAAATGGGGAATCCCAGAGCAAATGTCTATAAGCTCGTGCCCGCTGTGACCGTTCCTCTCTTCCCTCCAGCTCTGCCACCACTCCAGGACAATGTGTTCCCGCGGGTCCTGCCACAGCCACGAGACCTCGTGCCATGAATCCCGCTCCTCCTGCCACGACTCGGGGCCCTCGTGCCACTACATCATCCAGAGGCAGCCCGTGCAGAAGTTCAGCTACGTGACCCCCTGCTGCCCCCCGGTGCAGCCCTGCTACCTCCCGGTGCAGCGTTATTGCCCCCCGGTGCAGCCCTGCTGCTCCCCAATGCAGCGTTACTGCCCCCCAGTCTGCCCCCAGGTCACCAAGAACATCTGCAAGCTGCCACAATCGTACCCCAAGTACTGAGAGCAGGATCCGACCCCGGCACTGGGATCGTTCCTGCCTTGAATGTTCTCCATGCCTAAAGCTTGAATCGATGGTTGTTTATTCCCATTTTTAATTTGATCCTCGAATTCCTCATCCGTGATTAGAATTTGGTTCCTATTTTTGCTCCGATTTGGTTTGATTTGCTCAGCGGGCAAGACTCAGCTCAGGTTGCTCCCCGTAAAACTGGGAATGATTCTTGCTGCTTGCTTTCCACACCATGTGACAGCCTCCAAAACAATAAAATTTGATTTCCAAAAGTAAAAGAAGCTTATGGTCTGTTTATTCTTTGGCCTTTTTACTTCGGAATAGTTGTTACCTCCGACTGCTCAGTCACCACTTCTCGCTCTTTTCTCCTCAAGCTGAGCACAAAACATCCCCAAAATTACAAAATGATAAAAGCCGGTGGTTTTAGAGGCATTTCAGGAGCAGGTGAAGGCTCAGGGAGCTCATCTGAACCCCGTTTATTGAAATATTGATATAGGGAATATGTATTTATACATTTACATCCAGAAGGAATTCCTCCCTGGGAGGGTGATGAGCCCCTGGCAAAGGTTATTCCATGGATTCCCCATCCCTGGCAGTGTCCAAGGCCGGGTTGGACGGGACTTGGAGCACCCTGGGATGGTGGGAGGTGTCCCCTGCCATGGCAGGGGGTGGCACTGGATGGGATTTCAGGTTCCTTCCCATCCAAACCTTTCCAGGATCCCACCTAGTGCAGAACTGTCTCAGTCCCCTCCTCAGCAGCTCCTCACTCTTCATTTGTCCCTCTGAGTCAGAGTGGCAGGTGTCTAATAAATGCAAATGAGCACCTCGTGGGTTTTCCTGAGCCTCCTTCTTTCACTGAGCCCCAAATTACTGTTTTCAACGACAATTGCAGACACTCAAAATAAGCGCGAGATCTCTCTGGACTTTTTACAACCTCAGACTTTCCTTATCTCCCAGTCCAGCTGAGACACCGGTTCCAGAACAGGCTCTGTGGCTGCATCAGCTTCCCCGAGAGCTCAACAACCAGACTCAGCTTAAATTAATAACCCCGAGAGCTGCATGAGATGATCTTTAATGTCCCTTCCAACCCAAATCATGCTGCGATTCCCTGATTCCATGAATTCCTCCTGCCTGACGGAGAATTGACACAGAGGCCTCCCCTAAAAAAGGAGTTTTATCCACACAGATTAAGCATTTCTGCATCACTCACAGCTCACAGCAGCTTCCAGAAGACTTCAGGTTTTCCTAAGCAAGGATTGGCTCTTAAAGACTTCCTTAAATCTTTTGGGTTTCTGAACCACGGCCTGACAAATAAATAAAAAGAATCATGGAACCATAAAATACTTTAGGTTGGGAGGGACCCTAAAGATCATCTCATCCCCTGACCCCTGAGTTGTTCCTGTGGCACTCACCTGGTTAAAAGTCACAGGAAAGGGACAATCACCCATTTTATTGTCCTGAAATCTTGGGCTGCTCTGAGGGAAACGTGGAAGCAAAGAGCGAAAAGCCGGAATGAATAAAAATTACAAAACTGCTTAAATAAGATGAGACCCCACAGAAATTCGGGGTTGAAAAGAGGTTGCCAAGAGGTAAAACCCTCACACAAACCCTTCCTGCTGAGGATTTGAAACCCCCTCCGTGCAGGAGGAGCGTGAACAGGAAAATGCCGTGGCACAAACAGAAAAACAGCTGATGGTTCGCGAACGGAATGGAAAAAATTTGGGATCGAGGACGTCCTTTTGGCGTCACCTCCGGAGTTGAGGTGTTGGGTCCGAGGTAGTCACCAGGACCTCCCTCTAATGAAGTCCCTGGGAGTTGTGGCTCTTAATTACAGTCCCTTGTGTCAGGGGAAAAAAAAAAAACCTATCAATCAAAACGTGACTCTGCCACGGAGAACCAGGGGCAGCACGCCGGGAAGGAGTCAACCCTCCGGAGTTGATGCAATCCTGGTTGCCCAATGACAAATCACTTAATAACTCCGGGGACAGGCTCATTTTTTGCCGTGGAAATATGCAACTACCTCCAAAATTCCCTTCTAAGCAGATTGGGAAACTCGTCGCTTATTAAAGTGCTGAGGAAAAAGTCATCGTTGGTTTTTTTTCCTGACTGCGTCAAGTCGGAAATGCTAAAAACAAGACACAGGAGATAAATATGAATATGAGGGTTTGTGTCAGCATTGCCAAGAGGTGCCTAATTCCCCAGGACAACTCTTTGGGAGATATAAAAGTCCGGCGTTCCCTGTCCATCCTTCACTCAGCACCAGCTCTCCGGGCTCTTCCTCTTGCTCCAGCCAAGGGTGAGTTGGATTATCTTGATTTATCTACTCTTGAGCAGCAGGAGTTCACCGAGTTCTTTGTTTAGACCTTGCTTTTGCCATAGAAATTCCTTATTTTTGGTGATTGGGTGCCTGAGCACGCACAAGGAGTGCTTGGTTTGCTCACGGATGGGACGACAGAGAAATGGGAGTAATTGAAGGAGCAGACCTGCAAAGACACGGAGTCTTTGGGAGCCAGCAAGGAATTCATTCCCAGACTGGCAGGTGATGGAAGCAGAGAGGGATCAGACGAGTCCGAGCGGTTTTAGAAGGCAATTTTACCTTAAAAAGCCAACAGGAGCTTCTTGGGAGGGAAATTCCCATCAGAGCCAGGCCGGGCCGTCATGGAGTGTCCTCCAAAAGGAAGGGTCATGATGTCCCATCACACAACAGAGGGAAAAACATTTCCCATTCCAGCACCAAACCAGAGCCCAGGAAAATGGAGCAGGGGCAGCTGTCCCAGCCTGATGATCTCTCTCTCTCTTCCCTCCAGCTCTGCCAGAACTCCAGGAAGATGTGCTCCCGCGGGTCCTGCCACGACTACGAGTCCTCCTGCCACGGCTCCCGCTCTTCCTGCCACCGATCCTGGTTCTCCTGCCTCAGGTCCCGCTCCTCCTGCCACGAGCCGGAGCCCTCCTGCCACTACATCCAGAGGCAGCCCGTGCAGAAATGCACCTACGTGACGCCCTGCTGTCCCCCCGTGCAGCGCTATTGTCCCCCTGTCCCCTACTGCCCCCAGGTCCCCTGCTGTCCCCAGGTCCCCTACTGCCCCCAGTACACCAAGAACGTCTGGAACCTGCCGCCGGCGTGTCCCAAGCATTGAACAGGATCCAGTCCCGGCAGCCGGAGCCGCCGGCTCCTCCCTCGGACACTCCGACCTCGGCTCGTCTCGTCCACACTGAAATCTCTGAGTCTCTGCCGTGGGGGATCCTGGTGGGGATGAAATGTTCCCCTAATTAACGTTTGTGGTGGCATCCTTGCTAATTATTTGGGAAATGTCCTTTCTAATTATTCCTGGCGTAATTACTTTGTTGGGAATCTTTCTTTGTCTTTCTTTGTTCTGTTTCAGGCTCATCTGGGTGTGGGAAACAATAAATCTGATTCATGAGACCCTCGTTGCCTTTGAATTCCTTTATTCTCTTTTTCCTTGAATTTTTTTTTTTTTTAATTTGTTGAGGGGTTTTCAATTCAAATTTCTCTGTACTTCCGAAGTATCCCAATATTTGGTGGCCAATAATTCCCAAATTCATTTGGGAATGAATCGAAAACACATCAGCAAAGGAAAGGGGGAGGTGGTCAAAGGTTGGACTCGATGATCTCGGAGAGCTTTTCCAACCTCAGTGATTCCAGGAAATTAAATGGAAGGAATTAAATAAGTAGGTCACAATTGCCAATGCTCTTTCTCAATACACAATAATTTACTCCGAGGTCTATTTCAGACCTTGGATATAAATTTTCAAATACCTGAAACCCTTTGAGCCTCTGAAAACAGAAGGCCCGAACTCCTGTGAAAGAACTGTGAGCAAAAAACGATGAAAACTCTTCTGAGATCCCCTTTTCCTGAGCAGGCCCTGAATTTGAAAGACTCAGAGATATTTTTTGGGTGGTTTTGGAAGGCTGTTGAGGAGGTAGAACGATTTTGGAGAACATCAATGTGATGCTCCAGGCCAAAGCCTGGACAAAAGGAGAACTGTCACACAAGCTCCCACTTTGTCACCTGGGACCCACACCTGAGCCACCAAACATCCCCAAGGAATTCCTGCAATCCTCCCTTGCTCCACAAAACTCACCACGAGGGATTGGCTGCCTTTAGCCTGGAGAAAAGCTGTGGGACACCCCTCAGTTTGGGAGATCTTTCCTTCCCAGTGAGTGAATTGCTCTAATGGGCAACATTTTCCCAAGCTGAGGAGTTTCATTTCCTTAAACCTCAAATTCTGAGTCAAACAGGGTCACAAATCCAACTTTAGGCCCCAAACTTCCACCGGCAGTGACAAAACCCAATATTTGCTCAAACTCCATCTCCTCTCCTCTGAATCCTTTGGTGAGGTCAGGTGAAAAAACATGTGAGGAATCACTGAAGGGAAGAGAAACCAAGGAGTGGGAAAATTTAACATCCTCAAACCTCATGCAGAGCTCAGCGTCAGATGTTTTCCTCTGATCTTACACATTAATAACCTTTGAGTCATGCGGAACACCCCGATGGGATCATCCCCGTCATCTGCCAAGCCAAGGGACACGTGAAGAATCAGGAACATTTTATTTCTTGCCACTCCGGGGAGCCAAGGAGATCCTGCCGAATTTTCCAGCGTTGTGCCATCCCCGGGAATTGCAGCCGGTAATCCCATTTCCTCTTGGCACTCAACGACAGGGGAATTAAAACCCTGAGCTGTCACCTGCACCCAACGGGAGACCAACCCCAGGAGTCAGCATTTCTGAGCCCTTTCTGCCCCTGATGCAATCCCATCTGTCCCTTGTCCCTAATTAACACCCGTCACATCGGTGTCAGTCTCCAGGAAATGGGAGAGCGCTGCCTTCCAGAATCCCTGCGTTAGGAATCACCGGTGGGACGGGAGCCGGTGCGTCAAAGAGGGAACACCTCGAAACAGGGGAAGCGCAAACATCCGCGGGATTGAGCGCGGAATTAATTAAAGCGTCATCGCCAGGAGGTGCCTCACATCCCAGATAACCCCGGCAGAGTATAAAAGGTCCCTCGGCGCCGTCCTCGGCAGTCGCTCGCCTTCGCCTCCAGAAACTTCTCGCTGCAGCTGAAGAGGGTAAGACCAATCTCCCTATTTCTGTTCTTGCTGGCAGAGAGGAAACCTCCACGAGGGGTTTTTGCGGATCTCGTGGGAGCTGGGATTTAGGGAAATGCCTCCTGCTTGTGCCTCTGAGGGAGGGGTGGGGAATGGGAGACGGAGGGACAGGGATTCCCGGGAAAGGGGCGGCCCACGGAGGGATCCTTGGGTGACACAAACTCAGCTGTACCACAAGGGAGCTGGGGTTTGGGACATCCTGGGGCTCCAATTGACTCACAGGGACCTGATTTCACACCCCCAGCTCCCAGAGCACTCCCAGCAGATCCGGTGGGATCGAGGGTGCGTTGGGCCTGGATTAGGCGGGTGAAAAAAAAGAGAGAAACAGTTCCCTGGAGATCTCAAGAAAAATATTAAAAATAAAAAGGGAGGGAATATAAGAGGTGAATCAGAGCCTCCTCTCACCACGTTGATCCCTTGCTCCAAACAGCTCTGCCAGAACTCCAGGAAGATGTGCTCCCGCGGGTCCTGCCACGACTACGAGTCCTCCTGCCACGGCTCCCGCTCTTCCTGCCACCGATCCTGGTTCTCCTGCCTCAGGTCCCGCTCCTCCTGCCACGAGCCGGAGCCCTCCTGCCACTACATCCAGAGGCAGCCCGTGCAGAAGTTCAGCTACGTGACCCCCTGCTGCCCCCCGGTGCAGCGTTATTGCCCCCCGGTGCAGCGTTATTGCCCCCCAGTGCAGCGTTATTGCCCCCCAGTGCAGCCCTGCTGCCCCCCAGTGCAGCGTTACTGCCCCCCAGTCTGCCCCCAGGTCACCAAGAACATCTGCAAGCTGCCACAATCGTACCCCAAGTACTGAGAGCAGGATCCGACCCCGGCGCCGGGATGCATCCGACGGCTCCTTGCCCGAAGCTCCCAGCTCATCCCAGTGCCCGTGGCTGTCCAGCTTTGTCACTTCTCTCCAAGCAGAGCCTTCTAAAACTGCCAGAGGTGATGCAGTTTTAGGATGAAACCTCTCGGTTTAAGGAGCTCTGGGCCGTTTATCTTTCCTCTGCCAACGCTGGGAATGGTTCCCCTCTTGCTTTGCTGCTTCGTTCTCCAGCAAGACAATAAAAATGGTGTTTCAAGCCGACCTAAGAGTCCTGGATGCTTTCAGTCACCGCTCTGTTAAATAGGCTGGATCGATGGGCCGAGGCTAGTGGGGTGAGGGTCAACAAGGCCAAGGGCTGGGTCCTGCCCTTGGGTCACAATGACCCCATGGAACCCCCCAGGCTGGGGGAAGAGCGGCTGGAAAGATGGGAAAGGAGCTGGGGGTGCTGGTGGGAGCAGCTGGACATGAGCCCAGGGGTGCCCAGGTGGGCAAGAGGCCGATGGCACCGGGATTGTGGCAGTGTGGGCACAGGAGAAGGGCAGGGATTGTCCCTGTGCTGGGCACTGGTGAGGGGAACGTCCAGTGCCGTGTCCAGGTCTGGGCTCCTCATGGCAAGGGGGACATTGAGGGGCTGGAGCATGTCCAGAGAAAGGGAACGGAGCAGGGGAAGGGGCTGGAGAAGCAGGAGAAGGGTCTGGAGAACCCCTGAGGGAGCTGAGGGGGCTCAGCCTGGAGAAAAGGAGGCTCGGGGGGAATTTCTGGCTCTCCACAACTCCCTGACAGCAGGTTCAGCTTGGAATCAGGAGGAATTTCCTCCTGGAAAGGGCAGTCAGGCCTTGGAAGGGGCTGCCCGGGGAGGTTTGGAGTCCCCATCCCTGGAGGTGTCCAGGGAAGGCCTGGAGGTGGCAGCTCTAAGCTGGGTGACGAGGTGGGGATCGGGCACAGCTTGGACTCGGTGGTCTGGGAGATCTTTTCTCTCTGAGATTACTCTGGGATTCTGTGCTGGTCTGGTGGCATCTCTGTTTTCTTGTGGGTTTGGAGCCGTGCTTTAATCCCCGGAGCCGGAGGAACGCCAAGGAAACGCGAAATCCATGGAAAAACACCTGCGGCCCCAGCAGCTGTGCCAGGAGCACGTGGGGTGAAATCCTGAGGAAAACAAATCCTCGCCCTGGGCTCGGCAGATGTTGAGGGTTCAGGTTTCCAGCCCGACCTGTGCGTTCACGTTTCCCCCGCGCGTTTCTCCTTCCAGAGCCGCTGCTATTTTCGGAACCAAAACAAAAGCAAATCCTGCAGGGTTTGGAACTTGAGATGGCCTCAATGAACCAGTCTCTACAGCGTGAAATAAGTGAAGGTTTCCCCGGCGTGATTCATCCCTCATCAGCCATCCCTGGCGTGGGAAACAGCCTGGAATGAGCTGAGTGCTGCAACAGCCAGCAAATGACCACTTGGTCAATAAGTAATTGGAATTAGTTATTTATAGGTGATGGAGAAAATGCTCATTAGAGAGGAATGGGTTAAAAAGGAAAAGTTGCAGCCGGGACAGAGAGCAATGAATGATTCACCTGCCTGGGGGTTCTGGCCCTCACTAAGAGGTGGCTCAACCTCACACGAGCCTTAAAAAATAATTTTCTTACTCATTTCTGCCCTCCCTGCAGGTGGGGATTGAGTTACTGAGGCTTCATGGCCGCAGCAGCGGTTTGGTCTTCGAGGAGAGACTTTCACTTCCCTGTGCTGCCCCGGCTTCCACCTTTCTCCTCTCTCACTGACCGTGGCACGTTTTATTTCCTTTTCCAAATCCAGAGAGGTTGATAAGGGGGCTGGAGCCTCTCCCCTATGGAGACAGGTTGAGAATGTTCAGCCTGGAGGAGAGGAGGTTGTGTGGAGACCTCAGAGCCCCTCCCAGGATCTGCAGGGGCTCCAGGGAATCTGGAGAGGGACTTTTCCTCAGGAACTGCAGGGACAGGACAAGGGGGACAGGGTCAGAGCGATGGAGAGAAGGTTTAGGTGGGATATTGGGAAGAAATCATTCCCCGTCAGGGTGGGGACACCTTGAAGAACCACAAGCACTTGGCAAGAGAGAAATCCTCTCTCCCTACTCTCCAGGCGGCCTAAAGGGACATTTCTGCTCTGCTAAGGCCACGTCAAATAACGCAACAGCGGATTCCACAACCAGCATAAACTGTGAGGAAACCCCCAGGGATTCATGAGGAGGAATTTGCCTCGGCTGTCTCCCGGCAAGGATTGCTCCCCTGCTTCCGTAACTCTCCAACCCAAACAAACAGAGCTCTGCTCCTCTGGGCATCTTTCAGAGCCTGCCGAGTCCTTTCACTCCGTGTAAAATTTAACTGAGAAATTTTTACGGCCCTAATTTGAATATTTTCCTTTGTAAAATCGATGATGGGTCTGTGGATGCACCTTGCAGAGCTTTAAACACCCTCTGTTCACACCCAGCTCTGACAGCGGGGGGTTTTTGGGCTCGCTGGATGAATCCATGCACTGAATTCGTCCAAAGTCAACGTAAAACGGCCTCATTTTGGCCAACCTCTCTTCCTTCACCTCCCTGCTCAGGATATCCCACGTTTCTAATGCTGGAGTTCCCTGACGCTTTTCCAAAGGCTCGGAAATCCCCCGCACTTTGCCCCCGAGCCTCCTTGGTTGTTGATCGAGCCGCGGGTGCTCAACTGGTGTCAATTTCAATCGCTAATTACGTGCTAATGGGCGGCACCTGGCTCAAGGTCATTAACACAGCCGAACACAATTGGAAATTAGGCTTCGAGTGAACACGAACGTTGACCTTGGGATGACCTTGCCTGGAGAAGTGGTGACTTCATGGTCCTGTGAGTTCTTGGAAGCAGGAGCAGCTCCTCAAATTGTGACGTAGCCCAACGTCAAGAGCAGAACTGAGGGGAAACTGAGGGTTTGTGTCACCAGGAGTCCAATGGAAAGTTCTGGTGACCCAAAGTGTCCTCAACATCCAGGATCTGGATGAGCAAACATGGCCTAAATCTCCCCTCCTTCACCCCGGGAGAAGTCAGGGGTCTCCAGGGTAAGGGGATCCTTTGGTGCTCAGCCCCCAGCAGGAGCAGCCCTTGCCCTGGGGGTGACCTCAGACACCAAATATTCCACCGGGTCGCTCCCAGCCCAAGGTCACTCCCAGCCTGGGGTCACTCCCAGCCTGGGGTCACTCCCAGCCCGGGGTCACTCCCAGTCCAAGGTCACTCCCAGCCCTGGGTCCCGTGAGCTTCCCCTGACCGGAGAGAGAGAATTTTTTCTGAAGTCGTGGTTTAATTTGAGATCCTCGAGATGCTCAGGACATCACGTGAGGCCTTGGAGCTTTTACGCAAAATAAATATTAGCATCCATCATTAATGACTGATCACGACACGGTCATTAACATCAGCGCTAATCGCTGCCAGGGGGTGACTGGGAGCTGAGCACGGAGTTATTCCAGAATTAACATCCGTAGGTGGCTCTTCCATTACTCCGGGGCATCTTAGAATCTGAAAAGAATTGAATAGGAATTTTGCAGATCGAGTTTTGCCGAGCATAAACAGGATGCAAAACTTCCAGAGCAGTTTTGCATTTTGCTTTCCTTTAAATACGTCGAAGAGGAATTGGAAAAATACGGGCTCCGATTTGACCCAAACCCAATCCCAAATTTCCACGATGAATTTGCAGAGCCCCTTGCATCAAAAATGTCTGATATTGGCAAGGCCTTGAGCCTGGCAGAGCTCAGGTAGAGTTTGGACGACGACCTCAGACACGGGAAGGGATGGTTGGGGCTTTGCAGGTCCAGAGGTTGGACTGGATGATCCCGGTGGATCCCTTCCAACTTGGGATATTCTATGATTCCATGATTCTGTTCCAAGGCCAAGGGTTTTCCATGCAGGGGTGGGATGAGGCAGCGAGGAATGAGATGTCAAGAACTTTCTGGGTTTGCCCTTCTGGTGACCCCAGAGGAGGACTTTGGGCTCCACCATTCAAACACAAATTACGGGACCGTGGAATTGCACTTCCTGGAATTCTATTTTATATCAAGGAGCGATTGACATCCAGAAGCTTCTGCACGCCTCTGGAATCCACTGCACCTCGAGCTTAATTAGGATTTTTATGTTAATTAATCATCTCCATGCAGCAGCCTTACCATATGCAAAGCAAGCAGAAACAACCCCTTCGAGCGTCCCGCAAGAATTAACTTGACATTAAAAAATTGTAAAAAATTCACACAACAAATTGATAATAACCCAAAATTGAGGGGTTGGTCAAAAGCCACGAGGCAAAGACTAAACACATGAAGGCCCATTCGGTGAATAAGTACAGGCTTCGTACGTAAATCACGGATTGCTGGGGGGTACCTCATGTCCGGCAGGGCAATTCCGACCTCAATAAAAGGTCTCCGGGTGCCTCTGCTCCTCACACACCTTCAGCTCTCAGCAAGAACAAGAACGGTGAGTGCTTCCTACCGGGGATCCTCGGTTCTCATTCGACTTTGGGCAAGCAGTGAGTTGAGGTTGTGTCTCGGTGTCTGATCTCTGCAGGGCGTTGGGCTGGATGGACCTTTCAAGGTCTCTTCCAACCCAAACCATTCTTTGGTTCTATGGTTTTGTGATTCTGTGGGTTTCTGATTCCACAGGTTTATGGTTTTAGGGTTCAGGATTCCATGATCTACAGCTCTCTCTGAAATCCGGGTTTTCTGAGCCTGTTGATCTGTTGCCTCTTGCAAAAGGTGGCAAGAGCAGTGGAAGATGAACTTCTCGGGGTGGAAATTCAGGGAGGGAACGTTCTGGATGAGCACAGGGCGGGCAGCTCCCAGGAGATTCAAATATCTCTGGGACAGCCACAGGTGCTTCGGTTCCTGCAAGGATCTTGAGTTTCCAACTCCAGACAAAGAAATAGGCAGCGAGGTGGGATGTGGGCCTGGACAGTGTGGAAAGATGGGTTGAATCTCAAAGTCCTTTGTGTTCCAGCTCCTCGCTCCGGCCACCCTTCACTCCTCTCCCAACACCATGTGCTCCACTGGATGCTGCTCCGTCGTGAAGAGCAAGACCGTGTGCTGCAGCCCCTGCCCGAGGGTTGTGTGCTGCTCGCCGTGCCAGAAAACCGTCTGCTGCTCCCCGTGCCAGAAGAGCGTGTGCTGCTCCCCGTGCCAGCAGTCCTGCTGCTGCGACCCCTGCCAGAAGACCGTGTGCTGTGAGCCATGCAAGAAAACCGTCTGCTGCGACCCGTGCCAGTCTGTGTGCTGTGACCCGTGCCAGAACGTGTGCTGCACCAAGGTGTGCCAGAAGTCCGTGTGCTGTGTCCCACGGCCCTGCTGCTGCCCCTGCGGGCCCGTGTCCTGCTGCTCCTGCGTGGTGAAGAAGCCGGTGGTGGTTTGCTGCACCCCCGTGAGGAGGTGCTGCACCCCCTGCATCCCCATCCAGCAGTGCTGTGCCAGCCTCAAGAAGAGCTGCTGAGCTGTCCCCGGGTGGCTCTGACAGCTCCAGCCCTGGTGTGAAAGGAGAACGGGCACAAGGAGGTGAAAAGCTGCTCGTTCGCTTCTGGTTCTCATCATGATGGAGCCAATTCGTAGCGATTTTCTTCTTCTTTTCAAGCTTAAGCTGCTGCTTCTTTCTGTCCTTTAGTTATTGATTGTCTTTAATTATTGACTGTCTTGAGTACACTCGAATTCATCACC
>VZTA01028915.1:55008-76586 GCA_013398855.1 Mohoua ochrocephala
CTGTCTGCTGTGACCCGTGCCAGAAGCCCTGCTGTGACCCGTGCCAGACTGTCTGCTGTGACCCGTGCCAGAAGCCTTGCTGTGACCCGTGCCAGTCTGTGTGCTGTGACCCATGCCAGAAGCCTTGCTGCGACCCGTGCCAGACCGTGTGCTGTGACCCGTGCCAGAAGCCCTGCTGTGACCCGTGCCAGTCTGTGTGCTGTGACCCGTGCCAGTCCGTGTGCTGCACCAAGGTGTGCCAGAAGTCCGTGTGCTGTGTCCCACGGCCCTGCTGTTGCCCCTGCAGGCCCGTGTCCTGCTGCTCCTGCGTGGTGAAGAAGCCGGTGGTGGTTTGCTGCACCCCCGTGAGGAGGTGCTGCACCCCCTGCATCCCCATCCAGCAGTGCTGTGCCAGCCTCAAGAAGAGCTGCTGAGCTGTCCCCGGGTGGCTCTGACAGCTCCAGCCCTGGTGTGAAAGGAGAACGGGCACAAGGAGGTGAAAAGCTGCTCGTTCGCTTCTGGTTCTCATCATGATGGAGCCAATTCGTAGCGATTTTCTTCTTCTTTTCAAGCTTAAGCTGCTGCTTCTTTCTGTCCTTTAGTTATTGATTGTCTTTAATTATTCACTGTCTTGAGTACACTCGAATTCATCACCCATTGTATAAGGCATTAGATATTAGTGGGGTGTTAATTCTCTTCTTTGGTGTTTGGGAAACCTTCGCTGTCACTGTGATCACTCTTCATGTCCTCTCTTGACTTGTAGACAATAAAATTTAGCATCGAGCAAAACACAACATTTGGTCTTTTGGTTGTTCTTACATGGCTTTGCCCTTAATTTGTCACTTTGCCCTAAATTTGTCGCTTTGCCCAGGATTTGTCGCTTTGCCCAGAGTTTGTCCTCATTTCCGGCACCATCTGTGCCTTTGGCCGAGGTCCTGGAGGTGTCCCAGTGGCACAGCAGAACATTTGGGACACAAAGAGCTGTCCAGGCTGTTGGCACAAATTAGGTCACGTCTGAAGCGAGCAGAGCATTCCTGATCCTCTGGAATGGGTGCCCAGAGAAGCTGTGGCTGCCCCTGGATCCCTGGAAGCGTCCAAGGCCGGGTTGGATGGGGTTTGGAGCAGCCTGGGATGGTGGAAGGTGTCTCATGGCAAGGGGTGGAACGGGATGAGCTTTAAAGTCCTTTCCAGCCCAAACCATTCCTTGATCCCTCCTTGCCCCCTCCTGATCGTTTGCCTCAGCTCAGATTTTACTACAAAACCAAAAGCTGAAGTAATTAAAACTCAAAGGGCAAGGACTGAACGAGGCGTAATTGCACCATCTGAAAACACAGCCCTCCATAAATCCGAGAATCCCAGAATATCCCGACTTGGAAAGGACCCACCAGGATCATGGAGCCCAGCTCCTGACCCTGCACAGACACCCCACCAATCCCACCCTGTTCCTCGGGAGCGTTGTCCAAACACCCGCGGCTCTCCGGCAGCCTCGGGGCAGTGCCCGTTCCCTGGGGAGCCTGGGCAGTGCCCGACACCCGCTGGGGGAAGAACTTTCCAGAAATATCCAACCTCGACCTCCCCTGGCACAGCTCCAGCCATTCCCTGGGGTCCTGGCCCCGATCCCAGAGCGGAGATCGGAGCTGCCCCTCGGGAGGAAGCTGTGGGCAGCTTTGAGGTGCACAGGAGCTCATCCCCGATCTCGGAAGGGGAATTCCAAGAGGTACCAAGAGGAATTCACTACTCACTGGACAGCAGGCAGCGTCTTCTTCCCACCACCATCTTCCAAAAATAAAAGTTTAGAAACCCCCTGAAATCGTTGCATGATTTTTACGGGAGCCGAGCGTTTCCCCAACACGTTCCTGGACTACCAGCCCTAGAATGAAACCCGGGGTTGGCATCCAGCTTAAAAGCCTCATTCCTAAAATAGCAAAGCCGTGAGTCAACGATACCTTCCCTCCCTGGCTGGGACTTTCTTTGCTATTCAAATGCAGGACTCGGCTGGGAATTGCAGGTCTGGGGAAAATGCCTGGAGCTCTGGCTGGATTTGCTTCCTCCAACCTCCGCGTGCGATGGCTGCATTAAAATCATCTTCTCTATGTGTTTGACTCTCCTGAAAGCATTGCTCGGGTGCTCAGGGTGGTTTTTATTGACAGTAAATCAGACACGGGCAGGAGGATAACCCATATCAGGACATTTTATAAAAGTGCCTTTTGTTAAGGGAATCTTGTGAACATTCATTCTACCTTTGAATCACGGAATCGCAGAACGGTTTGGGTTGGAAGGGACGTTAAAAACCATCTCATTCCAGCACCCTTGCCATGGAGAGGGACACCTCCAGCTAGACCAGAGCTCCATCCAACCTGGCCTTATCCTACGCTGGAAAAGATGCGGGAGCAGATTCAAAAAGATCCTGCGACTCAAAGTCACAGAACCACCGTGGAAGTTTCCAAAGACATCGCAGGATGGAATGTGGCCTGTGAAAGGAACTTTGTGGAGATGTTATTTCTGGATAAATGGCATGGAAGAGCACGAAAACGCTATAAATGCTGAGAGTGGTGGGGTGGTTCAGCCTGGAGAAGAGATGGGTTTAGATGGGATATTGGGAAGAAATCCTTCCCTGTGAGGGTGGTGATGCCCTGGCACAGGATATTCCATGGGTGCCCCATCCCTAGAAGGGTCCAAGGCCGGGCTGGATGGGGCTCGAAGCAATCTGGGATAGCGGAAGGTGTCCCTGCCCATCCAGGAGAGTTGGACTGGATGATCTTTGGGGTTTCTTCCAACCCAAACCATTCCATATTCCTATGACTACAACACTGGGATCATCTTGGCCAGCAGGGCAACAATAAAACCCGATAAAAATGCGATGAATGATTGATTCAAGGGGAGATGTTTGAGGGTTTACACAAGGAGGACGTTGCTTCCTTCGGGCAACTCTTGATTATTGAGTGACCAAAACAATGCTCCCCTGGGGACAATTCCAGAAGGGACACCCGACGTCACAGGAGGTCATGGTCACATCCTGGAAAGGCAGATCCTGTCCCGGTCACCCGGGATCACCTGCCACCATGTCAACCTCACAGTCAGAGTCTCCTGAAGGTGATGGCAGCCTCTTTTTGCCATGAATTGGTGCTGCCTCAGCATCCTGGAATTCCCATCTTTTACTGGAGGCCCCTCTCGATCACATGGAAACACCAACGTGGAGTTGTCCCCGCTCTGCATGTGGCCACCGTTCCTCATGGGAACACTCAAATGGGATCACCACAGGTCTCTTCAGCCTCAGAAACCTTTGGAGTAATTCCAGAAAATGGGATTTATGGAACCAACGCAGGGAAAAACCTTCACGTGTGCACTGCTGCTTTGAAAGCCGCTTCGTTTAGACTCAATCCATCCATTCCATGGGTGAAAATGAAATAAAAATCTTAATAATACAACACCAACAAAAAAAAAAACCAAAACAGGGAGTGTGAGGACCCAGAACCCTGAAGGGAGGCCCAAGAGCAAGACTGAGAAAGGGGAAATTTCAGCCCAAACTTTGACCACAGACGCAGGGAAAAAAAGGATTCCAATAGTTGACCAATAGTTTCCACTGGGCCCCAAAAGTCCCAGCCAAGGGCAGAGGGGACACGTGAGCAATGACAGCTCCAAGTTCCAGGCGTGGTTGTCCCACTGCTTCAGCACCCGGCTCCCCCCAGGCACATTGTTGAGCGTCCCTGTGTCCCAAGGTCATTCCTTGGGAAGCGGATGGGAATACCTCAGAGCTCCGTCCCTCCCGGTGCCATTAACGCAAATCCATTAGGAAATTTGCATCTGTTGTTCCTCTGGACGAGTAATTATGGGGCACAATTGAGGTGGTGAGCAAATAGAAAGAGGTAAAGATTAAACACCGGAAGACACGTGAGGGGATACCCGGGGTGATCCACGGGGAGTCAGAATTGCCGAGGGATGCCTCATTTCCAGGGGAGGAGGCTTTGGAGAGTATAAAAGGCTCCCCAGGCCAGGGGTCTTCATTCGATCATCTCAGCTTCTCCTCTCCTCCCTTCACAGCTCAGCAGGGTAAGTTGGACTTTGCTACTTGCTTTTACTTTGAGACTCTGTTTCCATGGGCTTCTCCAGGATTTTCTGGGCTGTCTGGTTTTGGACTGGACACTGCAGAAGATTTGGGATCACAGATTGGTTTTGGGACCAGAGATTGGTTTTGGGCTGCACCCAGGTGGTTCCTCTCTGACAGAACCAGTGCTGGACAAAATGCCAAAAGCACAGGAGTCCGATGCAGGAATGTGATTCCAGGGACGGGCTGTCCTGGGATTTGGGACACCAGGCACTTCCCTGGCCAGTTTGGGATGGATTTGGGGATAAGAATGCTTTAAGCTGCCTCAACCTCAACCTCTCTTTCCCTCCCAGCTTCGCCTCCACTCCCATCACCAAGATGTCCAGCGGATGCTGCGGCGGCGGTGGAAGTTACTCCGTGTGCTGCTATAGCAGCCCCAAGACCTGCAAGAGGCCCATGTGCTGCAGCCCCATGCAGTGCTGCAGCCCCTGCTGCACCCCCTGCTGCACCCCCTGCTGCATGCCCATGCAGTCCTGCTGCATGCCCATGTCCTGCTGCTACACCATCAGCAGCAACAACAGCGGCTGCTGCGGCGGCGGCAACGGCGGCGGCTGCTGTGGCAACTGAACCCACCCAGCTTATCCCGTCTTGGATATGGATGTGGATGTGGACAACACCCCGAACGCTCTTCCTCCTGTGCTTAGAGACTGTAGAACTCCTCTTCTCCTGCCTTCTCTCACCACGCGCTCGTGACGTGCCCTGGAGCCGCTGCCCGGCGAGTTTCCCTCAGGAGCGCTGATCCTGCTCTTCATTTTCCTCTTGGTGTGTGGGATGTTTCACTTTTTTTCCGTCACTGTTTTGCTTCGATCTGTCTGAAACAAAAAAAAACCCAATAAAATCTGTAGTTGGTGACCCTGCAACCTCCTGGCGTTGATCCGTTTGTTCACTGATGGATCCAGAGGGGTTTTTGCTGCGCCTTTCACCTTTTCCTGGCGTTTTTTTCCTGTCTCCAAGGTGTTCACTAGAGGAACACAAATTAAATCAGGGCATCCCTGATCCATTAATTCAAACAGGAGTTTCTGGCACCTCTGGGAGTGATATTTGCCCTCTCAGTATAAAATAACAGAGAAATAGGAAGAAAATAGAAGAAGAGAAGGTCGTGTGGAGACCTCACAGCACCTCCCAGCATGTGCAGGGGCTCTAGGGAAGCTGGAGAGGGACTTTTCCTCAGGAACTGCAGGGACAGGACACAGGGAATGGGGTCAGGCTGACAGAGGGGAAATTTAGGTTGGATATTGGGAAGAAATCTTTCCCTGTGAGGGTGGGGAGGCCCTGGCACAGGTTTTCCAGGAAATTTCTGCTTGCGCCATCCCTGGAAGTGTCCAAGGCCAGGTTGGACAGGGCATGGAGCAGCCTGGGATAGTGGAAGGTATCCCATGGCAGGGGGTGGGACTGGATGATGTTTAAGGTCCCTTCCCAACCCAAACCAGTTTCTGATTCTATGAAAATAATTCACGAACTCATGGAGGACGGGAATGTTTTCTGAAGGAGTCTGACACAGACACATCCCGACTGGGAGAGCTCCATGGATTCTCACCAGCCAGAGATCCGCCTCAGGACCTACAGATAGTCCCTGCAAACAATCCAACACTCAGGACATGGAGGTTCTGCCTCTGCCAAACTGCGTTACCAGGTATTGAGCTGGAGTTGTGAAACAACTGCTGAGAAACCTCCAAGGGTCACTTGGGGTTGTACCAAAGCGTGAAGGTTCTGCACCACCATCCCTCTGATGTATTAATGCCCTTTCCTGACTCTGTTTCCACCCTGCTTCAGTCCCTTGTTCGCATCGTGATCCACATCCCACTCCCCAAAAAAGATTCAGGTACCTTGGTTCCACCAAGAGCTGGACACAACCACCCAGGGTGGGAAACGCCCACCTCGATCTCCCTCCTCACAGCTGCAGGGTTTGCCAATGGAGAGTTTCCCTCAGGAGGCACAAGTGGAGTGCGTCCCTCGGCTTCTGCCTCATTAATTCCTCGTAAATTAACGAATGGATCTGTCCGAGTGCATTTCTGTCCCTTACCAGGAAGGAAATGCCACGCGCGTTCTCCTGCCCTTCGCGGAGAAGTCACAATTACCCGCGTTGCTTCCCCAGTATTTCACTCCAGGAATTGCTCTCGTGCCAGGGAAGCCTGGAAAGGAGCTCTTGGCATTTCCTGCAGGGATGAAACAGCTCTGAAATCTCAATCTGCTCCCCCTCGCACTGCACAGAGAGCAAACCAAGGCACCCGTCACCATCCTCGGGGCCGGTCTCGCCTCACCTGGGCCGACCCCTCTCCTGAGCAGCCCCGGGATCCCTGAGGATGTCAGGCAGCAGCAGGGAACTGGCCGGGCAGGATCCACCGTCCTCTCATTAGGCAGCTCTCAGGATAATGCGGCGAGGTCCTCGACGGAGAGCTGCAATTTCAGACCGTGAAAAAATTCCTCCCAAAATTCCTCCGCCGTGTTCCTGCCAGGGTTCGGCTGCCCAAGGCTCTGCCTTGCCTTGACCTCCCTCCCTTCCTCTCTCCCTCCCAGAAAATGGTTTCACCTCAACAAAGTCTCTTCCTGAGTCTCTGCCTCCCAGTCATCTCCACCAGCCCAGTTAGGAGCAGTTTCTGTGCTGGGCATTTCTCTTCCACCTCAATCTTCTCACCTTTGGTTCATTCTGGGCTCCCTCCCCTTCCAACACCCTCAGAGGGCCCTGCACCAACTCCAAACCCCTCCCTCCCTGCTGGGGGGCCGGGCAGGAAGGGTCCTGCTCAGGGCCAGCATTCCAGGACCCACCTGGATGCCAGGGGAGGCTGCAGGAGGGAAACGTTGACTTGGGGTGCATCACACCCAGTCCTGGAGCCACCGTCCCTTGTGCTGCCTCTTGCACAGGCAGAGCTGCCCCTTAACCTTTTAATTAAAATATTAATAAAAATACTACTAATAATTTAAAAAATTAATAAATAAAACAAGAACTTTCCAAACCTGGAAGTGTCCAAGGACAGGCTGGACGGAGCTCTGAGCAACCTGGTCTAGTTGGACGTGTCCCTGCCCATGGAAGTGGATGATCTTTAAGGTCCTTTCCAACCCAAACCATCCCACGATGGATTCACGTGGAGTCACGTGCGGGTGACCGAGCCCCGGACATCCCAAACGCTCCTGGCTCCCTCCTCACGTCCGGTGACCCGGGGAACAAACACCCTCATTTTCCTGACGTTTTCCCAATTTGCTCCGAACACCATTCCGATGAAACAACCGGCACGACGCCGGCCTTCGGTTTCGGCTCCTGCACTGATTCAGCACCAGCTGCTGCTGAGTCAGTCCCGGAACATCTCTGTCCAGCAGATACGAGGCCGCATTTTTTGGCTCCCTCGCAAGGTTGTGGGGAGGACAAATTCATCCAAATTCATGGGAGCCCTTTGATTATCTCCAGGCTAAACCGTGACGAGGCAGAACGAGGGTGGTGATCACCAGTAATGAGGCGAAATGCAAATTCCAGGCGACACATAGGGCTAAAAAATATGGGTTTGGATGGATAAACAGGGAAGCTGGAATGGTCAATGGCTGTCTCACTTCCAGGAGGAAGGATAGCTGTGAGTATAAAAGGGCTCCGGGCCCAGCTCGCTTCATTCGCTCGTCTTCTCCTCCCTTCACCTCTCCTCACTCTTCAGCAGGGTAAGTGAGAACTTCTAACCCTTCCTTTGCTTCCCAAAAGGGAATTTTGGGTATCTTACAGCAGTGTCCAAGTGTTGCTGGGGATCTGGGGTGGGCTCGGGAGTCGGGGTTTTACGAACTCTGCACGAGGAGTTACGGGGACGAGCTGGAAATGTCCGGGGAGGTTCTGGGAGTATCGACAGGACCGTGCAGGGCAAGGGGACGGAGAATGTTCCAGAAGGGCTCAGAGGGAGGACTCGGTGCTGGGCTGCTCTTCCCAAGACACCAAGGATGCCCTGGAAGGAGTCGTTGGGCACCTGCACCGCGGGAAAAATCCAGAGGAGTTCCAGCCATGATTTACAAACAGGACACCCCCGCGTTTCCCCTCCTCAAACCCCCAAATCCAAATTAACGAACAGAGCTTCGCATCAACCCCGTGTTCCCAAACCTCCTGCCCCCACTCACAGCCTCTCTCCGCTCCTTCCAGCTTCGCCTCCTCTCCCGCCACCCCCAAGATGCCGAACGGTTGCTGCGGAGGATGCTGCGGCGGAAGTAATTACTCCGTGACCTGCTACAGCAGCCCGCGGTGCTGCAAGACGCCGATGTGCTGCAGCCCCATGCAGTGCTGCAGCCCCTGCTGCGTGCCCATGCAGTCCTGCTGCATGCCCATGTCCTGCTGCTACACCATCAGCAGCAACAACAACGGCTGCTGCGGCGGCTGCTGCGGCGGCAACTGAACCCCTCCCGGCTCATTCCGTCTCGGATACGGACGCGGATACGGAAACCGCCCCGAAAGCTCTTCCTCCTGTCCTTAGACGCTGTAGAATTCCTCCTCTTCGCTGCCCTTAGTCCCCAAGTCCTTCGCTCTGCACCCCGAAGCTGCTGCCCAGCGAGTTTCTGGCCCAGCGCTTCCTTTCCCTCTTGGTGTGTGGGATGTTTAATGGTGCCGATGTCTCCTTCTCCCTTTTCTCCTTCTTTAATCCCCAATTAGTCACGAAAGACAATAAAATTTGCACGTTCTGATCCCGCAAACTCCCGGGTTATGTTTATTCATTTATCTTTAAGCGGTAGCTCCAGCGTGGGATGTGTTTAGCATTTGCCTAATTGATTAATGTAATTAATTGTGCGTGTTTGTCACTCTACGATGACAACACCCCGTGTACCTGGTGAATGAAAAATGTCACCTCAGCAAGAGGAGCATCAGTTTAACTCCATCCTTCTCCTGCTGATTTGAAGATCATCTCTTTGGTCCCAAAAAGCATCTCTACGCTTTAGGAGTTTTCCTAAAGCCAGAGCCGAAGGTCTTTTTTTTTCCTGATGGGAATCTTTCCAGAGAATTTGCAGAGCTTTAAAGGAAGCTTCTTAAAAGGTTTGAGATCTTGGACCAGCAAGAGGGAGGGAATCACTGGAAGATGTGGAGGTCATGGAATCGTTCAGGTTGGAAGGGACTTCAAAGCTCAGCCAGTCCCACCCCCTGCCACCTCCCGCCAGCCCAGGTGGCTCAGATTTAAGTCCAGCCTGAAGGATTCAGAAATGCTGAGGTGTTTTCTCTGGGTTCTGTTAAAATGTGGGCAACTTTAAGAGACGAGATTCAGAAATGCAATGTTCACACTCGGGGATTTGTGAAATCCTTGGGAAGTGACTCCGAGACTCCTCTAACGTGCAAAAAAAAAATCCAAACCCAGCACAAACTTGGGACTCTGGCAGTGAGTTCCAAACCTAAAATCCTGCTTGGCCATGACAGATCCTGAGGTCTTTTCCATCTTTCCACATAAATCCCATGGCTTCCTGCCAGGCAATTCCACTTCTCCTGTAGCTACAGAATAAATCACAGCAGAGCCGTGTCAGGTGCCAGCACAGCGCTGGAGCCACACCCCCGAATTCTGCACATGCTTTTCCCCCGTGATTCAAACCCAAATTCCACTGGACAGAGCTCCGAGCATCCCTGACAGAGCCTCCACATGGAAACGCCTTTGGAGCCCCCGGGGGGATCCCGGGAGAGGAATTTTCCTGGTACTTCAAAAATGTCTGGGCCACAGAAATGCAAAATGGAGCAGCTCCACGGAATGGGAATGGGAATCAAAGCAAAAATGCCAGAAAGGTGGACACGGTGCTTGGCAGAGCCTGGAATTGTTTGTGCGTGAGCTCATCGCTCCTCTGGTGTCCTCATTCCAGCCTTTCCACACATAAAAGGATTTTCCTCGCGCTCGGCCGAGGTGCTCCACACGTGGGAGGGGAATTCATCCATTTAAATCAGGGAATAAACATCCCACCCCCAGCCTGCCACGGTCCCCCACCATGCCCGGTGTCCGTGGGGATCCTGGATTCCCATCTCCCAGGAACGACACCCGCTGCTCCTCACGCTCCTGAGGCCACCCTGGATTCCCTCATCTCCCTCTTGGAAGGACTCCCGGCGCCTTTCCGTGGTTTTCCCACTGCCTCCAGAGTCTCCTTTCGGGCACATCACTCAGCATCCCGGCATCCCAGGTATCCTCATCCCAGGATTCCCGCCTGACTAACATGAGGTAGGAGCCCATTTGAGCATGACCAGTGGGAGAACTAATGAGATAATGGCCACCGGCTGCTCAGAGCTGCGCTGACACCGGGGCAGGCGCTAATTGCAGCTGATTAATCCGACAGCGAGTGCCAGAAACAAAACACACACACACAGACACACACGGCAGCGGCCTCAGTGCTCAGCTATTAATTCCCAGGACATGCCTCATTCCCAGGAGAGCTCGGCCACATATAAAAGCTTTCAGCCCCGGCTCTGTCCTCAGGACTCCGACTCCCTGCTCAGCCCGTCCGTCTCCGCTCGCAGGGTGAGTTGGATTCTCTCAGCCCTCTCGGATTCCTCATTTTTTTTTTCTTGGAAATAGCGACAAAAAAAAAAGGCATCGGTGGTTTGTTTTCTTTTTCCCAGGCTGCCCAAGGGCTTGGTCACCCTCAAAGGATTTGTGAGTCATGGGGGAAGCAGCTCCCGAGGGAATTGGGGGGGCTCAGCCTGGAGAAAAGGGGGCTCAGGGGGGACCTCTTGGCTCTGCACAAGTCCCTGACAGGAGGGGGCAGCCGGGGGGGGTCGGGCTCTGCTCCCAGGGAACAGGGACAGGAGAGAAGCTGTGCCAGGGGAGGCTCAGGTTGGGCATCAGGAGGAATTTCCTCCTGGAAAGGGTGACCAGGCCTTGGAAGGCGCTGCCCAGGGAGGTTTGGAGTGGCCATCCCTGGAGGTGTCTGAGGAATTCCTGGACGTGGCACTCAGTGCTCTGGGCTGGGCGAAACGAGGTCGATCCACCACAGGTTGGACCGGATGACCCTGGAATTCTTTTCCAACCCCACTAACTCTCGGATTCTGTGATCTCTGCCCCAGGATGCTCTACCAGAAAGGCACCACCGACCACGACCTGTGCCAGCACTCCTCGGGCTGCGGCCAGAAGGGCTGGACATGGCCCGGCTCCACCGGGCACTGCCACGACACCCCCAAGATCTGCCACAACCTCGGCAGCCTCAGCCACGACATTGAGGGCTCCTGCCAGAGCCCACCCCAGGGCTGCCACCCCGGCGAGCTGTGCCCACCGCAGCCCAGCTGCCGCCCCCCGACCCCGCCGAGCTGCAAGCCCCGGCGGCGGGTGGAGGTGAGCCCGGTGCCCCCTGTGTGCCCCCCGCCCGTGAAGATCCACCGCCGGCCCCTGGAGCAGCACCGCCCGTGCCCGCCCTGCCCGGAGCCCGAATCCTGCGGGAAGCCCCGGAGGAGAGTGGAGCAGTGTCCCGAGCAGGATGAGGAGCCCCCGGTGGTCCTGCAGCCCCGGCCGCTGCAGCATCGCTGTCCCTGCATCCAGCGCTGCCCCCGGCCCGTCCCCTGCTGCCCCCGGCCCGTCCCCTGCTGCCCCAGGCCCGTCCAGCACTGCTGCCCGGCCCCTGTCCCCCTGCCACCACACCCCGGCCACCACCAGCAGCACAAGCAGGTCACCCTGGTGCCAGTCTGTGTGAAGAACTGAGCCCAGCGAGGCACCGGGACCCCTCCCCAGCTCGTGCCCGCTCGTGGCGGGGCTGGGGGGATTCACCCCCTGCCCCAAGGATGCTCCCACCCCCGCTCTGGGCCCGTTCCTGCTCTTTGCACATCGCCTTTGGGGTCCGCAATCCCTGCTCGGCCCCAGCACTGACACTTTAGATCCCCAGCGTCCTCCCCTGGCGGGTTTGGTTTTCCCTGGGGAACAGCAGCTGGGTGTTCCCCCTTTTTTGGAGCACTGGGAGATGGAGGAGCTGCCGCGGATTTGCCTTCTCCCCGGAGTTCACTGGACTGTGATTTCAAGGTTGTTTGAAAGCAGCACCAGGACTTTACGGGGGGAAAAGGAATCACTGTGAGGGCAGGAGCATCGAGGACTCCTCCAATTTTACCTCCTCCCCCGTGTGTTCAAGAATAAAGTTGAAAAATATTTCGCAAACCCTTGGTTCCTCTCTTTCTTACCCCCACAAGCACCGCCAACATTACAGCGAGATGATGTTAAAAGCCACTAAAACTCTCACAAGGGAACATTTAAATCAGAATCCGGGTTCACACGTGAGGGTTTCAGCTCTGGCTGCTGTGGTTTCACCAGGCAGGGTGAAAAAAAATCCTCCCCACCGTGGTTTACCCAGCCCAGGACCTCGGGATGGACAGATCCAGGCACAACCATTTGCTCTGTGGCCGTGCCAGCACCTTCCTCCCCTGGATGGAAGCAGTGCACGGGGAGGACATCCTCATTGAAATGTTAATTAGGATAATGAGCGCGTGGCCCGGCACGGGAGGTGTGGCTGTGCATGCCGGGGATGCCTTTTCACTCCGGCAGGAAGGTGCAGGCCAGGCCCTTGTAGGCACACGGGGTAACCTGCTCCTTCTCCTGGCTTTGCCAGAAAATCCTCCCACAAAGTGCATTAAAATATCCGATTTCATTTCTTCGCCTTGCCTCAGCATCGCCCCGGCCTCTCCTCACCCAACCACTGCGGAGAACTGGAAAGGAATGAAGGAAATTCATCCTCGTTTTCTTCACCGCAACCGTTTCTTTTTCTCGTGCCTAAGTTCAGCCAAATAAAAAACCACTTACCTGTGAAATTTAACTTAGGAGAGCCCTTTTTTTTTATTGGGGAATTTCTTCCCAGCCTTTTCCCCGTTCGTGGTGACTCAGAGCCCACAGACCAAGGGCCAGCTCAGCCCTCGTTTCCAGGTCCTGTTGGGTCCAGTTTATCTTCCAGGCTGCTTTTCACCAGCCCTCGCATCCCAGTTACCCCATCCCGGTTACCCCATCCCAGTTACCCCATCCCAGCCCTCCCATCCCAGCTACCCCATCCCAGCCACAGGACCCTTCCTTCAGCAATTCCAGCCTCTCGCCCCAAATCTGTGCCACCCGAGGATTTTCCGAGTCCATTCCATTATCCGGGGCTTTAACTGAGGTGTGAAACAGCACCAGCACCGGAATCAGCCCCTTTTCCACCCCCACGTGGTTCATCCACCCAGACCAAGCCTCCACCAGTTTAACTGTGAGATTGTGCCAAAAACCCCACAGGAGTTGGGGCAGCACCATCATCAACACTCAAAACCACGGAATCGTGGAATGGTTTGGGTGGGGAGGGACCTCACAAGACCCTCTTGGGGATGGGGAGCGGGGCAAGTCTGGAAAGCGGAAATAGAGAAGAAACAGAATCACGGAATGGTTTGGGTTTGGCCTGGAAGGGACCTTCAGGATCATCTCACTCCAACTCCCACAGGCAGGGACGCCTTCCACTACCCCAGCCCCGTCCATCCCGGCCTTGGACACTTCCAGGGATGAGGCAGCCAGAAATTCCCTGGAAAACCCGTGTCGGGCCCTCCCCGCCCTCGCACAGACCCAACCCCTTCATCACCGAGCACAATTTGCTTTTGGTGACTCTGAGCTGGCTCTTCCCATCACCTGCTCGTGCTTCACTTGGAAATGTTCCTCACGGGCAGCGGGAAGGGGAGGGCCGGGCCAGAGCTGTGCCATCACAGCTCCTGACTCACCGGTCACCCGTCAGTGTCCTGCTCCCCTGGAGAGGGTGAATAAGTCCTTTATTACCCGTCTCACACAGACAAAGCCGTGTCAAGTCTTTTATGTGCCCCGCTGGGGACCGATGTTATAATTAAAGATGCTTATCAGAAATCGTGAGTCAAGCAGAACATGCCAAGCACTGGGAACAGAATCCAAATGGAGGAGATGTTTTGCCAATAAATAATTTTAATCCTCGTTCCTGCTGCGTGTTTCACGGGCAGGGGAACACTCGGAGCTCTATAAAAGCCCTCGGCCCCTTGGCCTCTCACATTCTGCTCCCCTGGGCAGCGCCTGACTTCGTTTGAGAACTGGTGAGACTCGGCTGGGTCCCTTCTTGGATGGGGCTCTGGATTTAGGAGGTCACACCTGACCCTTCAGCCCACTCTCTGCTCCCAGGGGCGATGGGCTGAGCCACAGGAGAGGCTCTTGAGGGGCCTGGGGGTTGGATGTACAGCGGTGCCACCACGTGCTGTGGTGCCTTGTGGTTGGTTTTGTTCCTGGAGGGGAAAAAATCGAAAGGGAAGGTCAGAAAGAGGGTTTGGGTGTAATCTGACCAGTGCTGGGCAACTGCAGGGATTTCCTCAGGATCCAGGCTCTCAGGATAAGCCCATGCCCGGCTTTATGGGAAATCAAACAGAATCAGAGCAGATGCTGACACCAACCCTGGTCTCTTTTCCAGGTTTTCCCCTCCAGCCCCACCATGATTTACTCCTCTGGAAGAGAATCCTACTTCAACCTCAACTCCACCTGGTACGACCCCTCGGGGTCGTGGCTGGACACGCGGCGCACGCCCTTCCGCTATGGCTACGCCAACTGCTGCTCCTCGGGCTGCGACGGCGAAGGCGTGGAGGGCATGAGGGGCCATGACTACCGGCACTACGGCTACCGGCAGCCCCGCTGCTCCGAGCGCTGCCACGGCTACTCCGGCTCCTCCTCCTCGTGCCACGGAGGGGGCTCCAGCTGCGTCAGGAGACCCACGTACAGCTACGGGAGCTCGGGGGGATGCCAGGGCTACGGGAGGTCCGTGTGCTCCGAGAGGTGCCACGGATCCTCGGGGGCTGGTCAGGGCTACGGGAGGTCCGTGTGCTCCGAGAGGTGCCAGGGCTCCTCGGGCTCGTGCCACGGGGGTGGTTCCAGCTGTGTCAGGAGACCCACGTACACCTACGGGAGCTCGGGAGGGTGCCAGGGCTACGGGAGATCCGTGTGCTCCGAGAGGTGCCACGGATCGGGAGCCCAGGGCGGGAAGCCGTGCTGTGGGAAGCCCGTGCAGAGCATCCCAGTGCAGGCCTGTCCTCCCCCAGTGCAGACCTGCCCTGTCCCAGTGCAGACCTGTCCCCCTCCAGTGCAGATCTGTCCCTGTCCCACCCCGGTGCAGACCTGTCCCCCCCCAGTGCAGATCTGTCCCCCCCCAGTGCAGAGCTGTCCCTGCCCCTGTCCCCCTCCGGTGCAGCAGGGCTGCGTACCCGTGGCCAAGGGCATCCCCCGCCAGCAGCAGAAGCAGATCTGCAAAGTGCCAGCCCGGAAGATCAAGTGAAGGATGTGAGGAGTGAGGGGGAAACGAAGGAAATTTGTCCCTCTCGCCCCGTGTCCCTGTCCTGCGTTGTCACCGATCTCTGCTCCGTCCCTCTGCTTGCAACGTGCTCTGAAGGTGTGACCCACTGTCGCTGTGAAACTCAAAACGCTCTTCACCCTATTTCACAGCAGACGTGGAGGCAATAAAAAATACTGGCTCAAACCCGTCTCCCTTGCATCCGTGTGTTTTCCTCTTCCTCCCTCCGAGTGGCTTCTGTTCCTTCTTGTGGCCAAAGCTGGGTTTGCAGCGGCCTCGTCCTCCCTCCCGAGGAGGCTCCGGGTTGGTTCCACCTGGTGGCTCCTCGTTCCCACTCCAGGCACTTTCCTGGTTGGGGAGTGACAGTTTTCATCGCAGAGTGTTGATGCAAGAGGGTACTTAAATATCAATAAATTCACGTTAAAAACCCCCCCCCACATTTCATCAGAGAGGGAAAAAGCAGAGGGTCTGTTTGGGGATCGTGAGGCAATGGGTACACCCGGATTTGCACCAGAAATCTCAAAAAAAAGCCCTGGGAAAAATGTCAGGAAGAGGATTTGGGAATGGCTCTACCAAGGTGAAAGGCCCCGAATTCCTGGTAGGGTCTGGTAGGGTTGGGAGAGGAATCCCCTGGGAGGATTTCTGGAGCAAAGCAGGGATCCGGAGTCGCGGCGCTGCGTCCTCGGAGGCTCCTGGCACCTCACCTCACCCAGGCGTGAGCCTCCACCACCTCCTGGCGCCAGGATGTGACACAGGGCAGGATCAGCCACTTCCCAAGATTAATGGTGGGGATTTCTCCTGCAGGGTAAAGGAAAAGAAGCAAAAGGAGGCGCAGGGTGGGGGTTTTTGGGGGTGGACACCTGGGGGCTGCCCACATGGCCTGACACTGCCCCAAGCCTCCCTCGCCAACCTCTGCAAAGGCAATTCCTTCATAAAAACCAACCAATTACCCCCCAAAAATGCCATTTCCCACTCAGAATGGTATCAGTGGACCCAGGGATGCCCGTCCTGAGGGGCAGGAGCTTTGTAGGGGATACAGAGACCAACTGTAGGGTCACCACAGTCCTGTCCCACATGTGGGCCCGGGTGCCCCCGGGCCCTGCTCAGGTGTTTGTCTCTATCGCCGAGACAAAAGATGGAACAGGTTTATCCCCATCCACGGAATCAGGGCTGTAATTAATCGTGAATAATGAGTTTCACAAGGATTTCCATTCCCCCGGCGTTTGTGAAACACCCGGAGTCGCATTCGGATTTCCTCATCTATCGATTCCGGTGATTCAGCTCCGCTGGGGGGACCAAGGAGTCTCTGGGCTCTGTGTTTTATTTTAATTCAATCCAGGCTGTTTTTAATATCACAGTGGCCTCTAGAGTCCTGCAGGAGATCAGGCCTGGAGCTCTCCATGGGCAGAAAGACACTTTTGTCCCCAAAGACGCGGATCCCGATGTCCTCCCGCTGCCACCAGGATGTTCTCCGCGTCCTACAGGGCTTTAATTTCCTTCTGTTTGGGTTGAAAGCCTTTGAGTAAAGAAAAGACTGGCTTGAAAAATTCCAGCACTGTGCTGGAATTTAGTGCTTCTTTGCCAGTTTTACTCAGAATTTTTGGTGTTTCTTTGATGCTGCTCCCTGTCCAAATACGTTTATTTTTACTACACACCCACCGTGGCCTTTTTGGTTCTCTTTCCCTTTTATTTTTGGGTTCCCTTTACAACCCCACGATCCCATCTTCCCACCCTCTGTCCCTTCCCGGTTCGGACTTTAGGCACAAGGAACAGGTCAATGCTGCAGTCAAAGGCGACAAAAACCATCCCGAACCCTCCCCAGCCCCGCGCCCCAACCGGGCCAGGCGTGGGGGGCAATTAACATTTTTATGGAGTAACAAGAGGAATGTCGGGATATCGATCTGCTCCGTGAGTCAAAACAGCAGTGCAAAAACTCCCAATTAGCCGAGCGCTCGGGGTGCTGAGCAATCAGGTCCCTCCGGTGGGGCCCCATCTCGTTTCCGGAGGAGAAGCCCGGGCCGGGCTATAAAAGGCCTCGCTCTCCGTTTCTCCTCAGCATCTCAGCTCCTCAGCGTCTCCTCTCGAGCTCCTTCTGACCCAGGTGAGTCCAGATCCATCAGACTTTTGGACTTTTAATGCTCTCCAGCTTCTCCCCAATCCTGAGCTCTTGGGGGCTTCTCTTCCATGTCCTGTCTCGGTCTCGGTTCTTCTGTCGAGTAGGAAAACGTAAAAATTCCTGGCTCAGGTGGCTGAGGACTCTGCAGGTCTTGCTCTGGAGTCTGTCCAGCTCTTCTCTTCTAACTTCTCTCTGATGTGTGAGAGAAAGCCTTGCCCAAAGAGGCCACCACAGACAGGGGTGCAGTGATAACTCTTCTCCTCGTCAAGAACTTGGCATGCAATGATGGAATGATGGAATCATGGAATCATGGAATGGGTTGGGTTGGAAGGCACCTTAAAATCAGCTCATTGCACCTCCTGCCATGGGCAGGG
This sequence comes from Mohoua ochrocephala, assembly GCA_013398855.1. Classification (NCBI taxonomy): domain Eukaryota; kingdom Metazoa; phylum Chordata; class Aves; order Passeriformes; family Acanthizidae; genus Mohoua; species Mohoua ochrocephala. The sequence continues at coordinate 72,797 of VZTA01028915.1, forward strand.
ACACCTCCCACTATCCCAGCTTGCTCCAAGTCCTACCCAACCTGGCCTGGGACACTTCCAGTGTCATTGATCATTGGCTTCACTCATGGATGAGTTTTCCCAGCAGGTCTCCAACCATGTGCTCCCGCCAGGACAAGGACCAGTGCCACCAGCAGGAACGGTCCTCCTGCCACAGCGGCGGGTCCGGATGCCACGGGAGCAGCGGATCCGGTTGCCATGGAAGCAGTGGCGGATCTGGTTGCCACAGGAGCAGTGGATCCGGTTGCCATGGTAGCAGCAGTGGATCCGGATGCCACAGGAGCAGCGGATCTGGCTGCCATGGTAGCAGCAGTGGATCCAGTTGCCATGGTAGCAGCGGTGGATCCGGTTGCCACGGTAGCAGCGGTGGATCCAGTTGCCACGGGAGCAGCGGGGGATCCTGCCAGGGAAGGCCTCAGGAGTGCCAGCAGCAAATCTACCAAGTATCCTCAAAAATGAAGTGATGGCCCCACCACTCGCGGGCGATCCACCGGAATGTCCCAGATCGTGTGCCGAGTTCGGAAAGCTTTGCCTGTCCCCAGCAATTTCCAAGGGAAATTGTCCTTCCCCTCCCCTGGTGAGTCCTGTAACCTCTCCCGAGCTTCTCTGCGGGTGCTGAAATAAACTCCTTGCTCACGCTGGCACAGTTGTCTCTGCATCAGTCTGTGACTACATTTGGGCCACCACAACCCAGAATCTGGGAGAGGCTTTGGGGCAGAGTCCTGTAGACAAAGAACCCCCTTTTTTTTGCCATTTGGCCCCAAAACACCGCCCTTGAGGGAGCCCTCTTGCACCAACACCAGCACCTCCACGTGCTGGTGGCAAACCCCCAGCCAGCCTTTCTAGAAACGCTGTGCCCAGCCCTGCCAGAGCTCTGGGTCGTGCCAGGGGCGTTGCTCGACGGTTACACAACGAGCTGCTAAATTTCTTCTCAACTTGTAATTAAAACGAATTGGGTAATTTATTGCTCTGGTATTGCCCGTTCGTGAAATGGATGTTACCTTGATAAGATTGTTCTCGAGTGCGTCAGGAGGATCAGAAATTTCTGGCATTGCTGAAAAGGGTGCAGGCAGCAGCTCACTCCCTGTTTCGGGAGCAGGGATGGCTCGGGAAAGGTCTTTGTCCGAGTCTGGAATTTGCCTGGAGTCGTCCATTTTCAAACCCATTTTCAAGGCACCTTAAGGTGGCCAACCACAAAATGTCGAGGTGCCCATTGTTAACAAACTCAGAGCAATTAAAACGCGAGGGACTGAACACGGGGCCGATGCCAAGAGCCAAAAATTCCTTGGAGCCTTTTTTCCCAGAGGTCATTGACCACATTTCTGCTGAGGCCAGAACGAAACCCAATTAAAGAGCAGCGACCAAGCCCAGGCACAGCTTGGCCTGACACCGTTCTAGATCACGACAGGGGTTTAGCAATGCAAGAGGAGCTTCAGGTTGCTCACCTGGTTCCTTCACCTGCCCTGTCCTCCCACCTTTCCCCAAATCCTCCATATTTGGGCATCAGCGAATGTGGGATGGGTTTTGGATGGCAGGAACCGCTCAGCCTCCATCTCCTTGTGGTCACCATAAAACCTTAATCAACACGGAGAAAGACAAATCCAACCCGGATTTCAGCCTTTATTTGCTTCCTGTTTGATGATTGAAACGTCTTCCATAAGCAGTGACAGAAAAGGGCCAAACAAGCTCCGTGGTCCTAAAAGAATTCCCAGCCCACGCAGCAGAAAGGTACAGGGAGTATCCCAAATTATCGCCTGCCGTGAGCTCTCCGTGTGGGGCATCCGTAGGAACAGCACCGGGATTTGCTGGCTAATTAGGAGCTAATTGGGGATCAGGGAAAACCCAAAAAGGATGTTCCTGCTGCTCTGGAGAAAGTCCCCGGGGTCTGCAAGTTTTGGCACCACTGTGTGTGGCCGAGGGGCTCCCATGGGATCCCTTCTCCTCCTCCGGGCAGCGCCGGAGCCGCTCACCTGCAATAAAACCGCGGCAAAGCTGCTCGGAAATTATTCCCGGGCTGAGAATCAACCACATAATTAAGAACCTCGCTAATCCTGGATCGCTACCCAGGGCAGGGCTTCTCCCTTCCAAAAATAAGAATTCCAGCTGCCTGTGGTCCTCCTGGCAACAGCAGAAACCTCGGAGTTTCTTCGTGGCCCCACCGTGTTTTGGCTGGTTCTAAGAGGAATTAGTGATTCCAGGCAAATCCCAAAATCCCTGAGGTTGGAAAAGCCCTCCAAAGCCATCGAGTCCAACCTGTGCCCGATCCCCACCTGGTCACCCAGCCCAGAGCACCGAGTGCCACCTCCAGGCCTTCCTTGGTCACCTCCAGGGTTGGGGAACTCCAAACCTCCCTGAGCAGCCCCTTCCAAGGCCTGACCGCCCTTTCCAGGAGGAAATTCCTCCTGATTCCAAGCTGAACCTGCTGTCAGGGAGTTGTGGAGAGCCAGAAATTCCCCCCAAGCCTCCTCTTCTCCAGGCTGAGCCCCTCCAGCTCCCTCAGGGGTTCTCCAGACCCTTCCCCAGCTCTGTTCCCTTCTCTGGACTCACTCCAGCCCCTCTCGTCACAAACCTGGACACAGCACTGGACGTTCCCCTCACCAGCGCCCAGCACGGAGGGAATTCCCACTAAGGAAGAGTTTTCTCCCTTCCCAAAGCTTTTATTGGATTTCCAGGGCCCATCTCAGTTTTTTGGGGGCGGTTGCAGGCCTGGAGAACCTCAGACCACTCTGGAAGGATGTTGTGATTTAGGGATGAGACATCATTTCCCCCCCACTGAACCCAAAAGGTTCAGGATCCCTCCCCCGATGAGTGTGATCAACACCAAACCCGACCTGGGGAAACCGGGGCCGCCCACACGCCTCCCCCAGCCCGGCTCCGCGCAGGCACAGCCGGCAATTAAATTTCTGCGGACAGGAAAGGCGACCTATAAGGAGAGGCAATCCCAGCGTGGATCAGGTGAGTCACCTCAGGAGCCCGAGGAATGGGGAGGTGAAAAAATAAAAATTAAAAAAAAAAAAAAAGCCATGGGCGAATTAAATGAACGGGCAGAGCTGTGGGACAGGGAGGGGCTTCTTCTCCAGGTGGGATGTGCAGAGAGGGTATAAAAGTGCTCCTGTCCCGGAAAGCCTCATTCCTTCTCATTCCTTCCTCGTCTCTTCCCTGCACAAGAAGCTCAGGTAAGAGCTGGGGGGTTCCGGAACCCTCTGGAGGGTGGATGGGTTTGGACCCCCACGCCTGGAACTGGGCTGGGATTTGTTCTGAGGGGAGTTGGGAGCAGGGGTGGGTGAGGAGGGAGCGCAGGAGTTCAGAGGGAGCAGAGATTGGGACTTGGAGGGAGGGTCTGGGGTGTGGGCTCGGGATGGCTCCGCTTTGGAAAGCCTGGCATGGCCTGGGTGTCACCCGGGTGGGACAATCCCGTGGGGGAAAAGGATCCAGCGCAAGCTTTAAAGACAACTGTGGGATCTGGAAGAGGGAACACCTGGATTCCTCTTGCCTGGAAGAGCAGAAGCGGGAAGGAAAAGCTCCTCTGTCCCCCACAGGTCACCCAGCACAGGACCATGTGCTCCCGCCAGGAAAAGGACCAGTGCCACCGCCAGCAGCGCCAGAGCAGCGGCGGCTGCCACAGCTCGGGGGGTGGTGGCTGTCACAGCTCCGGGGGTGGCGGCTGCCACAGCTCCGGGGGTGGCGGGGGCTGTCACAGCTCCGGTGGCAGCTCTGGGGGCTGTCACAGCTCCGGGGGTGGCGGCTGTCACAGCTCCGGGGGCAGCTCCGG
>VZTA01028915.1:84527-95710 GCA_013398855.1 Mohoua ochrocephala
AACCCTGCGCGGGGGTGGATGGAGGGAATGGCCCCTGCAGCCTCCTCCCTCCTCCCTCCGCCCCAATTAGCGCCCGGGGAATGAGGGGAATTAGGAGCAAAAATTGCTCTGAATCACCCGGAGCCGGTTCCTTCCGCCAGCTGCTCCCTCCCAGCCCGCTGCCACCACGTCCCTGGCGTGTCCCCAGCACAGCCAGCCTGGTTTTTGGCAGGGTGGTGGCTCCTTGTCCCCAAATCCCACCGGGACCAACCAGTTCCACCCCGCTGTGGCTCATCCCCATCGCAGCATCCGGGCTGAGAACGAGTCCCCAAAGTCCCCAAACGCCGTCGTTTTGGGGACCCTCCCTGTGTCAATCGCAGGGCTGAGGGGTCCGGGGGGTGCAGAGGGGGTGGGCTGGGTCCCAGCTGGGGGGCACAGCTGGGTCACACCCCCTCACTGCCGAGTTCTCCATAAATCCCAGCCCTGCAGCCACAACTTCCAGCCTGGCAGAGCTGGGGGAGGGGGTCAGGGGTGTGAGGAGCTGCCAGGGCCTCTCCGAGGGTATTTTGGGTGGGACGGGATGAGGAGAGAGGAGTTTGGAATGTTTGGAAATGGGTAGGTGGCCTCACACCGCCAGCTCGGCCCAAAAATCCCGGGTTTGATTCCGATCCATAAATCCAAATAATCCGATTTATTCCAGCGCTGGAGGAGGGGGGCCAGGACGGGGCCGTGCCCGGGCTCGAGGTGGTCGCAGCATCCTGGGGAGCTCCGGCAGGACCTGGTGACCTCTCCAAGTGTCGCATCTCCGCGGTGTCACATCCCACCAGGTGGCAGCAGGAGCCCGGGCCTCGGCTCCCAAATCCCGGAATCTTTTCGGCTTGGAAAACACCTCCAGGATCACCGAGCCCAGCCTGGGACCCATCCCCAGCTGTCACCTCAGAGCACCGAGGGACACTTCCAGTCCTTCCCTGGACACTTCCAGGGACGGGGAATCCACCTGGGATTGGAGAGATGCGGGGAGGGGGCAGCAAAGTTGGTGTCACCTCTGTCCCCAAACAGGCAGCAGGGCCGGTGTCACCTCTGTCCCCAAGCAGGCACCCCTCGAGTGCTGCTGTGGGGTCCCCAACACCTCTTTTTGGGAGCTGAAAGGATCCCTGTGGATTTGGGGACCACTCGGGGTGTGGGCTGGGGTCACCCCCTGTCCCCTCCTGTCCCAACAGCCCCAGGGTGACACAAAAGGAGCCCCCCCAGCCCAGGCTGGAGGTGCTGAGGTGACAAAGATCCACACCAGGAGCCTCGAGCTGCTTCTTGTCTCCTTCCTGGGGGTGCAGGAGGGGCTGAACCCCCCCAGAGCCCCCCAGAAATCCCGATCTGCTGCAAATCCTTGTCCCCAAATCTGGCGCGTCCTGGGGGTGCTGAGCTTTGTCCTGGCGGGGTGGTGGCACCGAGCCCCCTCCCCTCCCCACGGGATGTGGGAGCTTCTCCTGCTCCAGAGACCCCAAAGTGCTGCGGGGACGGGGCTCCGGGCCCGTTTTGGGGCGCAGAGCTGAGGGGGACCCCGCTCCCGCAGCAGATTTAACCTCGTTAGGAGGAATTTGACATTTTGGGGTGTCAAAACTGGCTCCAGAGGAAGCTGAAGCAACCTGGGGGTGAAGCAAACTTGTGGTGGTCTTGTGTTAACTTGAGGGGCGGAGGGGGGTCTTGCTTCAGCTCTGCTGCTTTGAGGAAGCTTCTGGAAGGTTCCTTCCTGGAGCTGGGCGATTGCAGGGCTTGGGTCACCCTTGGGAAATCACCACTCATCCTTTTCCTGCCCCAAAAGGGGTTTGGAAATCGGGAGCCTGGGGTTGGGGAGGGAGGGGTTGCTCAGCAGCTCTGTTGATGTTTCCAGCCACCTTTCCCCTCTGGAAAGCAGCTGGTTAAGAACAAATGAACCTTTCTGGTGCAAATTTGGGGGTGTTTTGAGTAAAGAATTGGGGTTGTTTCCCATTCTTGTCCACGCAGAACACAGCTGCCCGAAATTTAACATGTCCACCCCCTTTCTATGGAGGAAAAATGCCCTAAAAAGGGTTTTCCTCCAGAAAATCGTGCTCATCCCTCCTCATCCTTCCTCCCATCTCCTGCCCACCACCACAACTCGGGCTTAGGAGACTGTGGAGTGTTTTCAGGCCAAAATATGAGGTTTTTTCCCCAGCTGGAAATGCAAAAATCTGTCGAATCCTGGTGCAATCCCCAACCTCTGGAGCACATTTATGAGTCATGAGCAGCTGCTGCAGCGAATCCCGAACTCCCAGGCATCCAACCCCCAACCCCAGGAATCCACAGCCTGGCCCAAAGGTGGATTTGCCTGGTTTAAAGACAGAGAAAAACCCAGGGAAACCCCACAGAGAGACACGGGAGAGCTTCGGCAGCCTCGGGGCAAATCTTTATTTGGCAGCAAAACCGGGAGGAGGAGGAAGAGGAGGGAGGGGAGGTGGGCAGGGAGGGGCGGTTTAAGGCCGGGTTTAACTTCGGAACCTTCTCCGAGCTCCGAGATTCCTCGGAGGGGGAGGAAAGCAGCGGCTGCAGCGCTGCCCCAGTGCCTCAGTGGTGGTGCTGGTGGTGGTGCTGGTGGTGCTGCTGGTCCTCCACCTCGTGCAGGTGCTCGTGGGTGGCGCAGGTGACGCGGGTGACCAGCAGCATCATCTCCCCGAAGCTGATCTGGGCGTCCTTGTTGATGTCCAGGTCCTTCATGATCTGGTCAATGGTGGCCTTGTTCCTCACGTGCTGCGAGGGAGGAGGGGACGAGGTGAGGGCAAAGTCCCCTCGTTGGCAGCTTGAAATTCCCCCTCCCCCAGGTGGAAACTTTCCCTGGGCTTTAGGAAAATGAGTTCCCAAAATCTGGGCTTTGGGGGGGTGAGTTTCTGGTGATTTTGGGCAACATGGGCCTGATTTTTGAGGAGAAGGGGATGAGGGGCTGCAGGTTCACCCAGAGCCATGAGGGTTTCCTTCACGGAGAACGTTTGGAGTGGGGCGGTTGGGCAGGAGAAGGTGGGAAGGGGGTGAACCCAAACCCTGGGGACATCCAGGCACTGAGATCCCTCTCCCGTGTGGAGAACCCAGCCCTGGGTCCCCTCACCTTCAGGTAATTCGCCAGCTGCTTGTCAATCATCAGCTTGAGCTCCTTCTTGGTCAGGGTGTCCCTGTCCCCTTCCCGCCTGGAGTACTGGTGGAAGACGTCGATGATGACGTCCATGGCCTTCTCCAGCTCCGAGAGCGGCTCCTGGGTCTGCGAGGCCTGGAAGAGAAATGGTCACAGCAAACGAGGTCAGGAAGATCTGGGATTTGGGATAAGCGGCCCCAGCCTGGCGCGGGATCAGGACGCAGCCAGGGCGGGTTCGGCCGTTCCTTCTCGGGGATGAATCGGAGCTGTTGGAGTTTCCTCCAAGGAGGCCGAAGGACGTCACAGCCCTGTGCACCTAAAAATGAGAGCTCAGAGCTGATTCGCCCCCAAAATGGGCCTTGTCTAAGGCTGGCGCCACTGATAAACCAACCAGAGCCCAAAAACCAACACCCCAAAAACCAACACCCCAAAAACCCTGCGGAGAGATTCAGAGCATGAGCTCTGACATCCAGGAGCCTCTTTGGTGGTCGGGAACCTCTTCCAGGAGAAAACTTCTCTCCTCACGGGCTGAGCCCCAGCGGAGATGGTTTTGCTTTTGGGTTGAGATGAAGAGAAGCTCCCTGAGGATCCTCACACCTCCGATGACCTGGAAAAGACCCCGGAGACCTTCAATGCCCACCGGACTTGCCTTGCTCATCTTGGCACCGTAGCGAGATCCCCCGGGGCGGGCGCGGGGCCGGTGCCACCCCAGTGTCTCTTATAGCCCGGCCACGGCCCGTTGTGAAATGTCCCCGTTTCATCCCGTCCCAGCCTGTCCCCACGGCACCCCCGGCGTTGCTCAAGGCTCCGGGGTGCTTCCCTAAAAAAAGGGGCTCTGCGGCTTTTCCCGCAAGGCCGAGGTATCACGGGGCTCAGGTGGGGGTGGCCTTGTCCCCTCACCTGTTGGTGGGGCTGTGATCTTCCACCAGGATCTCGGGAAAAGCCCCTTCCCTTGGGGTTCTTCCATGTCCCCCGATTTTCCTCCTTTCCGGGGCTGTTTTTTGATGCCCAGGGGGGTGAACCCACGGCGCCGTTCCTGCCCCGCTCCATCGAGCCAGCGCTGCTCGCCCCCAAAACGTCCCCACCGCTGTTCCACGGCTTCCCAGGACCCCTGAGGTTGGAAAACACCTCCCCAATCACCGAGTCTGACCTTTGACCCCTCGCCAGACCGGAACACCGAGTGCCACCCGGCGCTGGCAGCGTGGGCAAGGCCGCCCGCGTGACACCGCCACAGAGGTGGCACGGAGGGAACGTCCCCTGCCTGCAGCAACCAGCTCTCCATGAAAGACGATCCCGGGCGTGTTCCCAGCCTGGCAGAGCTCCAGGAGAGCTCCATTTCATCTGTGCCAAGGGTGGCTTCTCCCCACCCCAGGTGTGCCCGGAGCTGCAGAGCTCAGGTGTGGCTGAAAGGTGCATTTTTTTTTTTCCCCTTCCTCTCCACTTTCCAGGGCTCCGTCCTCGCTTTGTGGCTTTTTTTGTGTTGTCGTTTCCCGGCGTGGCAGAGGCCCAGCTCAGGCCTGGCAGCTCAGAGCTGCCAAGTTTGTGAGCAAAACAAGATTTTCCAGCGTTTCCTCATTAAAATGAGCTTTGTTGCTGACTCAGGACACCCTTTCGGGGGTTTGTTCAACCCGCCCGACCTCGGGTCGGTGTCGAACACAAAGTGGAGACCAAAACAAAGCCCCAGACAGGCCTGGGGCGAGTTGAGGAGCTCCAGAGGAGCTGACATGGGGCACCCATGTGCAAGAGGCCTGGTCTTTCAGCAGGAATTTCCTCGTGGAAAGGGGGGTCAGGCCAGGGAGGTTTGGAATCCCCATCCCTGGAAGTGTCCGAGGAATGCCCGGACATTGGTCTGGGTGAGTGGGTGGGGACTGGGCACAGCTTGGACTCGATCTTGGAGCTCTTTCCCAGATGAAATGATCCCGGAATTCTGTGATTCCACTCCCAGCCCCCAGCCCCCGCTGGTGGGGGTGCTCTGGTTTCACAACAGGAGGATTCTGGGGCACAGAACATCTGGAGGTGTCGGGGACATTTCACAACGGGGTGTCCGGGACCGGCCGCGGGGTTGCAGGGTTTTGGTGCAACTTCAGGAAACCTCCTTGGGTCACTTTTATCACCCTGGAGATGGCAGGGGGGGGCAAGGATGGGGTACAGGGGGTGGCCAGGGGTTTCCAAGGTGGGACAGTGGCTGGAGCCAGGAATGAGTTGTGAGTGGTCAGTGCAGGCACCGAGGTGCCCGGGGACAAGGGGCGGTGCTGGGGGTCACAGGGACAGGTGCTGGCACCACTTTGGTGGCTCTGCAGGTGTCCTTGCATGGGAATCTCCCTGTCCAGCTGTGCCACAGCCCTGTCCCCAAGGCCCAGGCTGGGGCAGGAGCAGCCCAGGATGTGCTGGGAGATGCCCGGGGTTGGCTGTGCCCGAGGACCTGCAGGGACACCCCGAGGCCAGACTTGCAAAACTCCTTCAAAACACACTTCGAAGGGCAGGAGAGTGGCTGATGTGGGCAGAGGGAACAGCAGCTTCGTCACCCCAGGGTGACCCCACAGGCCCTGGGATCCCACCCATGGGACCAATGAGGAGACGAGAAACACTCAGAGAATTTCAAGTGATGCTTTATTGTCTCATGAGTGGGGCTGTCCTGAGCAGGCAGGGAGCAGCCAGACCCCAATCCCTAAAGCTTCCCTCTCCCAGTTTCCCTTGCCCGGGCTCAGTCCTGGTCAGGCCCGCAGCGGTCGGAGCCGTGGCTGATGCGATGGGCGTCGTCGGCCACCTTGCTCAGCACGATGGTGAACTCCTCAAAGCTCACCTCCTTGTCCTTGTTCAGGTCGGACTCTTGGAAGATCTTGTTCAAGTAGCCGGGTTTGTTCCTGTCCTGAAATTGGGGACAGGATGGGGGGGGTCACATCCCTCCCCCAGCTCCACTCCCACCCATGGAAACTGCGTCAGGTGGATCCTCCCCTGCCCTGAGAAGGGTTTGGAAGCTGCAGGATGCCCTGACCCTCCCCTACCTTGCCTTTAGCCCCAAGTTAAACCCCAGAGGGGACAGGATTTTGTCCCAAACCCCTGCGGCCGCCCCGTTGCCCACGGCAGGAAGAAGACCATGGGTGACCCCAAACTGGGTGTGATCAGAAACCACAGGTGACCCCAAGCTGGGTGTGATCAGAAACCATGGGTGACCCCAAGTTGAGTGTGATCAGAAACCACGGGTGACCCCAAGCTGGGTGTGATCAGAACCCCCCTCCTGGCCCCACAACCACCACCACGGGGCCGTTCCCCATCCCTCAGAGGCCTCCTGAACCCCATCCCTCTGGGATCACCCCTCCAGGATCGTCCCTCTGGCGCTCACACAGGTCTGCAGGAAGGACGGCGCCTGCTCCGTCAGCAGCGTCTTGAAGTCGTTGAAGTTGAGGAGGTCGAGCTCGCCCTGGCGGATGCTGTAGCGGTGGTAAACATCCACCACGGTCTGCAGGGCCTTCTCCAGGGTGCAGTTCCCAGGGAATTGCTGCCTCCCGGCGTGGCTGTGGGTGCTGGCGGACATGGCTGAGCTCCGGAGGTACCTGTGGCAACCTCAAAGCTGGGACAGGAGCCGAAAATCAGCGGGAGCCGCGCTTGGAGCTGAGCCCTGGGGGCCACTCTCAGCTCCTTGGCGTGGAGCAGAAAATGAGGGGATTTTGGGATGTTGCTGGGTCACAGCTCCAGTTTTGGCTTGTCCCGACACACTTGGGGACGTCTCTCAGGTGAGGGAGGCGGGATCAGCGCCAGCTGTGGCAGCGCCAGCGAGGGGAGGGGGTTCGGGGCAGGACGCACAGAATTAACGGCTCCTCCACCAAAAATGGCACCAAAATGCCGTTAATTCACGCTCATTTTCCAACCCAACCCAACCCAACCCAACCTCCTGTTCTACCCCGAGTAGAATCCACCGCCCTGAGCCGAGGCCGCGTCCCAATCCCTCATCGTTTTCCCTGCAAGGACCATCTCCGTCCTACTCACCCTGGTCTCCGAGGAGGGTTTGCAGGGGAACGGATCCGTCGGTGTGACCCAGGAGCCTGGATCAGCCCTTTTATACCTGTCTGAGGTCCTGTTTCATCAGAGCTGGTGACACACCTGCCACAAGCATCAGCTTGAGTTTGCGTTTCCCGCACCTGGAAATTGCCAGGTGGGAACCCCTGAGCCCCTCCCGGCTTCATTCCTGCGCTCTCAGTTCCTGGTTGCACCCACCAGGCTTTGGAAATGTTGTCCTTGCCCCCTCCATCACCTCTGACAGGGCTCAGGGAAGGGGAAAAACCCCTTGGGTTTGTCACGCCTCGACGTCGAGGGCAAGGCCGTTCGGGCAGAAGTTGCCAAAACTGGGGGAGTTTTGCAACGCGGCGAAAGAATTTGCACGTTTTCCTCGTGACGTAGGAGCAAATTGGGGCCGTTTCGCACGAAATCGGGGCTGACTTTGTCCCCTGCATGTTTTCTTGACAGGATCTGTTTTCTACAACCCCAACTGGTTGGACGCCGCCCAAGACAACGCAGCGGCCGCGTTTTATAACTCAGAATTTTTTCTGTTCCCCAGAATTTTTTCCATTGTTTTCTATTTGCGCCAGAGCTCAGCTCTCGCTCCAGAGATTTTTCTGGAGGAAACCGGGCACAAAACCAGGAGAAAACCCAAGGTCAGGGTCTTTTCTGGCCGGTGCAAGAACTCCCATGCGTTTTGGCAATTGTCACCTCCGTGTTGGGGACAAGAAGGAGGAGACAATGAGATTTAAAATCAGACAATGGGTACCAGGAACAGGGAAGGAGCAGCCAAACCAGGGGTGCCCGTTCCTGTTCGAGGATGCTCCTGCGTGTCCCCGGGGCATCACACGGGTCGGATTCCCGTATCCCTGACTCATCCCTTGCTTCTTTTGTTTCCCGGCCTCGCTCCTTTTTGGAATGTCACCCATCCCAAATTGCATTCCCCAGCTGGCAGGGAGAGCGTCTGGTGCACTCCTGCAGCCCCACCATGCAGCGTCTTTCCCAACTTTCCCGGTTTTTCCCTAAAATCTGTGGGGGAGGCAGCTCGCGATGCCCAGCCCTGCCAGGGGAGCCACGGCCGAGTGACACCGGGGTGACAGTGAGTGGCGTCTGCCTCGGGGGACAAGGGCTGCTCCCCAATATCAGTGATGTCCTGTGTCACCCAGTAACCACCCAAAACCCCCCTGTGTCACCCAGTAACCACCCAAAACCCCCCCTGGCTTCACCCGGGACGGGCTCCTGGTTTCGGATGATGGCGGAAATGCCAGAGCCTCCTGAGCTTGGGGGTTTCTCTCTCAGTGTCCCCTCGCCGACAGATCCAGGAGCTCTTTTCCGCTCCTGTTTCTGTCCCCAGGAGCTCACGGTGGCCTTGAGATGTGTCGTGACCCGGGGGATGTGTCGTGACCCAAGGGATGTGTCCCCACACCATGAAACGTTTGACTCATTCTGCAGAGCGGCCGCTCCTCTGAGCAGCTCCCGGGATGGAGCCCCCGGAGCCCCCGGAGCCCCTCGGCCTCGTTCTTTGCTCTGCTGGGGCTGCTGGGCTGTTTTGGGGGGTTACAAGAACGTCTCATGCACCCCTGGGATGTGGCACCCTCGGGATGTGACACCCCTGGCATGTGACACCCCCAGAATGTGACAACCCCAAAATGTGACACCCCCAGTTCCAGGGCTGGGTCTTGGCAGAGACCTGGGGAGGGACCCCCCAGCTCTGCTCCCCCCCAGCACATCCTGGAGCTGATCCAAAGAGGGATTGGGACGAGCAGGGCTGGGAACGCTCCTGGACAACCTCAGCTGCCCCTACCCGGGACCCCCCAGACTCAGGGGGTGCTCCCCCCCCTGCCTGCCGAGGTCTGGGAAGGCTTTGGGATGACCCCGGGATGTGACACCCTCCAGGAGCCCACACAGCCTCTGCTGCTCAGCGGGGACCCCCCAATACCTTGTCCTGACCCCCCCCATTCTGCCCAGAGCAGGGTCCCCCAGTGCCACGGACTGGGTGGGCATCGCCCCCTCCCCGGAGACCCCAGCACACGGAACACAGATGGATTTGGTGCTCGAAGGAAGAGATTTTATTTCAATGCCACAAAGTAGAAGCGGGTGACAAAGGTTTGGTCCCAGGCACGGGCTGAGGCTCCTGGGGACGCGGAGTCACCCCGGGAGATGCTTCGGTTTCAGTGGCGGTGGCTGTGGCCATGCCCGTGGCCGTGGTCGTGGCCATGGTCACCACCGGGGCCCTCATGGGACCTGTTGTGGGCATCGATGGCCACGAGGCTCAGCGTGGTCAAGAACTCGGTGAACTTGAGGCGGCCGTCGTGGTTGGCGTCGGCTTTGGTGAAGAGCTGCTTGATGTAGTTGTCCGTGGTCGTGTTGGGCTGCGGGGGGGACGAACGGGGAGCTCGGGGTCACCCTGCCTGTCCCCAGCTGGGGCACGAGGGGCTGAACCCCAAAAAAAAACCCTCCCTCCCTTTGGGAAGCTCCCAACCCCGAGGATCCCACAGCGCTCGGCTCTTCCACCCCTGGAAGTATCCGAGGCCGGGTTGGATGAGCTCTGAGCACCTCTGCCCAACATCCCCGGCACGAGAGGATCTCCCAGCTCCCTTCCCACCCAGCCCATTCCACGGCTCCGGGATCTCACCGGCAGCGTGTTCCTGAGGAAAGGCTCGGCCGTCTCCTTGAGCAGCTTGGAGAACTCCTCCTTGCTCAGGTAGTCGTCGATGGGCCGCTGCACCGCGTACTGGTGGTAGATGTTGACGGCGCATTCCAGGGCCAGCTCCAGGTCGGTTTTCATCCTGCTGGGAAAGGGACAAACATTAAAAGGAACCCGAGGAGAGGGGGACCGGCTCACCCAGCGCCGCCTGGAAGGAGCTGCTCACCTCGGAGGAGTTTTGGGCTCTGCAGAGGACGCACGGCAGGAGAGGAGCGGGAGGATCGAGTGGTGCCGAGGTGGGGACGGCACCTTTTATACCCTCCCTGAGCTCCCATCTGTGACAGCCTCGACTCCCTCCGGGCCAATAACCCCGGGAATTGTGCAAGGCCGAGCAGCACGCCCAGGTGTGGATTTCTCACCCGGCTCCAGGAACTGTTATCGAGGGAGGGGAAGCCCCAAAACTCATCAAGCAAAACAAGGAAACACCAAAAGTGTTCGTGAGGAGGCGGCCTCGGGGGTCGGTGGTGGCACAGGGGGCTTTTCTGGAACGTTCCCACAGGGTTTGATGGAGACGGTGGAAGAGGAGCTTCTCTGGGTGAGGGTCTCCAGCGGGATGAGGTTGGTTTTACCCAGTGGGGGACGTGGTTTGTCACTGATGTTTTGGTGGATTTGGCCGCTGGACGGGTGCCAGGGATGGCCAGCACATCCCACCCCTCGGTGAGGACATTCCCCCTGGATCATGGACTGGGCGTCAGTCCTGGCTACAAATCTGGGCACGCTGGTGGTGTCGGAATTCTGCCAGCTGGTCCTGGGAGGTGGCACTTCCCGGCAGCTGGAATCGCTGCCCGATGATAACCCAGGGCATTGGCAAACACCACCCACTGTCCCCTCAGTGTTGGGGCTCCCCCAGTGTTCCCAGTGTTCCCAGTACGAGCTGCAAAACCCTGAGTGCCCGGAGGGGGCTGGTGAGGAGCCTCCACCCCGAATCTGGCCCCGTGCTGGTCATTAAGACTTTTGGGAAGTGGGAAGGACGGCGATGGTGAAACACCTCCTGCCAGCCTCATCATCCCGGAGCACGAGGAACCGGTGCCAGAAAAACAGAAAATTGCAAAAGAGGGAGACAAAGGGACGGGTTTGGGGATGGGGATGGGCGCGTCCTCGCCAGGAAGGGGACACGTGTGGGATGGGCAGAGGGACAGGGGTGACCCGTCAGGGAGATGGGTTGGGACAGGCCTGGGGATGGGTGAGGACGTGGCTGGGCCACGTGGGGAGGGGGACAAGGACACGTGGGTGCCATGGGGATGGGTGACAGCGTGGCTGGGCCACGTGGGGAGGGGGACAAGGACACGTGGGTGCCATGGGGAGGGGTGAGGACGTGGCTGGGCCACGTGGGGAGGGGGACAAGGACATGTGGGTGCCATG
>VZTA01028917.1:0-35897 GCA_013398855.1 Mohoua ochrocephala
GCACAGGAGGGTTTGGGGTCCCATCATGGGGGGTTTGGTCCCAGCATACACTGCCAGCTTATTTTGAGAGTTTTTTCAGCATACAGATTTGCAAACCCCTCTGTCTGGCTCTAGATCTGTACCCTCATTAGGCTGACATTTGAGAGGTTCCCCTTTAGATCACTCAGAATTTCACTTCGAGTCCTGGCCGTGCTCGCACAGATACAATAATGTGTCAGTAACTGTGTGAATCGAGCAACGAAAATCCTCTGCAGAAGCTGAAATTCGCACCAAATGCTCCGACAGATGAGATTGTTCATATAAATAATTCCTCATAACATGTAAACTGTTATTCCATGTCACTGATAGCTAATGGATTAAGTTCTTGTTTTCCCTTTAGGATCAGTTACCGGGGAGGAAATAAGAGGGGGAAAAAAACCCTCAAGCAAAAGCAGTTTCATTATCAAAAGAAATAAAGGAAAGCAGAGTGTGTCAACAAAAGATACACGGGTGTGCCTGTAGGAATCACAGCCTCTAATCCAGGACCTAAACTGACTCTGGTGCTTTCTCAGCATCCAAAAACCCCACCTCTGCCATCCTTTATGACTGGCTGGGCACACACAGGCACAAGCCTTGGGGGACTTTTGCTGCTACAAACATCTCTGAGGACCTGGCTCTGGTTTCCTTGTGTTCTGCCACTCCATCCCCCTTCCTCCCACCCTTTTGCACTGCCATGGATGATCTGCCTTGCGTTGCCCCCATCACGTGCAGGATGCCATGCCGGTGTGCCAAAGGCCTCCAGGACCTCCTCCTCGGGTGTGGGATGAAATTTACAACACAAACCTCTTCGTGCAGTGGGTTTCCTGGCCTTGCTGGGCTCTGCAGCCCAGCCTCTGCAGCTCCTTCAGCTTTTATGGCCGTTGTCTGCTCTCCCCTGGTTGGTTTTTTTTTCCTCCCCCCTAATCAACGCTGCGGAGTGAACAACTCCTGCCCTGCGAGCTCCTGTGCTCTGTCACGGCACTCAGGCAGCTCCTTGTCAGCAGAGTGCCACAGAGCCCTGCAGGCATTAACCTATTAATCCTCACACCCCCCCGATGACACGGGCAGCTATTATTATCCCCCTTTTTCGGGGCCGTGGAGGAGAGAGAGGAAACTCTCCGAGATAAAACGTCTCAACCCAAGGTCACACGGGAAGCACGGCCGGGCTGGCCTCTTGTTCTCCGGTGTCCAGGTCCTCCTGGAGGAGCTGCAGTGCCTCCTCACAGCTGGGAAACGCTTTGATAGTCAGGACTTGCACCCACACAGCAGGAAGCAGGAGCATTACGTTGATTTGAGAAAATTCGGGGCAACCGTGGAGAGAGTCCTGCAGAGCACGGGGCACAGAAACACCTTTGGGTCAAAAACCAAAATGGTGAGGTCTCAGCAGGCTAAACCTGGGCAGATGTGGTTGATTTTGCCTCAGCTCACATTGCCAGTGGTGCTCACCATCAATGGAAGGCCAGACTGCGTTAGGGTGGGCGGGATGAGTCCTTGGAATGTCCTTGGAGGGGAGCAGCCCACGATGTGCCTCGGGTGTCTCTCCCACCTCACAGCCTTCTCCTGCTCCACCCTTCTCCTGCACAGCCACTTGCTACCCCAAATCCCTGCAAATAAAACCACCCCAGGAGAAACCGTGCCTGTAACGTCACAGAACAGACCAGCACACAGCAGAAATGTGAGAAAGTGTAATTCTGAGGGCAGCAGAATAATGGTCAAACCCTCTTCGCTCACAGAAATCAAACTGCTCAATTTCTTTCCACCTCTGTTTTTGCCATCTGTAAAACCATCACGATGGTGGCATGAGTCTGTTGCAGACCTGCTTCTCTACAGCATGATACTCAAGATTAGAATTTATTCCCCCTCAAAGTGAAAATGAAATATTGAAACCTCTTTACGTTGCTGCCAAACGAAATCTGCGTTTTATAGCCATGTCTAAAAATGGGTAACTTAAGTTTTCAGACTAATTGGAAACATGAAATTAAGGCACCTTTGAACAACTGTATTTGAAAAAACAGACAGAGATTTAATCTTTAATGAAAGACTTCAGCAGAGACTTTTGCCCCCTCCACCCGGATAGTTTGATGCTGTCCAGATGTTTGCTGTGCGATGGGTGTGTACCTTCTGCCTCTGATGAAGAAACCAGCCCAGACATCCCTGGGTTCCTTTCTTTTTACAGCTTAAGAGGATTTAAACCTGTTTTGTCCTAGACTGTCTGCTCACATTATCATTAGGGATGGGCAAATCACAATGGGAGGGAAAGGCTGGCTTAGGTCAGTACTGAAAGTTTTGTTGCCTAGGCAAACTCAGCCAAAACATTCATGGATTCAAAGGGTTTTAGCCTGCAAGGATATAATAAATCCATAGCTTTTAATTTCTGGGTTTGCAAAAAAAAATTATTCGGAGATCAGCTTTTCTTACATGATTAGTCTATTTTTACTCTGGATAAGAAGGACGGGGGTAATGTGACAGCAACGACAAAAAATTATTCTGTGGATTTATTACAATTCCATCATTATGTTAAATCCCCTGCATGGCTGCATAAATCAAGCATTTCTATTTGACTGGAGAGAAACAATATTTATGCCACCAAAACCGCCCTGCATGTTGAAAATGGTGGGATGATAAGGCAGAACCCAAAACTTTCCAATTCAGCTACTAATTAGCATAGGTAATTGCAGTTTCCCTCTCAGACTGGTGGTGGCTTCCGATTTTGATCAAAACAAAGGAAATAACACAAATAAAGAGGAAAGCTCTGAGTTTAAAACAGATTTTCCCTACATTCTAGGTTAGTTATGCAGTACAAAGGCGGTACCTGGTGTGTACTGGCAAATCCAGGAGGATGCATGATGTTAGAGCCACCAAATCATTGGTAATAATCTTGTTGCCACTGCTAACACCACCAGCTGTGGTGGCAAGAACCTGCAGAAATTAGTGCAAAACCAGAGAAGCCTTCAGGTCGCATCTTTATAATTAAGAAACCATTCATGTGGGGAAGGAGGAAGGGCAAAACAATGAATAAATTACTTGCTTGGCATTTCGTAGAGCCTGTAGAATTCCAGAGTGACTGAATTATCACACATATGAGCAAGATAAGGGAATAAACCAGAGCGGGGTAGACAAATTTATTCCTGGTGCCACTCAACGCTCTTGAAATACGGAGTTTTATGAAGGATAAGTGCATGCTCTTCGACTGTATTGTGGAACATAAAGACCAACCCCTCCCCTGTATTAATTCCTGTGTTATCCCATCACTGGTGAAGGGGGGAACTGGGGAAAGGATGGGTAATGGCACATTCATCCAATCCAATGCCCTCATAAGGCTGCTCTCTGTCGTGTTTGAAAGCTCCTGGAAACTGAGAGAGGCCTCTCATGAGTGGAGAACACCAAATCTTTCACCCATCTCCAAAAGAGACCAGAAGGACCTTCTGGGAAGCTGCAAGGTCAGAATCATTGAGGATGGAAAATCCCTCCAGGGCCATTGAGTCCCAGCTGTGCCCATTCCCCACCTTGTCCCCACCCCAGAGCTCTGAGTGCCACCTCCAGCCCTTCCTGGGACACCTCCAGGGATGGGCACTCCAAACCTCCCTGGGCA
This sequence comes from Mohoua ochrocephala, assembly GCA_013398855.1. NCBI lineage: Eukaryota > Metazoa > Chordata > Aves > Passeriformes > Acanthizidae > Mohoua > Mohoua ochrocephala. Next base: position 3,611 of record VZTA01028917.1, read on the forward strand.
GCCCCTGCCAAGGCCTGAGCTCCCTTTCCATGGGGAAATTCCTGCTGATGTCCAACCTGAGCCTGCCCTGGCCCAGCCTGAGGCCGTTCCCTCTCCTCCTGTCCCTGTTCCCTGGGAGCAGAGCCCGACCCCCCCCGGCTGTCCCCTCCTGTCAGGGACTTGTGCAGAGCCACAAGGTCCCCCTTGAGCCTCCTTTGCTCCAGGCTGAGCCCCTTTCCCAGCTCCCTCTGATGCCTTAGGTTGTAACTTTTCTATTTCCCAACCCCTGCCCTGCCTGGTGTGTGACTCTGCAGTTCCTTGTGCCCTGGGAGCTGCTGTTCTCTCCTGCTGCTCACACACAACAAACCTCTGCAGGCTCCCACTCCAAGGACACCGGGCCCCAAATGTGTCAACTCAAAGCCTCTCAAGGGGGGCAAACTTGGGGTAATTCCATCATGAACTGAGGTGATCACTGGAGAATGAACCCTGAGATGCAAATGAACCAAACTTATCAAAGGGTGAAGAACCCATGAGCCAGGGTCCATCTGGAGTGGAGCCTCTGGACTGCCCAGGGTGAGCCTTTGAAGGCCTTCAAATAAATCCTCCTTTTATTCTCTTCATTCTTGTCTGGTCTCTGTGTTTCAGGTGGCCACTTAAGGCATCACCTCAGCCACTCCTGGGGCTCCAGACCCTTCCCCAGGGGCTGAGATAAGGAGAAGCCCCTTCCCTGTGGAGGCAGCCCCACACTGGAGGTGTCTGAAGCATCCGCATTACCTCCAGCCTCGGAGGTTTTCGTAACCTGTCTGCCAAAATCCTGGAGAAAGCTGTGCAGCCTCAGGGCTGTCCCTGCTCTGGGCAGGAGGCTGGCCCAGAGGTCACTTCCTACCTGAAAAATTTGATTCTCTGCATTTTCCAGCCCTCTCCAGAGGATTGGCTTCCCCACAGTGTAAGGCCCTGCAGCAGCCAGGCTTTCTGTGGAGAAACAGGTGTAGCAGAACCTCGCCTTAAGTACATTTCAAGACCTTAGTCGGTGAGGAACAGCTCAGAAGAGATCACTGAGAGGATCCCAGCTCGGTGTTTTTAAAATCAACAGCCACTGCACAAAAAATGGGAGAGCTGTGCCACTCTTCCATCACTAGCTAATTTCTGTCTGAAAGGTTTTGAGCGCAGGTGAAGTATGGGTTGTCCTGGCTGAGCTCTATTACGAACAAATTACTCGAAATAGGAAGATTATCCCCTTATATCTGTCATGATAATAATAGTGGCCATTGAAGGGAACATGGAAAATTAACAGAAAAGGAAAAATGCTCAATTTCACTGTGCGAGTGAGCGGAACAGGTAATAGAAAAGAATGATAGGATTATTTAGACCTCCATCAGGTCCGACTTTCTACCAAAAATGAAGGAGGAAAATTCAGAGTCATATCTTCCCCTAGGCCAAGACATTGACAAAGGTAAGGCATGGAAGCACACAGAGCTTCCTTCCCAACCTCCCTGTGTTCCGGGGCTCTGTGGACACCATGGAAGCAAACTGACACTGAAAGGTCCATTTCCAGAGTGTCCTGACCAAATTCCTGCCAAAATCCTCCTCCTGGTCACTCAGCCATGACCAGCACCGTCCCTGTCCTGTCCTGGGCAGGTGTCCGGAGTCTGTGTGTGTGAGGACCTGGGGACACAAGAACCCCCGAGCAGCAGCTGGGCTCAGTTCCCTGCAGGGGAATCCCCGACCAGCTGCTTCCATCCACTTCCCATTGACAATGGCCAGGAAAAACAGAGCCGGGGCCAGGATATATTGTGGTGTTCACTGCAGGCTGTTATCTGTGCTCTGTAATTATGAGTGTGATGGAAACTCGGTGCTTTTCCCCCCGTTGCACTGCTGCTCTCCCATGCCAACACGTACAGAGCGGATTTCTGTATTTTAATCTTAAGCGTGTCATTGCTTACTTGCTGTCTTGAAAGTCAGCTGCCGGGGTGGGAAGCTAAGACAACCAGATGTTTAGCTTTTCATGCTGAGGAAGTGAAATTAGAGATCATCTTCCTTAAGATTTTTATGGAAGTTCAGAAATGTAAGGCAAGCTATACTTTTAACCCCGTGCAGTTTGAGCATTGAATCCAGTTGGTCTAATCACTGGTTTAAAAAAAAAAGTAGTTAAAACAATGCCAAGAATAAACAATGTGGAGGGAGGGGTAGAAAACAGGAGGAAGAAAATTGAGTAAATATCACCTTTTGTTCTTAGTTATGGCTTGAGAACTAATTATCTCCTTCGTGAAGGGCAGGTAAATCTCTGTCACTCAAAAATTACCAGATTAAAAATCCAACAATGTTTATATTTAGAACAAATATTTGTACTTCTGGCCTTCATAATCTGATTCCTCAAGACACCCACTGCTAAAACAGATGCACAGCTCTTCCTGCAAATTGCCCACATGTTGTGGCTGGCATCCTAAATACGTGGAAATGCAAAAGTACCAGTATTTTTCTTGCAGACTTTTTTTTAAGGCGTATCTGAGAGTCTTCGAGAGGGCTGTTGCAATGTCAAGGCAGAGGGGTAGGAGGTTTTTAGGCAAGCAGCCTGGAGTGGGAAGGCTTCAAACGTTGCCAGCTCTTGGCAATCAGTGAAGGAACATTCATGCCACAGCCCTATTCAGCTCCTCGGTGTTATCACAAATGGGAAATTAAACATTTTGTCTCACAACAGAATACACTGGCTGGCTTGCACCCATATCCCTTTAATTTCATTTGTGCTAGCTGCAAATCTGTTTCTCATTTAGCTGCAGCTTCTTTCTCAGCTGTGTCTCACTTTTTGTGTGTGTGTGTGTGTGTGTGTGTGTTGTACTGCAAGTGAATTTGTGTTTGGAGGTGAACACTGGCTCCAACCACAACTCCTAATTCAAGCCCCATTCAACTCTGTGACTGCTTAGATTTAAACTTTAGCCCAGATCTAACGTTTTTGAGTCAACTTCTGCCTTTGATACAGCACAAATCGAATCCCTGGAGCTGAAGGCCTTTGGACCATTACAGGGTTGAAACATGAGTCCATATCGAATCCACAGCTTGAGCTCGTTTCTTGGGGGCAGTGGGGAGGTGCAGGCGTGAAGCCTCACTCATGTTTCCTGCCCCTCTTTGCTTGTGTCCTTGGCATTAATTCCCCCATCACCTTTTCATCTGGGATTCTACATATTCAGGCCTCCCAATCCAAGTCCTGCCCCAGAGATGCTCCAAAAAGAAAACCCAAAAGTGACCCTATGTTTGAAAATCAGTGTCATTTGAACCTCCCGCTGAAATGCAGGACTCAGATATTGAACAGTACAACCACTCTGGGTTGAGCTGCTCTTAAACCTTCTGGAACAACTCCAGGAGCAGCACAGGAGAGGTCCTGAGCTCCTGGAAAGGGTCATTTTTATGCACAGCAGGAATGGCAGCGTCCTTAACCAAAGTGGAGCCAGGACAGGGCAAGCAGAGGGCAGATTTTCCCAGCTCCCAATTCACTGCCCACCTGCTCATTGCAGAAAAAATAAATTTTTCTTCTCCAAAACAGCACAACAATAAGTGTTAAAAATCCCTGCATCAGGAAGATGATAACCTACGGGTTCTTCTGTTTGTTTTACTTTTTAAACACTTCGTGCCTCTTTTTCTAAAATACACAATGGATTTTCAACCCTGAATTATGTTCCTGCTATTAAAAAAAAAAACCAAAACAAAACCCAAACACCACCAAAAACATACAAACAAACAAACAAACACAAATTTACAAAGCTTGTGAGGCTGTTTTCCCCCCCCCGATGATGTAGTTATGCAACATCAGCCCAAGGAGAAATTGTCAAAGGGAATGACAGAAAAAAAAATATTCTTTAGACCCCAGGGAAATGCAGGAAATTTTAACACCAAATGATGGCATTTCTCATTTTCCTCATTGAAGAAAACGTGTTTCCCCTTGTGTTATTAAAAAACCCCAATCTTTACCTGGAAACAGCTATTCACTGAGTAATTGGCCTGAACCGTTTTAGGCAGTGGTGAAGCCCTTCCTGCATCGATCTCAGGTTCTCCTCGTCTCCACCTACACAGAGCTGTGCAATTTTACTCCCTGAACACTCAAAAATGGTTTTAATCGAGTACTTTTTAAAAAAAGACAAGTAAGCATTGGTTTCTTGAAGTTTGCATGCAAATTTGTTTATTTATTTTTACGATCACGGGGAAAACGCTGGAATATTTTTAATTTCTTTTTCTAGTACGTGGAAAAGAAGGGAATCTCTACTCCCCTTCTGTTGTGGGTAGATAAGAAGGAAAGAACTGAGATGTTTCCAGGTACCATTTCTTGCTAAATATGAATTGCAGTTGTTTTTTTCAGGCAGCTCTCCTGCGGCACAAGTGCCTGTAAGTTTGAACAAAACATGTCACGACAGAAAATTCCCATTTTCTCTGCCCATCATGATGATTTGCTTTACCTAAGCACAGGCTGTTGTACAAGGAGGGGTCTCTGCAGCTAAAAACCATCATGGTCAGCAAAACCCGGCAGGAACTTTGACACGTCTCTGCATCTCCTCATGTTTTGATTCTTTTTTGTTTGAAAAGAAATGCAGTCTCAGGGTGGGTGTTTTCGCCCTTCCACGAGCTGGAATTATTGTCCAGTGAATCCAGTTTAATTTCTTTTTTAGGAAAACGGTGTCTCCAAAGTATTGCAAAGTGAAAATCACCAAAAAAAGCGTTTTCCTTTCCCATTTTACTGAGTTATTTGGGAGTGACAACGATGGACATGCAACATATTATTACTGACTTTGTAATGGGAAAGCTTGGTATGTCTTACTGCTTTTAATAAACTCACAATAGAAGGAAAAGCTGAAAAGCAAGACAAAATGTTTATAACCTACAGAATGAACTCTGGGATAGCTCGAGACTGATTCTTTCAAAGTCTGTTCTCAAGTCCTCAAAATGTTACTGAAACTGACAACTGCATGGAGAGCTCCTTTGCAGAAACAATTATCATGCAAAAAGCCTTCTTAAAAACTGAAAACCATCTATTTGAGCTGCTAATTTAGCAACTGATGCTAATTTCATGGAATTATAACATTTTTAAGGTTGGAAAAGACCTCTGAGATCTTTGAGTCCGCAACTGTTAACCCAGTACTGCTGTGCTCACCAGAAACTGTGTTGTTTAATGATGGGTATCTAATGATTTGCTGTAACTTTTTAGCTTTAAAAATCCCTGGGAAAGAAGTGTTTAGTGAGGGACATGTCACAAATCTAAGTTGTAAGAGGGGTCACCCAGTGAATTTGTTGGGGAAAAAAACTGTAAAACTTCTCAGAAGAGCTAAAGAAAAACCCCAAACACAAGGACAGGGCTTTTCCTGTTCTGGTTTTGTCACACTGAGTGTCATATTTGCGGTGCTGACTGCCACAGATGTCATGGAGACCAAGAGCATGAGCAGTTTTAGGAGGGATTAGAGGGATTGATGGGGCTAAGCCCATCGGTGGTAATTAGGGTATCTGCTCAAAATGACATTTGCACTTCAAATCCGTGTCTTGCCTGCAGTAGCCCTTTTCACAGAGACGTTCCTGATGTGGGGATGGGAATGGTGACCTCCAGGCAGCTCCAGCAGAGCAGGGAACCAGGGCAGGACCCTGAGCTGCTCTCCTGGTCTGACATCCCCACCCTGCCCCGCAGCACCGCGCCCCTTCCCACTGACACCAGAGCAGAGGGAAAACCAGGGACGCCCTGTTCCTCATCCCTCCCTGGGGGAGGCTACCAGGAGCCTGGAAATGGCCACTGGAAAGGCCCAGGGGGTTGATAATCAGTGCACTGCAACGAGTCCAACACGCCTGGGAAGGGGGTACCCAGGGCTCTCCGTGGCTTTGCAGATGCTCCTCGGCTGATCAGGTTCCCCAAGAGCTCCCTGTCAGGTGCCACCAGTGTGTTCCTATCCTAAAGCTCAGTAAGATGGTTATTTTTTTTTTATTTTTGGCAGAAATCAAAGCCCATCTCTGGCGTTCCAATGGCTCTGTAGGTCCCTGGTGACATCCACACACAAAAAAAGGAGGCACTTGGAGCTCTAACCCTGCTCTAGCCCAACCTTTCCAGCTGCCCAGCATCGATCTCCAGCTGAGAGATTTGACCCTGCTTGAGAAAAGGTCCTGCTGTGCTGTTGGTGAGGTGGCTCCAGGTGCGCCAGCCTGCTCTGCCTGCTCTAAACCCCTTCAGAATCATTTCTGAAAGAGCTTTAGCACCATTTCCTAAGCTAATTGCACTGTTGTGTGCAATTTTGGGAAAAAACCCACCCCAGCTACAACCAACAACAACAACAACCCCAAAAAACAAAACAAAACAAACAAAAATCCAAAATGAAACACAGAACAAACAAACAAACAAAAACACCACCAAACCAAGAACCTAAATATCCCAAAACAAGTCAAGCCAAAATAACAAACCAAGAGAACCCTCACTATTTCCCCTATCGTTTTTTCAAATATGTGAGTACGCATTCTGTCCTCTTCACAGATTGTAAAATGAAAATATTTTGCAGGAAGGAGGCTTTGGGGCCCTCAACACTCCAGCCTCAGTGGGTGATGTATTCCCCTCAGCAAACCTAGAACAGGTTTAGACCCATAGGACAGGAATCTTGCAAGTCAGACTGACCAAAATGGTGCAGCTCAGTCCTACAAGACATTGGGTGATTTTACTGATATTTGTGGAATAGGAGGTTGCTTCACCCATCTCTGGCTTTTGTCCCTCTGCAAATAACTATTCTGATGTTCCTCATGCAAAGGAGCCGGTTTGGCACCGAGAATTTGGATGATTATGCTACCTTTAGGACAAAAAAAACCCAATTTCACAGTGAAATTTAGCCCTTATACCACTCCATCTACCACAGGTGTAGCTGCGCTTGAAAGGCTGTGCTGAGCTAATCAAAGCGTTTATAAAATCATTAAATTACTGATTTACTGTGTATGTTCGTTATTGATTGAAGAAGGGAATGATCATGACTGCATCAAGAACCAAGATATATACGTATAAAAAATAAATTCTTCCTCTTAAACACGTGTCCATAAAACCATAAATGCAAATTGCTCTTGCAAAATTGGTATCATGAGAGGCATCAGGTTCAGTCCTGAAGACTTAAGGAACACATTCACGTACAGACCAAGGGGAAGAATTGGATGTGGATTTGAGAGGGTTTTGCCTCTCCATGCACACTGATTGTGATAGTAACCACAGAAAAATCACCTGTAGAAATTGTTGTCAGAGGTTACGAAACAAGGAAGATTAAACCCCATAAACTGTGAAATGTCCAGCAGAATAACTTGGATAGAGAGATTTATAATAAACACCTACAACCCTGTGCAAATATTTACAGCCAGACCTACAAAATGGCTCTGTTAGGAGAACATTTGGATACAAACTGGATCCTCAGACTCCTTGGATCCCATGGATCCTCCAACCCCAAATCATTCCTTTCTATTTAGTGAAAAACCACCCAACCACCTGAAGTTCTGGTCTGCAGCAGAAGCCCCCCAAGCACTTCAGGGATCCTCAGGAATTCCTCTATGTGTCCAACCCCAGTGAGCCCCCTCAGGCTGGGGGTTCTCTGGGCTCACCTACCACCCCAATAAATCAGGTTTCCCCAAAGCTCACACTGCCTCCAGCTGAGCATTTTTCCCAAATTATCCGTGGTCTGGACTGAAATTCCTGCATCTGAGGAGGGCTGTGCCAGCCGAGAGTGAAACCAGCAGCACTGCACACTACATCTGCATCAATCTTTCTAATCAGATGAAAAATGCCTTAAAAATAAATGCAGAATTATGCAAATAACCTGGATACGAGGATGTCACAGAACTGTGTCTGTTTGACCCAAATGCAGCGGGGCTCAGTGTATAATTCCCTAGAAGAGGGCCAGGATCCTTCTCCCTTTCCAGGTTAAACATCAAATTCTGTCGTGACATAAAACATTTAGAAACCTTCTCAGGAGATTTTCACTGCAGGCATAACTTGTGCCGAGCTACCACACCAAATCAAAGCTGGGGAGCTGTTGGATACCACCCAGCTGTGATAAAAGGGGCATTCCCACGAACAAAGTAGGGACCACAAACATTAGCAACATAATTTGATTTTACCATTCCTCGTTTCTGTCAGAGTGACTAAAATTTTCACTATCAGGCTCCCGAGGCCAGGGGAATATCCTCAAATTAAACACATGCAATAGGACCCCAGATGTAGCAGTTAAGAGCCACCAGAAAAAGCTCTAAGCCCAAGACAAAGCTCTAAACCAGATAAATCTTGCCCAGGCCTAAGCCCAAACAGTTCACAGTATCAGAACAGGAAGCTCTTAAAGTTTATTGGGACTAACATGGGAGGGAGTGAAAGTAACTCCTCTCTGCATGTGATTAAAGGAAAAATAAAGCCAAATATTTCCAGAGCTGCAGTTCTAGCAGTAGGCTCTGTCAGTCATCTCCCCACAGCTCAGAAGAATTTAAAACGTGTAAAATCCATTTTAACATTAGACTTTGAGTACTGTTCTGTGTGAAAAGTGAATTAATTTCAAATTCTCTCTGTAGGCAGCGCCAGTTATACTAAATAATGTGTCAGATAAAAGTGATTATTTTATTTCCCTTTTTTTTTAAAAAAGAGAAAACTCATAATTAAAGTATTTTAGGTCTTTAAATTGTTTTATTCGTACTTTGCTTGCAGTGGTTTTCTACAGAAAGGTGCCTTCTTCTTTATGATTTTCAGGTAATGCACATTAAGACCAACATTGAATACCAAAGATACCCCGAAAAAGGTTTTTTTCTTTCAAATCTCTTTTATAATGCATTGTTGGGATTTATTATTGCAGTATTTTGATGGTGCAAAGTTGCTTTAGGGACACAAGTGTTCCTGTTAGCATTTTGTATGTTATTGTAGACCCTCCAAAATGCAGCCTAAGATGGTTTTATGGTTAAGGAATATGTGCAACCATAATCTTGCTGCAGGTAACCAGACCTGTGAGATTTCTAAGCAATTTCCATTTATCTGATGGAAACCTGTAGCAAACGGAGAGTTTGGTTTTCCCAGGGAAGAAAGAAAAAAAAAAACCATTGCTCACATTTATACAACAGTATGTTACAGTAAAGGCTTACATGTCATGGAGAGATTGTTGCCACTCCATGATTTAAATGCCGAAATAATTAACTTGTCTGACTGAAAAAAAAACCAAAAAAAATTACAAAGGAATTCAAAGGAAACTAGCCAGAGGCAATTATTGTATTAGCAGTAATATCCTCCTTTGAAAATAGAAAACCTGCTCTTAAATGTCCTGTGGGCTATGGATTTTCTTCTGATGCCAACAGAGGGAAGGCAGCTCTCCTCCTGGCTCTTTGAAGAGGCGCAGTTCATCACTGTCTGATCTGACACGTACTCATTATGCCTTCTTCTGGAGTCAGCTCCATGGGAGGTGCCCAGCACAGCTCCTGCTATGAGATAACAGCACCTTTCCTAGAAAAGCGGAGTTTGCTGCTCCCTAAAGACATCTCACTCTGGGAATTACCTGGGGAAGCCGAACTCGGGCTTGCCCGGCTGAAGCCAAATCCATTTGCACAACAAATGCCTGCAGCTTCCCCCGGTCAGGTTCTGACATCTCGCTCCTGCCACCCACCAAGCTGGCTCTGAGCGCTGCATTTCCAGCAGGATTCCCTCCAGTGCAGGTTCTGCAGCCCCAGAGCAGGATTTTCTGCAGGGCAGTAGCAGAGGAAACAGCACCGTTGTTCAATCACTCAACAAAACTCGTCCCAGATTACTTCTTACTGTGTTTTTTTTTTCTTCTTGAGTATGAAGAGGTAGCCTTTGTAGGCTACTCAGATAAAAATGGATAACATTGCACGTGCACAAGGAGAAAATGTCACGTATTGCCATGGAGATGGAGCTCATCTGGCCACTTTACCTCCACCTCCCCTTGCATATTTCTTATTTCTTATAGATACCTCTTTCTCTGGGAATTTTTCATCACCCATGCCACCAAAACCATCCATATCTGAAAAACTGGCCTGAAAAATCACTCGTGCCTGTGTCCTTGATCTGCTGCTCAGCAGACTAAAAGACATACCAGGAAGCCCTACACCCATTCCTCCCACACCCTAAACCCAGGGGGCAGGAAGGGAGAAAGGGGACGGAAAAGATTCCTGTCCCCAAAGACAGACCTCAGAGAAAAATGGATAATTCTCAGCAACAGCTGAATTATTGAGTAAGTTGACCCATGTGCCTGGGTAAACTTTGTCTGCAATATCCCAAATTGTTTGTGCTTCCTCCCACCTTGCTCCCAGTCCTCTCATTCCCTCACAGCTGTTGCTGGTGCTCAGCCCTCAAAACACAGGCAAGAATTTGGGATAGACTGTCAGATGATGGGATTACTGGTCTAGACATGAGGGATTAAATCAAACTGTTGAATGTTCTTGATGGGCGAGAACGAGCGTAATAACCTTCTTCCCAAAATTAACGGGAAAAACAACAACAACAACAAAAAACCCCTGCAAACCAAAACAAAACAATTTAAAGTCACAATGAATTCATCTCGTGGCGGGCCACGAATCAAATGGGCCAGTTTAATTTGTGGAAAAGAAATTCAAAGAACACAATTTTAGTTGTTTATACCTTCCATGGCCCCTGCCTTCCCCTGCCTCACCACCGTCGCCCCCGTGGAACCATTCTCTTTTTCCAGGGACCACCAGAACAGACCGCTGGTTTCCTCATCAAGTTTGTGCTCTGAATCTGACTCCCTGAGTGGCTCCTGAGAGTCACTAGCAGTTGTCTGCCTCAATAAATCTCCAAAAAGGAAAACAAAGATGCATTGTTTGAATGTGCACTGTCACCGTAGGAGTAAATAAGCGCGATTAATGTTTTGCTTTAGAAAACGTCTGGTTTCTGTACCCAGAGAAAACCTGCAGTGTATCTGTTGTTCAGCTGAAATGCAATAATACAAATTGGTTATGAAGAAAAGTTGTTTATACAAGCCTCTCTCCACCATTATTCCTTTCCTCTCTTCTCTGCTATTATTTATTTTAAATTCTAGTTTAAGTGGATTAGATTTCATCCATAACCAGTGTGTGACTGCATGTTGCCACAATGCCAGCTCCTGCTAGGACCTCACTGGAACCAGCAGTTCCCCACCCTTCTCCTTGATATACGAGAGACTTTCCAATGTTTTCCTTTCTAAAATGATTAAGAAGGCATTTTAGTTTTATTACATCGAATTTGCGAAGGGGTGTTTCACAACCAGAGCCTGGGTAGTATCAAATCACCTGTGTGTTGCACAAGCACAGACACAAACCTGCTGTCACATAACATCAGCCAGGTTGTGTGCTCAAAAATGAGCAAAGGTAGAGTTTAAAGCAGTCTGATTAAAGGCAGCAACATAATTAATAACAGCAGTCAGTCTATCCCCACTCTCCAAAATGAGCTTCTGATATGGTTCAGATCTGGGGGGAAAAATCCAGTTTAAAACACGGCATCCCATCTCCAGGTGGTGTGAGTCACAATGCTGGGGCCTTTTGAATCACTGAACAGCCTTCCTTGCCACTCTGGGGAAGAAAGAGAAGAGAGGAGGGAGGAGAGGAGCACCTCAGGCCTGTCCCTGGTTCCAGAGCATTCTGCACTCGGTGCAGCTTCCTCCCCATTCTCAGTCTCTGCTGCTCTCTTCCCTCCAGCCCATCCTCTCCCTTTCCACCCTCCTCGCCATCACAATTTCTCACTGTTGGCAGCATCTCTGCCCAGTGCCCCTATTCCCTTCCCAAATTCCATTCCATTTTGTCTGTCAGTGCTCGATTTAGCCCAATCTCCTTTCCTCTCTTCTCTTCCTGACCTGCACTCGTCACAGGCGGCTCTCATTTACCCTTTTCTTCCACATCTCTGTGCCCAGTGGTCTGATTTTTTTTGTTCAGCTAAGCCCAGCTTTTCCCACACACCTCTGAACCTCATTATCTGCTTTTCTCCTCTTCCACACCAAGTCAGGCTCAGCCTTCTTGCTGTCCAGTCCAAAGCTTTGTCACCTTTTCCACCCCTCCTTTCCCAATCCCTTCCTACCCATCAACTTCCAAATTCTACTTCCCTCTCACTATTTCAGGTTTCCACCTCTATCCCCTCCTTCCCTGGGCTCCTTATCGACATTTTTTTGCACTTTGACATCAACATCCACATCAAGCAGTGCCTGCCATGGTGCCTGAGCACATCAAGGAAGCAAAGGAGAGAGTCTCCCCTTCATTTTATCTGCAGTTTAACCACAATCCAAGCGTGTAGGAGATTGCAGGTGAAATTCCAAAGGAAGTCCTGCCAAGTTCTTGGCTTTGACAAGTTCAGCATGGACAAGTATCTTCATCACTTCCAGAGTTATGCTAATAACCTCTTTAAAATGCTTATCATTAATAAAGGCTTTTCAAAAGAAGGTGCATCATAAAAGGAGCTTTTGCTGCCAGCTCTTGAATTGCTGTAACTTCTCGGAGAAAATTTGCCAGATTTCCTTCCAATAAGAACAAAATAACATGGTTTTATTCATTCTTGGTTTTGGGGAAAAAAAAAAAACAAAACACCCCAAACAGGTATTTTCCTCATAATTGCAGTCAGCCTGAGGCACAGATCTCACCTGGAAAGCTGAAGTTCAAATGATTAATGTTGAGCAGAGTTTAAAGCAGCAGGGAACGTCAAGCAGTGACAATGCAGGCACTCTTAAGCTGTGCTGCAGCCAGCATCTCCTTCAATGTCAAATGCGTGTTTTGCTGTTCACTTTTAGATCAGGATTCTGTGTGTTGCAAACGAGAGGCAAGTCACAGAACTATCAGGAACTGGGTCTGTTGTAAAGAAATGTCATCTGCTCTCTGCTGAGCATGCTGCAGTTCTGGTTTCTAGAAAACATCTCGCTTTATCTGAAAGCAGTGTTTTTCTTAGAGAGCATCTAGGGCTGGTGAACTCTGTGTCTTTGATGCTGCATCCTCTCTCCTTCAGCTGAGTGAAAGTTTTTAGTGAACTCTCAAGGCCAAATGCTTTTCGAGTTAGATTTACTGAGGCCCAGCCGTGCTCTTACAAAAATCAAACAAAGGGAAAAAATACCATTGTTTGGGGTTTTTTTAAAAAAAAAAAACAGTGCAAGGAGAAAAAAATAGCCCCACACCCAGAGCCTTGTCCCCTCTTATCTGTGACACCACGTGCAAGAGGATGCACCACGGCAGTGGGGGAACGGGGTGGGATTATTGCATTAAGGCTCTATTTATACCACGGGGCTCAGAAAGAGCTGTCAGAGCAGAGATGTTGTAACGTGTCCTCTGCGTCAGCAGGGTTTGGAAGCTCGGATTAAAACCCTTGCCATCGTGTTTGCCTCTTGGCCAGCCCAAAGAGCTGTGGCTCTTTGCTGTGAGAGAGGCTTGTCAAGCAAAAGGCTCTTGCTGCTGCACTCCTGTATTCCTAAATATGCCACATCACCCAAGTGCCTCTGAAGCAAAGAATTGTAGCAAACAGAGCAGTAAGAAGTGGGAAAAAAAAACCTCAAAAAATAAAAATTAGCCATTTTCATCTCTTTTTCATTTTGCAGCATCCAACTCCCTGCCTTTGTCAGGATTTGATCTAAGAAGGTACAACGTGCTTTGGTCCCAAACATGGAAACCGCTTTCCTGTTCACTCCAAATGTGAACAAGTGTTCAAACTCCACGTAAAATCAGAATTCTCAGTTTTAGGCAAAAATCGAAACCCAAATAAGAGCTTCCCCCTGTGATTAAAAGTGATGTGCCTTGCATAACACCACAGCCTGATGCCCAGAAAAGACCAAGGAAGAGCTCACGAGCAAGGTCAATCTCCTTTGGTGGTGTGGAAATTCGGAGCAAGGAAATGAAATCAAGTCTTGACAATTAGGCAAGGTACAAGCTACACATCAAGAATAAAAGAGAAGCCATCTCTATCCAAAAAACAACTCCTGGATCAGTGAAATTTTATGGATGTCCAGAGCATTCTGGACAGGTTTATTTGCAACACAAATGTGGTTATTTACGATAGTTTCAAGTAGTTTCCTGTATAAAATTCACTTCAATCAGTTTCCCAAACAGAACTTATTTCTGGGTTACTGATTCAGATTCTGTCCTTCTGGGGAGTCCCAGTGAGAGCCCATCAGAGCAGCTCTCTGAACAGAAACAGATTTCTTGCAGCATGGAAAACACAAGTGGCTGTTTTGTTGCGTCTCAATTTATTCTGATTAGAAGCCATAGTTATCAAAGATACCAAACTCCCACGGACTTTAAACGTCCTGAATGTTTGAAGGCCATAAATCTCCAGGAAGGAAAGCTCTGTCTCCCTCCAGGCAATGTGGCAATTGCAGACAATTTAGAAGTTCAGGATCCTTTTTTCAGCCAACTGAAATTATGAGCGCTTCTATACCAATTTGAAATCTGGTCTCTATTGACTACCAGCGCACAAAGCCACTGAAATTAGAAACATTCTTTTGAATTTGTGTTTAACTACAGGATTGTTTTGCTTATTGAACTTCCCCTACACTTTAGAAATAATAAATGGAGTTGATCAAAACAGCTTGATGCTCGGGAATCAAGCTGAGTTTCCAAGTTGCACAAATAGAAATTTTTCACCTTTTTTTTTCCCCCCTCCCCATTTACTTGCAAATTCAGCAATAACATTTATAAACAACGTTGAAATACGATAAAGAATAAAACCCACAACTTCATTTTCATTTCCAGCTCTGCGGAGCAGAACTGCAAAAATTTATGAAGCTGGCAGTCTTCTATGCAGATTTTGCTCTGTTTGCTTTATGTTCTGAAATAAAATTACCAGAATGAAGCTTTTTTCCTTTGCTGTTGGTACCATTGTGAGTCCCTTCATGAGGCAGACTCTGGTATGTACTGGATGCTCAGAAACCTCTCTCTACAAACACAGATTTATCCAAATGACTGCAGCCCTGGAGAGGGATCAAAGCGCATGGAATCAAGTAGCAAAAGAACTTCTTGGCATTTAAAATCACTGGTTCAATAAGAACAGCTAATTCAAAACTGCAAGAGGCACCTCCCACCAGCTAAATCCTGGGGTTTTATTCCATTACGACCAGATTAAAAACTTATTTTAAATGTATTCTAAGAAATTAACTGCAATCACGTCGCAGCAAAGTATCCTGTTGGGTCACCCTGGTTCAGCCTGTCTTGATTTCAGCATCAAATTCCTTGGGTTAGTGTAATCAACTGCAACCATCCTTCCTCTTACCTTCAAAATAAATCACTTAAAAGCAATCTTCATGTGGAAACATCTCTGGGGAGGAGTCCTGGTAAAGCTTTTAAGTTGACTTTTCATCCTGACTCAGTCTGAAACATTTTCCCAGATTGTAAGATAGCTCCCTGGTTCCGTTGAATTAAGCATTTCAATTTCAGGGTTCCAGGGGTGGAACGAACCGCAGCACAAACAAACTCACAAAGAAGTTTTAAAAGCCTAATTGTAAAAATATTATCTTTTAAACCTTTTTTTTTTCCCCCTCTTTTAGTGACTCAGAGAAAATTCCACTCTTCTTTATGTAATCTGTGACTCCCATTGAAGTCGTGAGCACGAGTACCCAAGAGGACATTAACCAAAACTTTGATGAAAGACATTGTTTTCCAGAATTCGTAACAATATTGCATTTCATCCTTCAACAAAGCCCAAAATAACCTTCAGAATCTTTGCCATTTCCTCTAAATCACTTCTTCTAGCAGAACCACATGCACGCTACAGGGAAAAAAAACCACCCCAAACAGTCACAGGTGGGAAATACAGCAAGGTTTCCAATGCATTTTAACACAGTTATTAATTTAAATCCTAATTTGTCATGTCCTAGCTGGAAGTAAAGCCTGAGAGCATAAAACAGAAATCCATTCCTTCTTTCCTGCAGCCTGACCCTGACTGTGGCCACTTTTTCTGATCTCTCACTCTTGTTTTACCCCAGTGAGAGGGTTCAACACCTCTGCAGGCAGCTGAGTCTGGCTTATACCTAAAAAAGACCCCAAACTGGAGACTTTGAAGGGGCGTGAGGTTTACCCAGACATTCAGGACCTCCATAAGATAGATGCACTTTCATTTATTTTATGAAGGAAAGCAGAAACTGCCATCTAAATGTCACACAAGAAGTAGACTGGGGTTCCACAGGGTTCCACACCTTCTTTTAAACTAATGACATTTAATCCCTCATTCCCCAGCTTCTAAAAAGGACTTTTAATCATGAAGTTACAGACGACACAGAGGTAGGAACAGGGATCAGGGCCAAGAATGTTTTTCCAGGAGCGTGTCAGCCATCCAGGGCTGAAAGATGTGGATCCAGAGCACCAGGGGAAACGCTGGCCTTGCATTTTCCTCCGCGGAGTGACGGAACATCAGCAAGGGTGTGGAAATGAGGGAACTCCTCCGGCTGAGGAAATCCTGGACTGACAGCTCAGCTTCCTGGAGAAATGAAAGGCATCTCCTCCTGCTTCCCAATCCGTTATTTTTGACTCTTCAGTCACACATAAGAGGTAACAGCAGAAGCATAAAACCGAGGGAACAGCCCCCGTTAATGTCGTGGCAAGGTGAAGTCTCAGGATCATTTTGATCTCCTGTGTCACACGTGGGCTGGAGATTCACCACGAGAGAAAAGTGGTCTGGGCAGCAATGACAGCCAAGAGAGCTGCAGAGGGAGCTTTCAGGGTTCATCACTCCTGCTGAAACCTGGGCTAGGCCACCACAGGGAGCTGCACGTTCCCTGGGACTAATCCTCACCAGCCTCATTTGCTTTCGGCTACATCATAAAAAAATCTACTTCCAGGAAAGATACAGCAAATCTGAATGCCCTATTTAGTTAAAAGGACCAAAGGCACCACACAGACCCTGTTCACACCCAAAAAGCCCCAGTGCTGCCTTTGTGGGTTCCGAGGTGCTCCATTGCACAGCTCACAGAAAACAAAGCACAGTCCAGCTGTTCTCGCTGTGTGTTTCTCCTTAAAGAAGATCAAAGATCACTATCAAATACGTTATGTCCTAGGAGAAATATGTCTAAGGACTATCACACCAGCATCTTAGAGGAGAAGTGGGTTCTGCTGTGCACACACAGGCAGCCACAGAACTTAATGAATCTGTTTAATTGCTCATGCCCTAATTGTTTTTGTAGTAACCATCTGCAACCTACGACTCCAAGCTACCATAGAAAAATAAAGCACTGATAATGAATGCCTGAGAGCCAGTTTGGAAATGCATCAAAAGCAGAAATATGTCTTAAAAAGCCACCTGTCGAAAGTTCAACAAATTAAAGGACACAGAAGCCAGCAGGGTTTTAATAATAATTGTCAAATAATTGTTGGACTACTTGGTGATCTCTCTGTGTGGCACCAGCTCGTGCCTGTCTCTGTTGTCCAAAGAGAATGTGGTGATGAGTGAGAAGCAGCTCTCACTGCCAGCCCTGCAGTCCCACTGGCCTCATGTGTTTGTCATGGCAGGGGGGTAGCTCAGACCAGGACATGACCCCTTCTACCCTGGGCTCGGTGATGGGGTTGAGCCTCCACACCAGAGAGGCCAGAATCCACCTGGGGCTTGTGGAAACGAGCAAACCTGAATCAGAATGGAGGCCCTTTTTTTCTCTTTCTTAAAACATTTATTTTTAAATTATTAAAAAAAAAGAAAATATCCCTTGTGAATGAATGTTGGTCTTTCTTTTGCCAAGTCTGCAAAGTGATTTCTAGAGATTCTCACTTGTTTCTCTCTTTCATAGTATTCATGTTCATAATAAAACACCTTTGCCACACTAAAACTGAGAATTGAGAATGTCAGAAGTTAAAGAAAGAAGAAGTAATTTGAAAAATAATTCTGTATTTACCGATATTGTCACACTAACATGTTTTGTGATGAAATTGGCTACCTACAAACTAGAATTTTTCACTGCTGTGCCTGACACGCTCCCATTCAGTGACTCTGGCTCATCTGCATGCTGAGGCAGGATGGAAAAATTGTCTCCACAGAAGTTTCAAAGGGCAAATTTTATACTTTAATGCGGCTTGATTCGAATTTAAAGCAACAGTAGAAGCCACTATTGAAACAATTTGATGCTACAATTTCCAACTAGAGCAGCGAACTGAGGATTCCTCTCACTCCTTTTTGTTCAAATTGCTGGAAGAGGCTGCGGAACAGGAGGAGGAGCTGCAAAGGCTGAACCAGTCCTCACATCCACGTTGTGAACACCGATGCACCAGAAAGAAAGAAACAAACAAACAAAAACCCTGAGTTGTTTTCCTTGCAGAAAACTCTGTATTTGAAGGGGAGGAGCGTTGCATGCCAGTTTTGGGCTGGCCATGCCAGTGTTGGGCAGTGGTGCCTCCACAGCTCGACTGAAGAGCGGTGCAGCAGCCCTCAGACCTGGCCCAGGGACCTGGCACTGCAAGGATAAAGCACCAGCCTGGGAGCAGGGGGTTTGTGACAGGATGGCCCAGGCAGGCAGGGTGTACCTGGCTTTCCCTCAGCAGCCCAAGGTGTGTTCTCCAGCCAGGGAGTGGAAGAAGAGAGTTGCAACACGAGAAACAAAATCCTCCCAGTGAAAAGCTTCCCCGACATCAGGAGAAAAAAACACCCCCAATATTAGGAGATGATGGAAAACAGCAGCTCCAGAATCAAGCCAAACTGACTTATTTTGAAGTTTTAACTGGTGTGTTGGAGAGCAGCTACACGCTGAAGTGTTGGACCTCATGTAATCACGGAATGTCAGAATAAAACTTGGAAAAGACGTCCAAGATCCTCAAGTCCAACCTTGTGCCACGCACCCCCTCGCCCACTAACCCATACCACGAGTGCCACATCGTCTGCTTGGCTTTGGGTTTGAACACTTCCAGGGATGGTGACTCCACCACCTTCCTGGCAGCCCCTTCCAAACCTGCACCACCATTTCAGTGAAGAGATTGTTCCTCATTTCCTACCCTGGTGCAACTTGAGGCCATTTCTTCTTGTCCTAAAGCGAGCAAAGGAAAGTTTGACTCTGAAGACTGGAGAGTTGGCTAAGTTGCTTTTGTCTTCAAATCTCCCATGAAAAAAGGACAGTTCAGGAAAACTGGTTATGTGTCTGTTGTCCAAAGCTGCATGGGACAGGTGCAGCCCTCTGTCCGTGCTTCGTGATGGCAAATTCAGGGTGTCAAGTGCTGAAAGGGTCCTGCCTCTAAAATATGGATATTATGAAGCACCAATGAACTCGCTCCTCCTGGCAGATTTTCACCACCTTTAATCACTCCTGGGGGAAAAAGCTTGACCAAGAGGTAACAAATTTCACCACAAACATTTCTCTTTTTTTTTAAGGTGGCACAGGGATCACCGAGGGGTGTCTTTTTGATGAGCATTTACACAAACTACTTATTAATAAAAAGAATGATTTAGGTGGGTTTTATTTCAACAACCAAAAGCATGTTCCAGGCATGTGTGTTTAAACTCACTGAACATTTAAAAAGTCACAGTTTTTTTGATCACCCTAGCATTCACAGTATTAATCTCAGATGGAGGGGTGTGGACACAGAGTAGTTTAGAAGTGATGTGTTTAATTTCCCTTTAAGTGGTTAAAAAGAAATTAAACTCTTTTCCTACATGAAGATCCCAGATGCTAGATTCCATTTTAGCTTTAGAACCATGAAAATGTTGCCACTGCCTTAATCATGAAGGCAGCCCAGGGATAGCCAAATGCTGTGGTTGATTTTGAAGTTTTTCCTCTGGACAAATGATCACAAAAGCTGAATTGGATGTGCAGCATTAAACTTAAGGTTTGCCTCTGTGAAACCCATTTTAATCTAGATAATTCACAGCAGTGCTTCAGCGTCAGAGGCATCCCTTCCCTGACCAGGTAAGATGTGACCACTAGAAAAGCAAATCTTAAAACTATCCATACACAGTCTCTAGAAATAAATGCTGTCACAGAGGTACCTGCATGGTTTTTTGCACAGAAAACAATTAGAGGGAAGGAAAGCTGGAGAAGTCACGCCCTTATTCTGACACTGTATAAATCCACGTTAATTTCCAGTTTGAAGCTCCAAGTACTTTTGGTCCTCTGTCTTCAATAATGGCAGAACAGGAAAAAATTGCAGGGAGCAGCAATAAGGTCAATTAGATGTTGGCAAGACAAGTAACTAAACATTGCAATTCTTGAAACTGGAAGAAAGCAGCACAAGGCAACAGGAAGCTGACAAGACTGACATCCACTTTACCGTGCCTGATGTGGAATAATCATCCCTTTGAGAACAACATGAGAGGGCACCAAACGAGCCCAGCTGGCTCTCAGGTTCAACAAACCCTTAGCAAACATGCAGAAAAGCTGTGGAACCCCTTACCTCAGGGTACACCACAGGCTGAAGGTTTACAGGGACACGGGAAAACAACATGTTCCTGGAATTAAAAAAAATATTCAAATATATAGGAAACTGGCCCCACACTTGCTGCAGGAACTGTCTGAAGTGCAGGTGGCTGGAACAGTGTTCTGGACCAGGACACCGTGCATTTTTCAGTGTTCTTTCTCTAAAAAGCCTGTGGTGTGGGGTTGCCAAATGTCCCTGGCCTGTGCCCAGCACTAATCCGAGTAGATTGTATCAAATTGACCTCTTTGGGTGAAATGTCGGTTGACTACAGTGGGTTTGTGCTCCATTCTTCCCTATTATGAAAAAAAACCCCAAGTAAAAACTTCCTCGATGCCAGATTTATCTCATGCACATTATTGAGCAGATAAAGACATCAGACCTCCTCTTTTTGATATCCTCTGAAATTCTTTCAGGAACTGGAGCTGAATTAGCCACTTTCCTGCTCCTCTGGCTCTACCAGCTCAAACAGTGCAATCCCTGACCTTACCAGAACCCAGACAGCTCTTGGGAACACCGTTTTACCTGCTCATGCTGCCCCAGTTCTGCCAGCATTTCCTATTTGACACAGGTCTTTTAATTAATGCTCTGTGCAGAGGGGCTTGGTGTCAAAATCCCCTCTCTCCCTCTTTTGCATCTGAGCACAACTCTTGAACTTCTGCTGGCTCTGTAAAAATTTCATCCTACAAACTCCCCAGCGGTCTGGGGCACTGACCCTGATGTATTCAGAGAAGGAATATTTTTCACGTTTGTTGTTTATTTGAAGTTGTTCAAACTCTTGGTGTTGCTCAGCTGTGCTGCTGCTCCTCGACAGTTCTGTTTCCCAGCTTCCACTCCCCAGACCTGCGTCTAAATTTGTCCTTTTCTGGAAAGTTGAGCTGATCCAGGAATCTGCAACTTCTTCAAAGCGGTGTGCGTTTACACGAGTCTATTAAAAGGCACAGCAAGAAAAATAATTCCAGATGCAGATGGTCCCTGATAATTCCTTGTTCCTTAATGAAGAATGTGTCTATTTTGAGATCCAAGCTCAGTACCATTTCCATAGGAGACCACCTACGTTTCTTTGAATGCATTTCAGAGGGGAGCAGAACAAATCTGAGTCGCTAGCAGAGGTCAGCACACCTGCACAGCCTTGGACCAGACAAACAGGCAGGCCCAAGGACTTTCATTTAATACAAGCTGATATCTGCTCCTTAAATCCCTGACCTGAGCATTGAAAAAAAGGGCATATTCCCCCACTCACTTAATTTGCTGCTAATTCCACTCTCTGAAAGTTGGGATTTTACTTCGGCTGACCCTGAAGTTCATTCGAGAAAAAGAAAACAAAGCAAAGGCCTTTTTTTAAAAGATAAAGAGATAAATAGTAGGACACAGATTTGAAGGAATACAGTTTACTATTTTGCAGACAACAGCCGTGTTCTTACAGGCTGAATTCAAAATATCTGCAGCCAGCACCTCCAGCTTTCCCTCCCGATCTCAGCAGGCACGAGGAGATCGCCGTGACAGATTAACATCACAGCCACCCAAATACTTGCAGCCAAGCAGGGAAGACACCTCCCTGGGCTCCACAGTCCATGTTATGCCATGTAAAGGGTGCCAAGGTAGTGCCAAACAGTGCCAAAGGATGCCAAGGAATGTTCAGGGCTGACCTGGATGGGGCTTTGAGCAACCTGGTCTAGAGGGTGACATCCCTGCCCGTGGCAGGGAGCTGGAACAAGATGGTCCCTAAGGTCCCTTCCAACCCAAACCACTCTGTGATGCTGTAACTCTGTGAGTGATGGCAACCTGAGAAAAGGTGCACTACACGTCTTCCTGGGGAGCAAAGAGGCAAGCAGCAGCCTGGGAGAAGGGCAGAGGCAACCAGGGAAGACCCAAGGTGCACAGGGCCGGGCTTTCTCCTGCTTCCTTCCACTAATTAGCTCATTGCCAGAACCCCTCAGAAAAGACACCTTCTGATGTTCCCAACCATCTGATTTTCTCACAGCCTCAGACAGCCCCAGCAGATCACCCCGACAGCCCCTTTCTGCCTTTATCACCCCCAAAGGATGGCTGCAGGCTGTGGAGTGAATATAATGATGCAGAGCTCAATAAGGAACCCCCTCCCCGTTTCAGTGGCCGCCCCATGACTGCAGGCAGGCGCTGCCATCCTCTAAAGGTGCAGCTTAAAGTGTTTGCAGTTGTTTGATGGAGCCTCTCTTGCAGCCAGGCATTTATTGACTTACTGCCAGTTTCAAACGCGGGCCCTCCAGCAGGGCCTGCAAACGAGCTCGCAGGCCCTGATGTGTGCTCAAATGTGTGTTATCATTCCTATTAATTCAAATGCACCTCCTCACACCCGGTTTCAGACACTCTCCTCACTGCAGTTAGCGCTGCCAGTAACCTCTGAGGAAGGGGTGAAGAGAGGAAGGCGTTGCATGAGCGTTTCCAGGCTGACAGACCATTTTGTCTCTGTTGTCACCACCCAGTCGTTGTTCCCTCCGTCACAGTGACCTCTTATCCCTTGGACCTGTCACAGGTGCTGTGTCACCTGGCCCACAGGAGAAAGCCATAGCCAAGATTTTAAGGACAGTAAGTCAAGACTTCTGGGATTACTCCCCTGGGTAGCAGACAACAGGGGGCAAAACTCGACTGAACGCAAAGTATTAAAGGAGCAGTGAACGCAAACTCACGTCACTCATTTGTCTTAATTTTATTTTCATTTGAAGGTTTTTTTACAGTTTGATGTTGTAGCACGTCCAAGCACACAAGAAGAAGGATTCACACCTGGAGATGGGTGCGAAGAACGATTCCTTCCTGATTCCTCGTTGCTGCTTTATTTTTTATAAGCTGCAGAGCACTATCAACCTGCAAACACAACAGACATAAAATTTATGTGTGCACCCTGACATGTCAGAGCACATTCAGCCCCCAGCTGTTTCACACTTCTCCATTAGCTCATTAAGCATCATCTGTAGTGGCACTGAAACATTTTCTGAAAGTTAGAATAACTCATTAAAAACTGCGTCCAATTATCATAACACTTTTCTAGGGATTTCGGTGCTCTCAAGCCGTGCTCTGTCCAATAAATTTAGTGGAAGCCAGGTTGAAACTAGACTTCAGCATGTTTTACCACGTTATTGCTACGGGACCTAGAGTTTGAATCTAGTGTTCTTGCAATCATGACAGATTTACTGTAGTTTTCATGTAATAAACTAGGTGGGTATGATAACATCTGTACAACCGCTAGAGCTATACTGCATTAACTGTGCCTTTACCGTGGCTTCATAATCCTAAAAAATATGGGTTTGGGCCAGTGTTTTATTGAGTTGCCTTGCTCGAACGTGCTCTTCATGGCAAAAGAACACTTTTTTTTTCCCGTTCCAGCTGCTGGAACTGTAACATGAACAGGAAATGCAACGTTCACGTACAACCACACAGGGCACCCTGCCAGGAGTTTGTGCTCCTTCTCCAGAACCCAGCCCAGGGAAAGGTGAATCTGCTGATCCTACACGTGGTGAGGGGAAAGCCAGTGATGCTGAAAGAGTGAGCTGTGCTTCCAAGGGACAGAGCAAGGCTGGGAGCCTGGAACTGGCCGGGTTTCAGGTCTCTCTCGTGGTGTTGCGTCATCCTGAAGAAACCCTGCAGCAGAGCTGGGACTAGAGAGCTCCCACCTGCCAGAGCAGCACAAGAAATGTACAAACTCGGGGAAAACACTTTAACCTATTGAAACCAGATGTTCCCGTTCACCCTTCAGGCCTGTGCCTTGTTCCACCTGTGTCTCAAGGTGAGGGAGATATTCCTGGGTACGTGGATTTACGTGGATCCATAAATAATGCACGTAAATGTACCCATGTATTTATGAGCATATTTGCTTTTCATTTACACCTGCATCTTCTTTGCAGCCTGAAGAACTTATCCAGGCCTCCCTCCAACGCTCTGTATGAAGACATGCAGTCATATGACTAAAATATCACAGATTGGAGCACATATTCATCATATTTGGATGAATATATAATAATTAAACACATTTATCATGAATATATGATTGGTGCTGCAGTCATGCTGCATTGCACAGGCCAGAAAGAAGTGAACTGCCCCTTGGTGAGCAAGAGAAAAGTGGAAATGCATGACTGTAGCTGAAATCAGCTTTAACCTTGTGCATCCCACGGCTTGGCTGGTGCAGCACGGTCAGAGTGGGGTTGCCAAGCGGAATCCCACTGAGGATTCCTGTGTGACTGGGTTACTTATGGGCATGAAATGCCTTAGGAAACTCCTTCCTGATCATTAGCAAGAGGTGGTCTGGTGCAAAAGGAAACCATTTTAGCCAGCCAGAGAAAAGTTCATGCCTTTAATGTTGGGGCAGAACTGAAACTGGGGTGAGAAAAAGGATCTGGTAATGAAACTTCCTTCTAAGATTTTGAAAATCAAGGCTCAGTTTCCTGCTCTCTCCCAGAACACATCCCTTGGTCCAGATCAACAGGCACCAAGCCTTGGATCCATCTCTCTGAATTTCAGTGCCCATATTTATGCAAGAATTTTGTTACCAGCAAAAGAATAGGAGTGAAAGGAAGAGGTTTAAAACCAGAAGTGTTTTCTGCAGCAAGTCTGGCCCTAAAATTTGTGTTCATGAGCAGAAAATACAGGACTGACTCCTTCAAACAGACCCAAGTGGTGGGAAAGATGCTCTGCTCATCACCCAAACCAGCCCTGGGAATACTGGGGACTCATGGACAGCGGAGATACTGATATGTGTGTAGTAATACTCTTCATTCTTTTGTACTCCCAGCAGATGTTTCAGTAAAAATATAATTAGATACAAAAAAGATAAAGATAGCTAAAATTAAAGAAAGAAAGGAAGAGGAAGAGGAAGAGGAAGAGGAAGAGGAAGAGGAAGAGGAAGAGGAAAAGGAAAAAGGGAAAGGGAAAGGGAAGAGGAAAGGAAGAGAAAAAGGGAAAGGAAAAGGAAAAGGNAAAGGAAAAGGAAAAGGAAAGAGGAAGAGAAGAAGAAGAAGAAGAAGAAAAAGAAAAAAGATAAAAAGAAAAAGAAAAAGAAAAAAAAAGAAAAAGAAAAAGAAAAAGAAAAAGAAAAAGAAAAAGAAAAAGAAAAAGAAAAAGAAAAAGAAAAAGAAAAAGAAAAAGAAAAAGAGAAAAAGAAAAAAAGGAGAAAAATATAAAATGGCTTGTCTAATATGGGTTACCTTTGAGTAACTGTTATTTTCTTGGATTCCAAAAATGATGTTTTACTCAATACACTTCTAATTGACACCTATGGTGCTGGGTACCATTCAGGATGTGTGAATGATGTACATTGGCTTTTTGTTCCTTGTGTCTGCCGCTCAGAATTTCCCTCCCAAAACCTTCCTGAGAGATGGGACGCAGCTAACCAGGCCACTGCTGCTTTAGTACTGCCTGAAAATCATCCTTTATCATTCAAGTACCTTCATTTATTAGACAACTTATTAGATAAATTATTATTTTTTGTGAGGTGTCTTCTTGCTCTTTGTCAGGATTCTCTTGGAGAATCTGACGTGAGCTGCAATTAAACACATCCCTGGTCCAGGCATGTCCAGAGCTCACAGTTTAAACAGGCCAGAACCAATGCTGGACATGTGCTTTTATGTGTGTATTCCATGTGTTTCTTCACTGAGATAACCTCTGTACCTTGCTGGATGGTCTGGACAGATGCTTGAAGGGATATTTTATGTGCACACCAAAAGACAACCCAACCCCTGCTGATCCTGAAGTTCCTACAAGAGGAGAGCTGTCCAATTCATTTGGAATTGGTGAATATCAGGAAATTTCCTCCAAAAACCCATTCAGAAGGAGCAAGAGGCAGCTCCCAGGCGGGACAAGGAGGTGGGATGAGGCATGGAGCAGTGGTTACATCAGTCCTCTGATGGCACCCTACTGATGGGCTCCCCCACTCCTCCAGTGTGACCCTGAGTCCTCTGCTCCCCCAGTGCTCTAGAAAACCTCCAAATCTAGTAAATCTGGTCAAGTTTGGCTAGCAATGGCTGCCTGGCCTAAAGGAACTCTTTGAGACCATTTCATGAGCTGTTCATTGCCAGTTAAGCATTGGCTGATATTTTGCACCATTCAGGGTCTGCAGGAACAGCATTCTGAAACTGGATCTTCTCCCTCTCTCCCTTTTAGTGAACCAAGGGCTGAAACACAACAATTTGCACTTCAACAAACAGAAATTCCATCATTTGCTGTGTTTGATGTGTTAATACTGCTGAGAAAAATTCACCCTTGAGGGAAGACTTTGGTGATTACTTTCTAGTGGGTTTCGATATCACCTTGTGGACTTTGTCTAAGCAATCAAAGCAGAAGATAAAAATGTACCAAAATAAAGCACTGAGAAGGAGAGGAATCTATTTCAGAGTCGGAGAGGAGAACTCAGCCTTGAGAAAGAAAAAAAAAACAAACAAACAGGTTGAAATAGTGGCCTGTCTGGAATTGGTGACAAATCTCCCTCTGCTACGCTGCCCCCACTTTGTGTTCTAATATTTCAAAGGAAAATTGATTTTCCTGGCTTTGGTATTGACGTGATGCTGATAGGGTAATAAGGAACCATTCACATCCAGCGTACGTACTCACACTGTGCCAACCCCACTCAGCCCTTCACGACCAGAGGGAGGGAGAAAGTGGCAATTGTTAATAAATTTCCTGCACAGATTTATTTTACCTGCTGACATTTTGAGAAGCAACTCGATCCTCGTACCCTCGAATCCAACTGTGCCTGTGGGACGCCACCGGCTCGCCTTGAATCGTGGAGTCCTACTCTGGCTGGAAGAGGATAATCACAATTTGTGTTTAGGAAAATGGGTGAAGTCATTGGGGTTATTAGCAACAAATGTTTAACAACTCGAGCTTTTCAAAGACCCCTCTGTGCTCTCTCCAGGAGAGTTTCAGTTTGTGCTGCCACTGTGCCCTCAGGAAAGGCTGTGTGCATGACACTCAACACACACTGTTCTGACCTGTTTGAAAACCCAAGTGCTTCCTCCTTCTCTGTGTCCTGCACTCAAACTCTCTCCTCTCCACGTGGAGCTCCTCACGTTTGTGAGCTTAAATGAGCTCAGAGTAAAGGCAGCATGTCCTGTTGGAAAAGTGGTCACTGGTGAAGCGTGTTCTCCATGATGAATCCAACATTTCCACACGGCAATCCTGGCTGTGCAGGGGTTATTTCCCACATCACACAAAGGAAAAGGTGCTGTCTCCATCCACGCCATGAGAGGCAAATTATTGTCAGTATTTAATTTCTTAATATCAGTCATGCTACGCATCTAACAGCAGAGCCATCTCAGTGTTTCATGGGGTATTTTAAAAACTCTGTGAGAGCTTAGTTATCAACAGAAATAAGCCAAAAAGGGTGGAGTGGAAAACCTGCCTTGCCCCCAGTTCTGAAGAAACACCGTGTCATAAAACACCGCAAGGATGCGAGCTGCAGGACTGCCACCCAGGTGTCACCTGAGCCAAGGGACCAAGGCCAGCAACACAGTGGAAAGGCTGGGTTGTGTCTAAAGGCTGGGAGCTCCTGCACAGCAATTTCAGCAAGAAAGCAGGTAAATGGACATGGTCTCCCTCATATAACCCCAAAACAGGAACAGAGTGGACCTCGTCGATAGATTTCACCTCCTGGATTATTTTTCTTCTTCTTTAATCCAACTGAAAAAAAGCTTGGGTTTGATTTTCTGGTTTTGTTTCACCCATCTGGCCAATCCCCAGTTAGTAAAACTCTCGTCAATGAAGCTATAAATGGTAGTTTGTATTTAACTGATGGCTCTTCCTGCTGCCTGTAGCGTGCTGTGGTAACAAGAGAGTGGCAGGAGATGCAGGCAGCTGCTCGTTTGGAGTGGAAGTGCACCAGGAGATCTGAGAGGCCAGTAAACATTTTCTTTGAAGTTATTTTCAATGTTTTTACAACCTATTTTGGGAAAGGAGAGGGGAAAAAAAAAAACTTTGTGTATTTGAGGAACAAAATGAATTGACAGTGTCTTTTCATGTGCTGCTTCTACCCCGGCCTGATGTGGGGCAGGGAGAAACATTCTGGCACCTTGTTCTAATAAATCTTCTTCAGTTTTCTCATGGACACAGAGCACTGTAATTTAGAAACTTGGCAGGGAGGAAGTCCAAGTGCAACATCTTCAAAAGGCTGTGGCTTTATGAAAATATAAGTGAATGAACTTGGCTCGAGTACAAATAAGAAATGTATTCCTGGACTGTAAGAGCTACAGCATTAGCTTAACCTTAGCACCAGTTCTGCTTGTCCGGAAGCCAGGAGAGCTTTGTTTTGTTTTGTTTTAATGTATAACATCAGAAAACACAAATAGACTGCACTCCCTGCCAGTGGGTGGAAGTAACGTGCCGAGCAGTTTTGCTTCCAGTGCGAAAGAATTGCTGCACTGTTGTGCATTTCTGGGTGAGGTGAGCTAAAATTCAGGTGCTGTGGTGGGTCTTTCATCTCCACGTCTGCAGCACGGTGCTGTAGCTTTGCTTCCTCATTTTCCATAGGTGTTTTTTTTGGTTGTTACTCCTGTGGGTATTTTTCACAGCTTTGCCAGTGGATGGACACTTGGGGCCAAAACCACCACAAAGACTTTTGGTTATAAAGGGTGCTGCCTTTATGCAGAAGACATGAGAAAAACACTCCATAAAATGCTTTTTCCTTCCCTCCTCCATCCCTTGCACCAGAGGGACGGTGAATGGTGTGGCTGAGGGGTGCCCAGCTTTGAAAGCAGGATGGTGGAGTCAGATTTACTTTCCCTTTCTCTTTCAGTGGTGTTTTCTTTGTCCACAAATCCGAGCTCTGCGTGAGATGGATGTTGCTGTGAAGGAGCAGTAACTGATCTGTCAAGTTTGTCGAGTGTTTCTGTGCCACCCAATTTATCATGCTACAAAACAGAGAATGCTTTATTTCAAAATCTGCAACATAAATGTTTTTGGTAAGAATTTGGATCCGTGCACATGAAGCCCAGTGAATTAGCTCATTGTGTCCCCCCTCCCTGCCCCTGCCACTGAGTCAGACTTTGCTCTTCATTCCCTTTTTCAGTGTCTAGTAATTTTAATGGGTTTAGCTGTAGCTTCCAAGGACTAGTTTGAGACAATCACACTGATGCCACTTTTGACCTAGATCTGAGGGAAGCCCCTAACTCAGTAGCCACAAGTTCAATTTCTCAATAACATGCCAAAATTCATAACAATTTTAAAAGAGTCTTTGGAAGACTCCAAATGTCTGTTTTCTCCTCAACATGGGAAATCTGGGAGTGGAAAACCTTGTGTGAAGCTGCAAACACATTCAGAACCTGATTTCACCACAGATCTTACCTGTGCCAGGCTGAGTTACAGATTTTAATCTTTGCATCCTGCCTCATGCTGGGCAGGTATCATTTAAAGGCCAGTGGAAGCACTGACATGAAATAGCTTAACAAGTATTTGGATGTTATTTAATACCAACAAACTCTCGGTTCTCACTCCTAAATTCTGTCAACTGTCTGAAAACTCTTTAGGGCATCTCTTCCACAAAGGACTAAGTGTGGCTGGGTTATGGCATCACCTAGAGAAAACTCCCAGAGGCTTTGTGCTTGATGTGGTCAACAGAACCACAGCTCTCCTACCATCAGAAGTGAAAATATGAACTTGCCCATCTTGTATCTGGAAGAAAGAGGCATTATTTTAGTACTGGAGGGTTTTTTCAAATGTAATTCCTTCTTCCCTCCCTGTAGGAGGACCTGATAACACCCTCTAGGCTACACCAAATTTCTGGACACGATGGGCTGAAATTCCCATGCAGTTTGGTGGAGCTGAGATTTTGCATTTAGATGTTATCTATTGTTGCTGGCAGCATCTCTGGGTTTTTTTCCATGCTCTCCAAGACCGGAGTCTCTAATGGCACCAAACATTAAAAAGACTGTTTTCCACCCAAGAGAACAAAAATCAGCCATGCCTAATGGAGTCCCCTCGGGGAGCCATGTGCTGGTCTCAGCAGCACACATCACAACCACGCTGCATTTGTTGGTTCTGTTTCTTTTGACTAATTCATTCCACTGAAGTGTCACTGTCGGTCAGTGGCCCGCAAGTTGCTGCTCCAGCTCAGCAACCACTGAGCTCAATCCCGGACTTTTTGAGGTGTGTGGAGTCTTGTGCATCAGCTTAACCCCAGGCACATCCCACAGCGCTTTTGGGACCCCATTCTCACAGTAAAATGTCAGTGGATCACTCACATTTTGCAGGCTTTTCACTGCAGCCCGGGTTGTGCCA
Organism: Mohoua ochrocephala; assembly: GCA_013398855.1. Lineage (NCBI taxonomy): Eukaryota > Metazoa > Chordata > Aves > Passeriformes > Acanthizidae > Mohoua > Mohoua ochrocephala. Next base: position 34,148 of record VZTA01028917.1, read on the forward strand.
GGAATTTGCAGACAGTTGACTACGTGTGTTTTGCTTTTCACTGTTGTGGAGTTTTTTTTTTCCCCTTTCTTTTTCCTTTTGGAGCCTTATCTCAGGAAGACCCAAACAGAAATAGAACACAGGGCCCTGCAGGATCAGACTGAGTAACTATTAGCTTGATGAGCTAGATTGCTCGGAGGAGGTTGTTTTTACCAGGGCTCAAATTGACATCTGCCAGGTCTCTCCTCCCCCTCCTTGGATCAGCTTCAAACAGCAGTTCTTCCTGTGTCTAAGAAATCAAGCATTTTAAGATTAAAAAGCTTTAAAATTGCCTCCAGCGCAGGCTTACCTTGCTAAATCAGCACAGGCTGAAATGGACAGGCCGACTGCTGAACTCTGTACAGGACTTCCCATCCTCTGGGGGACTGCTGAGCACGGCTGGCTGTTGGCTGGCACCTTGCAGGGTTGGATCAAAAGTGATGCAGAGATAAAGGAAAGATGTTGATTGCAAAGAAACTCTTAGGAGGAGCTCGTCTGAGTAAATAAAATAAAATACCTTTCCCACCACACGCTGAAAATCAAACTCCACTTGCTTTTTACAATATCAACGCATATTTTAAAATTCATATTTTTATGGTCTTTGAGGGTTTTGCAGCTGCCATCATCTTGTTCACTCATGGGAAGGATGACTGGGCATAAATTGCTCAGGGTGGGCATTTCCAGTTTGGATGGCAGTGAGAGGGGCTGGGTTTGATCCTCTCCACAGGGTTTCCTTTTCTTGCCCAGGAACAAGAATTATCTTCTGCTTTCTCTCTGCAGAGTGATGACTGTAAGGTTCCTTCTGCTTCACTTTCTCAACCCAGCAATGATGCAAGAGAGCTCGAGCTCCTCCTCATCCACCCTAAAACCATGAGGGTGTTGAAACCAGGGTGTTGAGTTCCCCACACTCAGAGCATGTCCAGTCACCTGATTCCTTTCTTTAAAAAAAATCCTCCCTACCAGAACTGTTTTCCTGAGCTACTGGTAAAACCAAGGACTTGTGCAAGAATGGTGAGAGGAAAAATATGTGGTGAAACTCACAGGGCAACCTAAGCTCTGCATTGAAAAGGAAATTGAAAGGTTGGTGTTCTCACACTGTAATTCACTCGGTTTGCTTCAGTCCCATGCAATTTTACTCCAACTTTATTACATTGGAAATAGATAATCAATCTCCTAATGCTTTTTAAATTATGATTAGTAGCCGACTGAAATCTAGTAATGAAGTTCTGTAATATAGGAAGAGTCAGTAAAGATATTGCCCTCTCAGCCTTGGAATGCATATTTAACTTAAATCCTGACTAATAAACAGAGCTTTTATCACAGTATATCGCACAATAGTTTTTAAATGTGATCAGGTTAACATTGCTTTTGAAATCTTCATGTTGTTCTTAAATATTTCTTACATTCAATTTCCTAGTAGTTGTTAAGTACAAAGCCCTCAAAATCTGTTTCTTATTAGACTTGCAAAGTTTATATATTCTCCCTAACCAGGTTCAAGTTTCAGCTGTGTTGTACTGTAATTTGGGAGGGTTTGGGGGGGTTGTAAGTGTGCTTTGAGTTTCTCTTCTTCTTTTTTTTTTTTTTCCTTTTCTGTGACCTTTTATTCATGTTAATGGGTGGATGAAAGAGAGAGGAAAAAGAGAAAAAACAGGAGAAAGAGGAGAGAGGAGAGGAGAGACAGGGATAGACTGGGAGATGAATGGGAAGCAAAAAGACAAGGGGGGAAATAGGA
>VZTA01028917.1:35970-53593 GCA_013398855.1 Mohoua ochrocephala
GAGAGAAAGAGAGAAAGAGAGAAAGAGAGAAAGAGAGAAAGAGAGAAAGAGAGAGAGAAGAAACATGGATTTTTGAAAACATGCATTTTTTCTGTCCTGGCATGGAAATATCAGGAAAGAAGGGTGAACCTTGAACACGTGCACAGACTGTGCCCTACAAATAGCAGGGCTACAAAAAAGACAACTCTTTTTATGCCCTGGAACCCTCCTTTCTTTGCAGACCACAATATCTTCCCAGAGGGAAAAGAGTAATAATTCAGAAATAACTTCTGTTGAGTGAGAAGATTCAAAAGATATGTTCTAAAAAGATGTTTCAGCTAAGCTGTTTTTAAGGGGGAATGGTTGAAGTAAATTTTAGAAGCAGGATGCTGCCTGAAGAGCTATGATTAAAGAGAAATCTGTGTCAATAAGCTCTAACAGAAGGAAACAAAACACCCTAAGGGATTCAAAAATCTGAATTAAAAGAAAAAAAAATCTAACAGAGTTCTTATCTTAGTCTCACTTTTCAGTCTTATGGAAGTTTTGATCCCCTTCTCCCACACAACATTAACATGTGTTCATTTAACAAATTCATCTGCACTTCAAAAATGGCAATGAAAATGTGCTGGAAAGAGATCCATCTTTGGTAAAAGTGGAATTTGAGGTCAGCATTAGTAAAAATCCAACCATACCCAAAAAGATTCAAGTGTCCCAAAGTTCCTAAACTGCAAAATTTCCTTGAGCTTGTTTTTCTGCCAAATGGGGTTGTTTTGTTAAAAGACCTTGAGCTTCTGTTTTGGGAACACCAGGATAACTCCAGCTCAGGTGTTGGCTTGTGGTCACCTACAAAATGAAAAAAAAATGCCTCAGAAAAATACAAAAATTCCAGATCATTCAAATTAACCCTACTGCAATGCTTGGATTGGGAAGGAAATGATGGCAGAGAAGGAGGAGGATTTGGGACACCCTTCTGTACCTCCTTTAGAAAACTGAAGCCAAGGAGAAGTGTCTTCCAAGTATCAACACAAAAAGTAAAATGAGCAATTCAGCATTTTTTGAGCCCAGATCTGAAGTTAAACTACCTAAGTGACCTGTCATACAGTGTCAGACATAGCCAGAGAGCCAGATCTCCAGCCTTCTGCTGCATCATACAGCACATTTCAATTAGGTCTCAGCTATAAGTGCTCCACTTCCACGGATATTTAAACCAGCAAGAGCATATAACTTGGAGAAAAAAGTAAACAAGTAGTATGGGAAATCCACTGAAACAGATTGTCTGTCATTTCACTTCTGTTCTATTTATTCTGTCTGTAGTTCAAACCTCATTTTTCTACGGCTTGCCTAAACAAGTTTTGGATTGTAGCTGCGACTTCCTCAGCACAGGAGAAAAATTTCAACTCGTTATTCTTAGAGGGGAGAAAAAAAAAAACCCCAGTGTGTTGTTTCTGAAGAGTATTGGAGCCATCTGTAAGGACAGATTGTGTCACTGCACATTAAGGAGCTCAAGGATCAGGCCCTGGATGCTTCTGCAGAGGCATTTGATTGCTTTGGTCGTTATTTTGTGGTGACATTGCTGAATGTGATATTTCAGCTGAATAGAAAAGCGGGAATAAAGTAACTTAAAGATCTTACTCAGAAAATTAATGGAGTGAATTGTGGCAGCACCTCAGCCATATCTGTCATGCTCCTGGAACAGAGCTGTTTCTCTTGTTTTCAGTGAAGGGATAATTTGTTTTAGTGTGCTTCAGGCTCAGGCAACACAGCCAGGGAGACAACCTACAACAAGACAACCATGCAAAAAAACCCCACAAGTGGAAACCATCCTTTAGCATGGATAAACAGAAGGCCATGTAAGCAACAGTGGATTATTTCCATGACTGAAGAGGTGAAACTCATGGTCAGATCTGAGCAGCCTGGGTAGTGGAAGGTGTCCCTGCCCATGGCAGGGGGGGTTGGAAGGAGTAGAACTTTAATTTCCCATCCAATCCAAACCATTCCAGGACTCTGTGATTCCATTCTGTGGTTTTCCAACACTTTCAGCCTTGCAGAGTGCACGTGCAGGAGCTGAGCTGAAGTCAGCAGGAGTGCTCTGAGGAACCAGCATCAAAAAAAAGGTCCTGATTTGCCTAGATGTGAAACATTTAAGTATTTCCAATTCAAATTCCCTTTATTTAGAGTGTGCCTGTGCTTGCCCGGCTGTGCTCCAGGACAGCTTCACACAAACTGGAATTTTGGGGGCCCTGGGGCTTTTAATGGAAGGTCTTTGGCTGCAGGGGTGTTGGGGAGCTGTGCCACATCCAGCAGCTCCAAAACTGTGACAGCACCGTGGAGTCAGGCAGGGAGTAATTACACTTAGACAGCCACAACCCTGAGGCCTCCTGCCCTGTGATTTCCAAGGTCATACGCTTGAAGCAGAGGATATGTAATTTTCCTGATGGTTTAAAATGGAAAGTTATTCGATACCTCCTCCTCCTTCTAAAAGGGAGCGAAAAGCATTGGGAGTGGTGAAGTTGTTGAGCACAGCCTCTTCCAGTCCGCAATTGGGAACAGATTCCCAGACTCCTTTGATGGTAGGAAGGCTGGTTGAAGGAGCAGCTGTCGCTGTTCCCGGGTTCACCAAAGATAGCAGCAGCAGCAGCAGCAGCCACAACTTCCAGAAGAGATTAATGGCGAGGCAGAGAGGAGGAAACATCTCCTCCTGCAACAACAGCAGCTGCCATCTGCCGGCAAGGCAGGAGGGGCTGGGCAGCCTTCTCTAGGCTCCATCCGGGATGGATCCGAGCAAGGGTCTTGGATGAGACCTGCAAAAATAAGATGCAGCGTCTGCCTTGCCTGGTCAAATTAGTTTTGTGGGTTGGAACGTGCCGAGCCTTTCTAGGGATGGCACAGAGCTGTGGCTGCACCCTTCACGGGTGAGGCACGAGGATGGGGTACGCGGGGTCCTCTGCTCCCTGGTCCTAAACACCTGGGGATGCCTTACACCAGCAAAAATGGGGTATAAATGTTTTGAAATAGGGTGGGAAGAATGGAGAGAAAAGAAGAAAAGTTAAGGAAAACTGATTTTGGGAAGCTCAGCATTTTCTGAGCTGGATCAGCTTTAAGGAGGGGAAGATGGGGACAGCAGGAAGGAAAAGAGGTGCTGGAAAATGAGAACAGATGAGGCAAGGGTAAGAGGTATCTTCAGAATATCTTTACAGTAAACTCTCAGAAGGAGCTCTCTGTGGAGAGAAAGGTATGACCCAAGGTCTGCAGCTCGCTGGGAGGGTGACAGGGTGCAGGCAGCCGTGGAGCAAGGCTGCGGCAGGACCCATCGCCTCGAGGGCAATTAGTGGTTCAGGGAACTGGAAAAGACACAGCTCAGCTCCCTGCCTGCACAAGAGCTCTGAAAGCAGCATCTGTCAGCTTCCACCTCCCTCGCCCTTCCCGCACGACCTGGGCTTGGGTTGCTCCACGGTCCCAGGAGCCCCAGCTGCAATGTCACACTCTGTCGTAGGAAAATTGTCTGTCGTAAGTCATCGTGCATTTCTCAAATGTTTGTTTTGTGGTCAAAACCTTTGCTTGCAGTTTAAGTATTTGCCCCAGAGCACCTATTGGATTTAAATAGGGTCAGCATTCATAGGGGATCAGCTTTTCCCCACCGTGTCTGACCCCAAGGGATGTCTGAGGAAATCTTCAGCCTCTGGTTGTTCCCATCCTCAGCAGCTTTAGTGGCTCACAGAAGGGATTCAGCAGCAGTGACATATTTCTCCATTCCTGTGTGTCAGACCTTTGGAGCCTTGGTGCTTGCACAAGTTCTTGCCTCAGCAGCCCTCAGACCTCCTCGGGCCCAGAGGCTTGCAGCCCTGGCAAGCAAAGTGCACAAGTTATGAGCTGCAATAGCCTTTCTTGTGGCTATTTTACTGCCTTTCCCGAGGTAAATCAACCGCCCCACAACGTGATTATAAGGCCACCTTCCAAGAATCTGCTAATGAATTCCTCCTCAACACCTAATGATTTACCTTGCACGGCTTTTTTTACTTAAATCTTAAATTGCTGTTTTAAAGGTAGGGGCACCGAGGAACAAGAACCAAGTCATGCACTGAAGACCCTGGAGATCAGAGTCAGATGGAGAAGGCAGGAATTCCTGGCTCCTGTCACTGCATTCATCCCTGTCTGTCCTTCTCAGCCATTCCTTCTGGTTTCTATAAAAAAAAAAAAAAAATAAAAACCTTCCCTTTATGTTTGGAAGCTCCACTGCAAGAAAGTGCTTAAAATGGCCACCTTATTTCCTTGAGAGGCAGAACTAAATTGAAAGGTGCCATTTTCCTCGTGTCACTGAAATAAGCTCTTCAGAAACATGAAGACCACAATGAGGCCTTGGAAGCCCAGGAAAAAAAGCTCAGCACCAGCAGCAGCTGTGGGACGTGCTCTCCACTCACAAGATGGTGCTCACTAAGCCTTTCACTGACCCATGGAAGATTTTCTCTTATGAGTATTCTTTAAGAAGAGTGTTAAGAAAATAAAAGAGAAGACAGTGATGTAAAGATGCAGGAAGTGGGAAAAAGTTTTTTCTTGTCTTTCAGCCGTTCAGGTGGACTCTTGTGCCCCGAATTTTTGAAATACCAGTGAAGTTTGGGGATGGAAGGGGAAATAATGCTGCTGCTGTTCTCTGTTTATCCACTCCACAATGCATCTGATCGACGTTCCTTCATGCTCTTAATGAGCAAATATTCGTTCAAATTAATCTGGCCGCCGGTAAGTTCCTTCTATCAGAATTTTCGTCCTTTCTGTCAGTTTAAAACTGTGAAGGATTCCTGCGGGGTTGCAGCAGCTGTCCTTCACTCTGTGTTGTGATAAGCCCTGTGCCCTGCTGCTCCTGCAGAACCTCCGTGGTGGGGACCGCGAGGAGGGACCTGGCTCCTCACAGCAGCTTCGTGGGATTTCTGCAGCCCTCCAGCATGGCCAGGATCGCGTTTTGACTGCAGGCTGCAGGCCTCTGGGCTCTTCAAAACGCTTTAGGCAATAAATTGTTTTGCCTGTCTCCAAACGCCACACTGTGCATGCCAGGGGGAGCGGTGCCGCAGCCAGGTGTCCGGCGAGGAGCCACCTCGCAGGAAGTTCTGCCAGGAATTGAGGATGGTGGTGCAAAACCCACGTTTCTCCTTTGTGATCTCCAAGCTTCTCTCTCCGTGCACGGTTAACTCGCTGAAAGAAGAAGCGAGGCCTCCTTTAGGAGTATCTGTGTGTGCACGCGGGATCCCTCGCTTCGTTCCCACAGCGTTCCCGTTGCTCCAGGAGCTTTGGGTTTTTCTGGGGAAGCAAAATTTCCAGTTATTGTGTATTCAACAGATTTCCATCCCGCCTGATTCCAGGAAGAGATTTCTTCTGAATGTCAGAAATTTAACTGGTGCCACTTCTTCACTGGGAAGGCATAACACCCTGCGGACGCAAAAGCGGCGCGGTGGCTCCTGCCAGCCCCAGTGACAGCCCAGCCCCGCACAAAGGAACGGGTAAATAATGAACTCTGGGAGTAAACTCTGGCAGGGGACCAAGGCCTGTAATTCCACTTGGCAAGATCATCCAAGCCAGCAAGGAAGGCTGACTTTGTAGTATAAACAATTAACTGTGGTGCTAAAGGATCTACCACATGCTACATCACCGGCCAAGGAGGATGGGGGAAGCAGAAGTGGTTGATGTCTTTCCATTAATTTGCTCTCTGCAGATTATTCGGCTTTGGGATTTGATGGATTCGTTTTGCTTTATTAATAAAGGGAGAACACACAGGAAAGGGAAAATGCAGGGCATCCTGTGTCTCAGCAACCAGGGGTTTTTTTTTTGCACGCTAACTCTTCTGAGTCTCAAAGCAGTATTTCGTTTGTTGTAAGTGAACTTTATCTTCAAAGAAAAATCCAAGCAACTTAATTAATAGCTGATATTCAGAAACAATGGCAGGCACTTTTCCACTGACATCTTGGCAAGGAAATGTGTAAACATAGGAACTGATGGAGATTGCATATTGAATTATCCATTGACTTAGAGAAAGACCCTTCTTGATACTACAGCAGTATCCTTCATAATTATCTGATGAAGAGGAGGGCTGATTCATTTAGGAAAAGGAAAATTTAATCCATGTTTTGTTGTTGTGATCTTTTTTGTTATGATACTTTTGACAAAAGTTTAGTATCTGAGCTTCAGGGTAACTTTCTGTTTGATAAAACTTCCTTATTTTTGCTGGATTTTCACTTGTCCCTTTTCCAGTATGTGCCAACTACTACTATGCACTGGTCTAAGTACTTCCTACTTTGTAACTCCTTAAGTCATAGAATGAATTTCAAGTCTTGCGTGGCTAATTTGAACAAAGACTGCAAGCTTTTTCTCTGTGGGAATTTGTTTAAAATAAAGAGTGAGTTGGAAACACCTTTCTTCAGAGGGGTGAGCTCTAGGAGGAATTTAGGATGGGCGTATTGAAGGCCAAGGTGCCAAATAATTCTGAGTTGATGCAGAGCATGAGAGGGCACAGCACCTGTGACATCAGGGTATCGGACTGGGCGGCCAGGAGACTTGTCACTGCTCAGGGATTTTTAGTAGCTGTGTTCCATGGCCACAATTTGGGACTCATTTAACTAAACAGGGACAACCTTGGATTCTTGTACTTGTGAAATTGGCTTTGGCTCTGAAAGAAAGACACGTGAGGTTGCTCTGTGTTTAAAAAACACGGCAGAGACCATTCCGAGTCTGCTCTCCCTGGCAGCCCATGTGTGTTTCAGCCCACCTTGGCTGGTGCTGTGCGTGTGCCCTGATGAGCTCAGCCCCACGGGAGACCAAACCCCACCTTCTCTGCTCCCGTTTCATTCCAGTTTTGGTGGAAATGTCTGGCATTTGGGTTAATGAACCAATGTTTTGTGCATCAGATCATCAATGGAGGGCCAAAGACACCGAAAGAGAAGGTGCCTTGTAGGAGTCCAAGTGTGCAACCACGTGGAATTCTGCTGCAGATCACCAAGCAATTACCAGGCTTAAAATATTTCCTGCAAAGGATCCTTCCTTCACCTTTCCTCTCCCAAATGCTCCGTGATCATGTCATCCTCGTCTCCTTTTCCCTTCAGTGGTCTCAGGCATCCCAAGCCTTGTGACTCCCGTGGTGGGGCTGGCACCCAGCACGGGATCCATCAACGCCTCACCTTCCCGAGGCGGTGACGGGCCAGCACAGCATGCTGACACCTTCCAGGCATCCCAGTCAGGGAAACGGGGGCACAAAAATAGACAATACCCCACCAGCAGAGCTAACAAATCCTGATTGTAACGGGGCCAGCTGTTGGAGGCCACCAGCCAAAATGCCTTTGCATGAATTCAGCAGTCAGATGACAACAGCTTTTAACCCAGCTGCCTCTGGTGGTTTTTCCCTTGTGCCGATGCCACCACCTCCCACAGCAGCCAGAGCAGGAGGGACCAATAAATGGAAAGATTACACCTCTCAAGGTACAAGCACAAGTTTGCTCAAAAACTTTACAATTCCCGTAGTTTCTTTTAATTGGAGAAATGGTTCCACCTCACTTCGATGCACAGTGGAGGATGTAAGGCCTGACTCCACGGCATGGTGCCTTTAGATGTGCGAGAGGGGACGGAGATATCTGCCCTGCTTTGAAGTAAACGGTGCAAGGACCACCATTATCTCATGGAAAGTTTTGAAAACCCCGTTTGGGAGCACTCGTGTCCAGATTACCCCCGTGCCAGAGCGAGCCAGAGAAACCTCTTGAATCATTCCTGTCATTAGACCATCTCCCAACACGTTTGCCAGACTGCTGAAAGAAGGTAGCGTTTCCTCCAGACACCACATGTTGTGAAGTATTATAAATACATCGCAGAGCCTAGAATCAGGATCAGATTAGTGAGCTCGTGAAACAGTAGTGCTTCACTTTCTTGTCTCATTTATTTGAGAGGTACCAAAGCCGGCGCTGAAGCCGGTTTTTTCGTGCATAAACATTCTAAAATAGCACATGGAGTTCATCTTCAAAGGTATGCGCTCTTCCAGCGCATGTGTACGGACAAGGTGCCAGAATGCTGCCGTGCCTCTGCCAGTCCAGCTACAATTTCCTGTTCTCAGCCCGAGCCTCTGAACTCGGGAGTGCTCCCAAATTGAAGTGATCCCAGAAAAACAAGGGGATGGGAGCCTGCCCTCCGTCTCCAGCTTTTCCCACAGGCAGGATGCGAAGGAGAGCACCCAGACACGGTGAGCAGCTGCCTTCCCAGGAGCTGGGTGTACACCTGTGGCTGATCAATCCCAAAAAGCCCAGCCCAGCCTATGCCTAAGGAGCTGCTCCTCCCCAGCTACATGTGAAAAATGGGGTGTGATAGCCCGAGAGATGTCTGTGGTGAGGAGCACAGCTCAGAGGGCATCACGGGGGTTTTCAATTCCCATGTTTTTGTGGCAATCTGGGGTGATCCTTGCTGAGATGTGCCTTGTTGGCAGGAGAGCCACTGTTAGCTGCAGTGCTGTGAGAGCTGAGAGCCCGGCAGGTGTGGATTGGGGCACCTGGGAGCCTCATTTTGCACCTCCTTTTGTACCAAAACACTCAGGATCAATGACAATGACGATGACCACTCAACTCAAGCCTTCAATAAGTACCCTCACCTGTAAGATTAAATACTGGAATTTCTGCAGTGAGAAGAGAATCAGTGTGTTGTTAACAGCAGAGGCATCACTCAGCTCTCCCTCTTTCCCAGGTTACCTGCAAATCTAAATTTCCTTCTTCTGGTGTGCAAAATTCCTGCGCTCTGCTGGAACAGAAACTTTGTATTCTCTTTGTTTTCCTTTTATCCAGCGATCTGCAAACCTGTTCTCTTGGAGGGCACTGCTGAATAAATCACTGAGTCCTGATTAAGCACCAATAAATATCAGTATTTTTCACAAAAGAAAAAGAAGAACACACTGCAGGGCAAAAAATCTGTGCTGAAAATGTTGCCTTTTCTGAAAACATCAATTATTTTGGTCATTAATCAGCTATTAATTCATGAGTTATAACAGAAATATTTTGATAAGAGTTTTATTTTCTGGACTTATTTTGAACAGTGAGAGTTTCTTTTATTTGTTTTGTATTCTTTTGTTTTTAGAGAGGAGTATTTACCAGATATTTAGCCTGGATGAAGCATATACATTTCAAATGTCCACAACTCTGCTGCTAAAGGGTTTAGCAAACAAGTGCAGCCAAGTGGGAAAGCAGAGGAAGCACTGGAAATTTTGATGAGATATTGGTTGGTTTATTTGGTTTAGGCTTTTAAATCCTCCACTGTGGGGACAGGAAAATTTTAACACTGGCAGCAGATTTGATAATCTACAAACCAGATTATTCAGTAGAAGGCTGCTAATTATTCACTTCATCATCTAAACTCGGTGAATTAACACCTCGAATTTTATGGGTACTGCTTTCTCCTGGAAGTGTTTTCTTTGGGAGCCTGGTGTGCGTGTGCCTGTGCTGCTATTTCCAGGTCCAACATTCCAATGATAAAAATACAGTCAGGAATCTGACTGGCAATTATTAATAGTTAACGTAGGGTGTTATGCCTTCCCAGTGAAGAAGTGGCACCAGTTAAATTTCTGACATTCAGAAGAAATCTCTTCCTGGAATCAGGCGGGATGGAAATCTGTTGAATACACAAAAACTGGAAATTTTGCTTCCTCAGAAAAACCCAGAGCTCCTGGAGCCAATGGGGCAATTGAGTTGTTGACATCTCACTTTCTTTTGGCTTAGGTAGACTCTGAAATTGGGTCACAAGGATGGTCGCTGGGTGTAGTGATTTTTAAGTCAGGAAGATGAAATCAGAAAGAAGAGCCTTCAGTTCTATGTCATACGAGGTTAGTTTAAAAAAAAAAAATAAAATGTCCACAAAACTCTGAGGAAAAAGGGCTTTAACTTTGTTAAAAGTTCTTAAGTGTGCATAAGGGACAAGAAAAAAAGTAAGAAGAAAAATAATTGGCTTAGGAGTAGTTGTCACTTCCTTTACAGAAAGATAACAATGTGTAATATAGACAAATATTTAAATATAACAACGTGTAACCTCCCCGTGTGCTTCATATCTTTGCCACTCGGGTGAAGGCAGAGAATTGCACAACATTTTCTTGGTGCACTGAGGGCAGTGAGTCAGCTTTGCTCTCCCAAACAACTGCTTTAGGTGGGCAAAGCCAGATTTTCGTCATCATTTTGTCGCTACCCTTTTCACCGGAGCCTCAGGGCTGATAAAGGTCTTGTGGCTGCGTCAGAGACTGAAACAGAGATGCCTGGCACCAGTGGCCCACGGTGGAAACCCAAATTTGTCTGCCACAAAGTGAAAACAAGTTGTGGCCAGTGAGGCCAAAAAGTACAAAAACAAACAGGCTTTGAGAGCTCCTTGCTAGAAACTTGTAATAAAGTGGAGCCCTTAAGGAGGTGGCCAGAGGAGCCTCCTGGGGTTCAGAAAGTTCAGGTTTATCAGTGCTTGCCCAAGCTGATCCAAAGCTCTGGGGGCTTTGACTGCTGTCCATCACCAACAATGACGTGAATGACCCCATTTACTGCATTTCCACAGCAGTGGTGGGAAGCTCTGTCCAAGAAACTGGGATGCAACCCACAGAAAACAAACACAACTTCTTGCTGGGGAGCATCTGAGAAGCTTTTATTTTTTTCCCCCCTCTGGAAACCAAGCTGGAGGAACAGTGTTATCTTGTTGTGTTAAAGTGCAGTTTAAATGCTGCTCATTGATTTCACAGAACGTGAAAAACGCAGCCAAATATTGTAAATAAAGGAAACCCACTGCAACTGCTGGGCAGCAGAGGCCGTGCTCAGGCTGCCTGGCTCTGGTACCTCTCTCCCCTCAGCAATCCTCAGTTAATTAGTGTCAATTAGCAGAGCTGCAGCTCCCTGTGCACAGGTTTGTGGACAAGAGACTTCGACAACCTTGACTTTTAAAGCCCTAAGCAGCACCTTACGATTTATTTGTAAAACAATGATGATCTTTTGATGGACCTAATCTTGTCTCCTGGTCTGCCTCACCCATTTCTGAGTCTGTTTCCATGCCCTAGGTTTGCCTGCTTTGGAATTTCCTCTCTGGGGATGCACACAGCACCATTGAAATTAACTAGGTGTTCATTAAACTTTGTATTATTAAATTATATTTTTATTAATAACGAGTGTGACTGAAAAAAATGGATCAGATTGTTCTTTTCTTGCTTTTTTTTGGGGGGGGATGTGCCCTCACTGCTTGTTGTAAGCACCAGAAATGGTTAAAAATAGCAACGTTCACATTTCTACTTTCAAGAGCAGAAGGAATTCTGGAGGATGAGTGGATTGATTATTTCCTTTCCTGCACTCCTTTTTCCTCACCAGCTCCAGGCCTAGATAATAAAAGCTGATTTGAGAAGATGAGACGAGGCCTCTCGCAGCACCCTCCAGGTTTTATTGATCCCTCAAAATTAAACTGGGGGCTTCCAAGGGCCGCCTGCAGCCAGGCTCTCAGTTAAAAATCCACAGGCACGACTCCCTCTCCAAAATTCAGCCTCTCCGTGTTCCTGGAAAGAGGATTTCAGGAACCATTCCGATGTGTCAGCCACCACAGACACTGATAAATGTGGACATTTATCAAAATAGCTGATCCACGAAAAAAAAATCATTGCAAAATTCCTATAAAAACACCATTTTCTATCTGCCACACCAGCATTTCTCAAAATGGTACATAGCACTTGGATAAAGCATCATTGCATATAAAGCAACAATGCATATATTTAAAAAATAAGTACTGCAGATTATACATGTTTCTCAGGAAAACACTCTCAAAGCCTGCTGATGTTTCTCATGGAGAATTCAGAATTTCCCCTCTGTGCTTCTCCTTTTGATATATATCCATTATTTATAAAGTAAAAGATTAAATTATTAATGTTCATTAATACATCCACATTGCATAAAACGGATGGAAATATTTAATGTGTTTTTTACCAATATTCGTCACTAATGGGGAGAAAGGGGAAGTATTGAATACAGCAATTATCAGCTCATAGCAAAGCAGTCAAATTGATCAAAAAATTGGCCTCAGAGGAGCCACAAGTGGGTCTTTAGACACTGAGACACTGAGAAATGAGGAGATAGATAATTTTTTTAAAATTAGATTCCTAATTTGGGGTGGGGGGAAAAATTCCACTTCCAAAATTTCCCTTTTTGATGAGTGGCAGTTGCTTCAGCAGAGTAACAGACCATCCACCCCACCCACCTCAGTGTAGAGGAGGCTCAGGTGTGATGCAGTTTCTGCTCAGTGCTCCACACAAACTGGGTTTTAGGGTCAGTAAATGGTTCAGGGTTGATAAATGTCCCTGAGCAAACACCAGCACTCACTAATATCAGTCTGTGGCTCTCATCTTTTCATTTGTTTGGCCCAAATTCTTACATGCTGAGCATTCATCACTTATTGAAATAACAATTAAAAAGAGACGTGCACAAGGACCACAACAACCATAGCAGGAAGATTTTCCTGGGTTTATCTCTTGTGATTTTCCTGGATTTCTTTCTGGTGAGTTACCAGGGGGGTTCTTGCCTTCCCCTAAAGTAATTTGCTTTTCATGGATCCACTCAACAATTTCATTCGCTGCTCCTGCGTGTGCATTGCATTTAAAAGAGATGTCCTGTGGACCAGCAAGGGCAGTGCTGTGACCACCTGAAATTCAATGCCGGACTGAAACACCTTTCCCACCAACCCCTCTCGTCCTTGTTACTGGTATTTCAGGGGAAAAAGTTAAAAGGAGTGATGATAATACATTACAGTAGTCTGAATTATTCATCAAAAGGGGAAGCAAATTTATAAATACATGGAAGAGACAAAAAAACTTGGAAGAAAATGAAATATTGGCTATTCCTAGATAATATTATATTAACTATCTGTTTAGGTAAATTCGGAAACCTGCTACAAGACACCCTAATTTAGTGTAGGCTTCAGTGAGGTGATCAACAAGTATTGTCTCATCCTCATTTAACGTTTAAAGAATTTGTTTATTTTTCTGCTACTGGGCAGTTTGGACGGGTTTATTGTGGTTTCTGTCTGTTCTCAATCCATCCCTTCCTGCTGCCACTGCTGGGGCACCCGGAGTGACCTTGGTTGTGCTTTCAACAGCAGGAGCATCACCCTTCGTGTTCCAAAATTCCTCGTTCTGTCCCCAGAACGAGGTGTTTGTGGTGAGGTGTTTCTGCTGGAAAATGGAAAGTCAAAGTTATGCTTTTGACAGCCAGAAAAGAGAGTTTTGGGTCTTCCCAAGGCCCTCGATTCATTCCACAGTCACAGCCCTGAGAAAGCCTTGCTGCCTCTTGCATTCTGCCTTTGCCAGCTGTCAGTCTGGACACACACCCTGAATAAATGAAGGATGCAAATACAGCAGTGCAGTCCTACAAGCATTTTATATTTCTTCTTTTAATGCAAAAGCTATAGGCCTTCTCTCTGAAAAAAAAAAAAAAGAAAAAAAGGTCCTTTGCAGGCCATTTTATGAAATTCAAAGCTAAGGAAACATTAATGTTCCCTGTAGGTCGTGTCCAGGGTAGAAAATAACATTGTTCTGTGCCCCTTTAACAGCTTAAACATCTTAAAGCTTAAACAGCTTAAAATATCAACAATTTTGGTTCTTTAAAATCTAGCTTTAAAAATAGCTCAGTAGGCTCAGCTTTGCAATAAAGTGCAGAGGGAGTGATTTTTGTTTCTTTTACAAACAAGGGAGACCAGCAAGGATTCCTCTTCTGGAGGATGATGAAGGAGCCACGCACCCCAGAAACAGGAGAGGTGCCTCCAGACTGCAGCTGTGCCACTGTCCTTGTGCCACCGCTGTCCCTGGAGTGACCCTGGCGTGGCACAGGGCAGGGGCAGGAGGTACCTGCACCCCTGAGATCACAGGGCAGGTAATGGCACCACAGCAAACACAGCTGGAGGTGACAACATTTGATGCTTCTACGAGCCCAAGAGTGGGTTTGTAGCATTTGATACTGAAAAGGAGATAAAGCAAGAGTGGGAAAGAAAGGAGCAGCTGGTATTTCAGACCATCTCGGGCTTTTCCAGAGGGCAGCATAAAGAGCAGACAGCAGATACATTCAAGCAGACTCCAACAGAAACTCGAGAGGGATTACCGACTTCCTCCGTACCATGACATATTTCAATTTAGGACATGTGGAATAAATCAGGGCGGACAGCGTGGAGCTGGAGCACACGGGAAAGCCAGCGATAAACCTGGAGGGTAGTCAGAGGTGCTTGGAAGGCTGGGGGGCTGTCAGCAGCCAGCTCTGCTGCTTTTCAGCCGAGCTAGGATGGAGTGGACACTGGGCAGACCGAAGGAGAGCTGGCAGGGACACGAGCAGTGTTAATTTGCAGCCAGTTAATGAGGTTGAGGTCACCACTCTTTTCCATCCCTCTGCCCCCTCCTTGGAGCAGCACTTGATGTAGGATAAGGGTGTTGGCACGAGTGACCAGCACAGAAAGCAGGTATTTGATCCATGGGCTGGGTATTTGTGGCACCCTTTGCAGCCTGGCCCTGACAGCCTCTGCCTGTGAGTGCTGGAAACTTTTAACGTCTTAAATTCACCAAAATCATGGAATGGTTTGGGTTGAAGGGACCTTAAAACCCATCCAGTGCCACCCCCTGCCATGGCAGGGACACCTCCACTGTCCCAGGGTGCTCCAAACCCCGTCCAGCCTGGCCTTGGGCACTTCCAAGGGCAAAAATTATAATTGATACATAATATAGAACTATATATATCTATAAAATTTAATTATAATCATCATATTGAGCTTCCAAGGGCAAAAATTATAATTGATACATAATATAGAACTCTCTCTATACATAAAATTTAATTATAATCATCATATTGAGCTTGTAATTGAGCCACTCCAATGTAAAAATGCAAGCAATTGTCCACTATTGCTGTAAACAGGCCGGGAAAATTTCATGAATGGGAAAAAAAAAAAAAAAGAAGGGGGAATTGGAAAAATTAATATTTAAATAAAACAGCCCGGTTATCTCTCTCTTCTGGCAGGTTTTTTGGATGCCATCAGGTCTGATTGTGAGCTCAGACTGATATTTTCTGTCAGGAAACCAGGGGTACTCCCAGAGCTCTCAGCAGCTTTGCTCTGCAGAGTGTTTCTGTGTGTCCCACCTTCAGGTGGGACAGCTCACGCTGTCTGGAGCCAAAGAAACCCTTCTTTCCTGGCCATTGGAGGGTTTGCACGACTGCTTTTCCACTGATTTCTAATCTATCAGGCTTGGCATTGTACCTCAGTCGCAAAAATGAGGGTTCCAGGCAGGGCACACGTCTGGAGAGGCAGGACCAGCATCTCTTGTGGAAGCATCGGTGTCTTTCACCCAGGCAGCACCTGCAATCTTATTTTTAACTCCCAGTAGGGCCTCTGCAGTGCAATGTACCTTGTTATTGAACAGAAGGGCTGAGGTAACAAGTTTTTGGCTGATCCCAGCAGGTAGCAGCCCAGGAAGGATCTCTTTAGGCAGAACATTCCCGAGTTGCCTGGGGATGAGTGGAGCAGCACCCTCTGATTTTCTGTTTTTTCCATCCAGGGGGAAAAGAGTGAGAATATTCCTTGTTTTCCATCCCTCTCCATCTCTCCCACTGCTGTCACAGGGCAGCCTGCAACCTGTCCCCACACAGATGAGTTTTCTGCTTCCAAGAGAATTTCCCTGGGCCGAAAGTATTGGATTTTCTGTCATAATCCTCCTCCTGGAGTTACTGCATGGATTTGGGGAAAATGCACCTCTCTGCTTCACCTCTCTCATGCAGAATAGAGAGGGAAGAATGCAAAATTAAAGTCTGAAAGGGAATAGCCACCACAAATATAAACAGGATTCTTAATTTTTTTTTTTCTCTGAGTACACAGCAGCACGTTCATGTGTGGGTTCATGTGTCAGCGTGGGCTCAGTGCTGATGTGTCTGAGGTCACGAATTCCTCCTGTTCCTCACACTGCCATTCCTGTGGCCGTCAGCAGCTGGCTGCAAACTGGGTGCCAAACGTCCTGTTACTGCCTGACCCAAATTGAGGCTTCAAATAAATTCTGGGGAGTTTTGGATTCACGTCCATTCCCCTCTTTTCCATGTGTGGATTGATACGGTTCAGGCAAAACCTGTTCCTCAGCCTCTGCTGGGGCAGATTCCTGTCTGAACCCAGTCTAGGATGAGCTAATTCTGATTTCTGCCTGGCAGAAACCTTTATTTTGAGGAACCTCTATAATTGAGTCAGTAATGGGTAAACACAGATCTTCTCATCCTCCAGAGAAACCATCTGAATGTCTGAATGTCTTCTGAGAAATGTTTCCAGCTACCCATCAGACAAATAAATGACTACAAAAATTGCTATAAAATGACTCTGGCAGTGGATTCAGCTCTGTCACTCAGGCCAGAGTGGAGAGGGAGCTGCATCATAGGTGTCTCGGTCTTTAATTAATTAATTGGGAGTATGATGAGAGAGGGATTCCTCAGACAGACAGCAAGAGAAACTCAGCATCCACATACAAACGATGCACTTGCCCTCAGCTTTAATTAGAGCTCCACAGGTGCAAGCACCACTTTTAAGGGAAAATGGCAGAATAATAACTTTTTCCTGCATATATTCTCCTCTTTCCTACATAAATTCTCACTTCCAAGGGACGTCTGTTCCCCCCAGTGCACACCCAGCTGAACATCTCTCCTTGCAATCATCTCAAGGATCAGCATCAGATCATGTTCTGTTCCTCCCATGTATTCCTGTTCTTCCCTATCACTGCTGCACACCCTATAACTTCCAGAAATCATTTTCTCCCCCAAAATGTTCCAACACTTTCCTTAACTCATGTCCTATTGTTGTGCTGTTTTAGTTTGTTTTTTCTTTTTCCTTACTTTCTCAATTGTATTTTTGTGCCATCAAGCCTCCCAAAACCTCGTTCCACCAGAAGAGGCTGCACATCAAAACAGCGGATATTTTTGTTTTCTATTTTATTTTATTTTACTTTATTTGCAGCATAACCGGTAATTTCATTTTCCTTTGTGTCATTGCCATATTGTGACAATATGATTGAGAGAGAAAGGGAATATTTAAGCATTAATAAAGTAAATATCATGATATGAGCCAGCAAGAGGTTGGGTTGTGGTTTTTTTCCGGTATGAAGTTACAAATTCTAGAACAAAAAAATTAATTAATGATGGGCAGGCTCTGAAGACACCTGACAGCAAAACCACAGCAT
The DNA here is from genome assembly GCA_013398855.1 of Mohoua ochrocephala. Classification (NCBI taxonomy): domain Eukaryota; kingdom Metazoa; phylum Chordata; class Aves; order Passeriformes; family Acanthizidae; genus Mohoua; species Mohoua ochrocephala. The sequence goes on from VZTA01028917.1 coordinate 53,153, forward strand.
TTCTGCTGCTCTTCAGGTCAAATGGCAGCTAAAATATTTCTGATTGTGAGCAGGAATTCTTGTTAGGTTGTGAATTGCTGAGCTTTATGATTTTAAATGTTCCTTCTCTTTTTTTTTTTTTTGCCTAGTTAAGGAACAGCAAGATTTTCATAACAATTGATCCCAGCCTGGGATGCTTTAGCAGCTCATTGGGCTATCTGGGAGCTGATCGATGTGTCAAAGAGAGGATTCCAATTAGCTGGCTCAGCCCTGCCTGAGGGACTGTGGTTGCCTGGAGGGAAAGAATCACTGAGACACATCTCCCCCCTCTTTCAGCCCTCATTGTCCCTGTTTTCAACTTTTTGGTACAGAAACCAGTGCCCACTCAATTTAATCCATGCTGTGCCCTGGCTGAACCCCTGATTTTTGTAGCTAAGATACAGCAGCAACAACAACAACAAA
>VZTA01028918.1:0-17973 GCA_013398855.1 Mohoua ochrocephala
TGGGGTGGGATGGGATGGGATGGTATAGGATGGGATGGGATGGGCTCCGTGGGGTGGGATGGGCTCCGTGGATTTGGGGTGGGCACGAAGCCCCTGTGCCCGTGCAGGTGCCGTGCCTGCTGGAGCTGAAGCGCCGTCCCGGCGTGGTGTTTGCCGGAGTGGACGATCCCGAGGATGTGACAGGTGACACATTCCAGGAGCTGTTCCAGGCCGGAGGCTTCGTGGTGTCCGACGAGGAGCTGTTGGAAAGGGTGACCCTGGGTGAGTCTCGGGCCGTTTGCATTCCCAGATCTTTCCCTTGGTTCTCCTTCCAGTGGGGAATTCTTGTCCTCTCTCTGATGTTCGGATCCCGTTGGGATAGAGGGTCCAGCTCAGGGGTCCCCAAAACATCCAAGGACAGTGGAGAGTTGTGCCAGGATGTTCATTCAGCCTGGAGAGTCATGGAATGGTTTGGGTGGGAAGGGACCTTAAGGATCATCCAATTCCATGGGCAGGGACACCTCCCACTATCCCAGGCTGCTCCAAGCTCCATCCAGCCTGGCCTTGGACACTGCCAGGGATCCAGGGGCAGCCACAGCTTCTCTGGGAATTCCATCCCAGCTCCTCCCCACCCTCCCAGCCAGGAATTCCTTCCCAATATCCAATGGGAAAGGGAGGACAAAGGGGAGAACCTGCTGCTGCCTTCAGCTCCTTCACGGGAAGTGACGGAGAAAACGGAGCCGGCTCCTGTGGGAGATGCACGGAGGGACACGAGGGGACAGGGAGCAGCTGCACTCAGCCAGGGGGAAAAATCCACACCGGGACATGATCCCAGTTCCCATCCTGTGAAGTTTTGAGTCTCCATCCTTGGAGAGGCTCAAAGCTCCCCTGGACAAAGCCCCGAGCAGCCTCAGGTGGCCCAACTTTGAGCAGGGCTCGGCCCAGTGACCTCCAGGTGGCCCTTCCCATTTATCCCTGGCTCTGGTGTCCCCTCAGGCCAACTGAAGGAGGTGGTGAAGGTGCTGGAGAAGCTGAACAGGAACGGGAGGTGGAAGTGGCTCCTGCACCACAGGGAGAGCCGGAAGCTCCGAGGAGGCCTCAGGTAACGACCGTGCCTGGGAAATTGGGGATTTTCGGGATGGAGCGGCCAGGACTTGGGATGTGGAGAGCATCAGATGGCCTGGAACGATGTCCTGGATGTGATCCTGGATGAGGCAGAGCTCTGGCAGCTCTCCCTGCTCCCTGCTGGGCTTCCATCAGGCCCTTCCCTCTCTCCCTGTCAGGGGTGCCCCTCAGGGAGTGCTGCAGGCTCCTGGAAAGGCCCAGATTTCCTTGGAGGAGCTGCACGTTCCCAACACTCCGAAAGCAAACTTCCCTCCCTTCCCACCAGCTCATCCCAGCTCCTGAGACACCCCCGGGGGCTCAGGGCACCTTCCCAGGGCTCTGCCCCCTCTGCTGTTGGATTTTCTGTCCCATCACGTTGGGGATTTGGGGAGGGATGGGGAGCCCTGAGCTGGTGATGGAGAGAGGGAATTGCCGCTCCCATTCCCACCGTGGATGATTGAGGATGGAGCTGCTCATCCATGGCTCTCCCTGGGCTGGGTGAGGTGAGAAAACTCCTGCGTGGGGATAAAGGTTTCACAGGGAAAGGAAAAGCTGGGAATGCAGGCAAAACCAAGGAATCCGTTCCCCATTTCCCATCACAGGCCCGTCCCCGGGACAGGCGCGCTCTGTCGTGGCTTGGGAACACCAACACCACCTCTCCAGCATTCCCTCTTCCTCCTCCTCCTCCCAGCTTCACATCCCAGGGTCTCTGGAATATCCCTCGGGACAGCGGCAGCCGCCTGTCCTGGCCAGGCCCTGGTGGGGGGGGTGAGGAGCAGCCTTGGCTGTGCCAAACCCTGCTCGGCAACAACGAAACATCCCAGACTTATCCACAGCTCCCAGCTCAGATCCCAAACAGCTCAGATCCCAAACAGCTCAAATCCCAAACAGCATGAATCCCAAACAGCACAAATCCCAAAAGCCCCCCAGCAGCTGCTGAGAGGAAAATGAACCCAATCCCAGGCAAAACCTGGGAGCTGCCTGGAGCGAGGGGGAATTTGGCACTTTTGATCCATACGGAGCAGCAAAACTCACCCACGAGGCTGGAAAAAGCCACCTCGGAAGGGCCGATCCCACCTTTCCTGCTCATTCCCCGGGAAGGGATGGAGAGGGATGAAGCCCCTGAGCCCTCCCCGTGCCCCTCTCTCCTCTCAGCAGGGACGATGCCAATGCCCAGAAGAAGCAGCTGCTGCTGAAGTGGTGCCAGGGAGCGGAGCTGGTGGAGCTGCTGCACTTCCACGGCTGCGATTCCACGGCGGCTCCTGAATCCCGGCACATCCAGTGCCTGCTGGAGCTGCAGGCGCGGCACATCCGCGCCAGGTTCGCCGTGTATCTCACAGGTAAAGGCAGCCCAAACCCCTCCGGGTCTGGAATTGCCCTGGGAAGGGATGGAGGAGGGAGAAAAAAATCCCCGTTTTCCTGCCATTCCTGCGGGAATCGCTCGTTCAGGGCATGGGTCGGGTGTGAGCGGTGGAAAGCAAACGGGGTTTTAGAGGTTGCTGAATTCCAGCAGTTTTTGGAGGCTTCACGCTCCGGTTCTGGCCTTGCTGGGATGAGGCTGTTGGCAAAGCAACAGAGCACCCACGGTGGGATTTAGGGATATTTCCCACGGGTTTAGGAACAACCTCGTTTGTTTGAATTCATGGTCCTGCTGCTCCTCCCCTTGCAGAAAATCCCGGCGGCAGCAGCAGGGAGATCCTGGAAAGCAAAGGAATTCTTGTGGCTGACATCAACACCTTCCTCGGGACGGTGCTGAAAGTGGCTGCTCCCTTTAAAAGAAGCTACTGGTAAGGTGGGAAAGCTTGGGATTGATCCCAAAAAGCTGGGAGCGGCTCCGGGGTTGTGTCTGGGATGGCCAGCAGGGAGCTCTGTTCCTGCAGCAGAGCGGGGACCATCCCAAAGCGCTGGGTATGGGATCTGCCAGCACTCAGGGCTGGCTCCTGCAGCTGTATCCGGGAGAGCCACGCTTGGCACTGCTGGAAAATGGGAAAAACTCCGGCACTGGCCCTGGGGAAGCCCTGCAGGAGGCCGGCACTGCCCAGAGGGAGCCGAGCACTGACTGGGGCCACGTCTCTGTGTTGCAGGTGACAAAGAGAAGCCACGAGGACACGGCTCCTCCTCGGGCCCTGTGGCACCAGTTCGGGCATCCCGGTCCTGCGGGGGACATCCCCACCGTCCGTCCCAGTGGATCCCCACCATCCATCCCAGCGGATCCCGGACACCGCTGGGGGCGGGGGAAGGTCGGGTTTAGCTCTGTACATAAAAATCTTATTTAAAAGGTGGGAAATGCAAATCCTCGGGGGATTCATTCCCTGCCACCCAGTCCCACATAGGAAAAGCTTTTAACGGTACAGGTAAATTATTGGAATGTTTTCAAGTCTTTAGTGCAGCTGCCATTGGAGCATTTGGAAAAGGAATTTCCCAAAGTTTACTTGAAGGCGAGGAACGAGAAGAAATCCGTTTTCCACGTGGTCGTTGCTGTTCAGGCCCCGCCCAGGCCCACACTACATTTCAGCTCACCCCCATCCCCTCCTGGTACCAGTTCCCTGCTGGGACTCGGCGCATCCCAGCACGTGGAATTCTTGTAAATAGCGGGAAGCCGGGATGCGGGGACAGAATAAGCTCTTATTTATGGGGGAAACGCCGCGTCCGAGCCCCGTTCCCGACCCGGCTCCGCGGGGCAGGGGCGTCCTTTTCGTTTGTTTTTAAATCCGAGACTGCGAGGCCGTTCTGTACAGGATGACTTTGTAAAGAGTTTGATTAATAAAACCTCCGAAAAAAGGAACTTTTCATCCAGCTCTGCTTTCTGGAGAGGGGATCCTGCTGAGCATCCAGCCTTTTCCAACAGGGGAAAGGGAGGGCAGGAGATTTTCCGGCTGGGAGAGAAGTTGGGAATCGGCAAGGAGTGAGAAAGAGCGTGGTGGGCTCCTGGATGATGGATGCCATCCTGCTTCCCAGCAGGAAGGATGGAATAAGCAGAGGAATAAGCAGGTTCCAGCAGGGAGGGACAATGGAGCTCCATCAGGGAAGGATTTATGTTCCACCTGCACAGGGCCTGTCCTGCTCTGTGGGCGCTGCACGGGGGAACTTCCCCATCCCCTGCTCCGGGCCTTGCTCCAGCCGCAGCAGGCGGGAAGCGTTCCTGGAAGAGGTTCCTCGGGAAGAGGAAGTGCCAAAAGCCCCGGCTGGCTGGAAGGAAGGAGAGGGGAAGCCCCAGGCGGGTTCAGCTCAGCTTTGGGACTGCGATAGGATCAAAGCCCAGTTCCTGTGCGGGAACGGCACCGGCTGAGGGGAGCCCCTCCTGCCACTGAGCCGACCTGGAGAGCTGCTCCGAGGCTTCTCCTCAGTTTTCCTGGCACTTGGCATCGCTGTGCCTGCCCCGTGCCAGCCAGGGAACCGGGAAGGATCGCTCTGGACTGGAACACCTCTGGAGCCCGAAGCAGGAATTCTTTATTGCTGCCGCCGTTCCCAGCTGTGGCACTGGGGTGGCTGCGGGGAACTGGGATTGTGCCGCACCTGCCCTGCCAAAAGCAGCCAGAGCAGCCCGGCCTGGGAAGCCCAACCACGGAAGCAGGAAACCTTTTCCAGCAGGAAACCTTTTCCAGCAGGAAACGCTCCCGTCTCACCCCTGGCAGGCAGAGATCCCGCGGGATCTCGGCCCGGAGCTGCTGCTCCCAGAACTGAAGTGAATCAGACCGGAGGCCAGGACTGGTTTCCAGAATTTGGCTTTACTTCGCAGTACAGAAATCATTTGGAGCCTTCAGGAGACACGAGAAGCACAGGCTCTGTCATGCCGATACCGCAGCGCCGTTTGGTCCATCCGAGAAGCCACCAGGGGACAGAAAATACTTCCACATCTTGCCTGCTCTGTAATTTGTTCTCTCAATTTTATTAAGATTAAAACACAAAGGAGCCTTAGGCACAGCTGTGTCCCAACCAATGTAAACAGGTTTAGAAGCTTAAGTGGAGGTTAAGTTCTGTGCCCAGAACGAAGCCAACATTTGCTGCTACAATAGGTGTGGGCTTTGTCCATGATACAACTTTGCCACAGAGTTAAGATTGATGGGAGAGACTTTAGGGATGCTGTCCACAATAATGGAGTGCTCAGTTTCTATTTTCCTTGATATCAGGTTTGAGTGACATCAGCGTCACATCTACGAGCTCACCAGAAGCACAGGATTGTGAAGGATGTTTTACAAATGATTAAAAAGACAAGGTAAGACACAGCTGTCAATGAGTTATTTCAAATCTGCACCCACGTCTACGTCTGCAAAAATAATAATAATAATAAGTTCAGTCTGCCTTTCGCTTACGAGGTTAGTCAGGAAATCAGTCAGGAATTTGCCAGATTCTGGACAGCAGCCCTACTAGAATGAAATAATTAACACATGATATCCAAAAAGGGAACATTACCAGTGCAGTACTCTTCAATCTCTCAGAGATGGGATTACAAAAGCAGGCCTTACAATATTGAATTTCGTACAGTGTTCATTAAGTTCCTTATATATTCATATTAGCCGATTTAAATTTCTCCTAATTAGAGACTCTCATTACTGCTGCTCCTCCTCCCCGTAGATGTCGTTTTTCTTGCGTTTCATCTCCTCGAAGTCGAACTCTGACCCCATCATCCTCTTATAAATATCTTTGATGTCGTCGCACGTCGTCTCGAAGTGGGTGGTGGCGTCGTAGGTGCGCGAGATGAAGATCTGGAAGCAGAAGCAGCGTTGGAGCCCCGAGCCGGAGCCTCTCCCCTCCCAGCCCGGCTCAGCCCTCACTCACCTGGCTCTCAGTTCCCAGGTCGGTCGGTGCAAACAGGTCACTGATGCTCACAAACCTGGAAAAGGGGGGGAAAAAAAAAAGGTTCAGGATGGTTTTACAGCAGGAATGGTTCGATCCAAGGGCATCGCTCGGCCCAGCGTGGAAACGCTCAAGGTGCTGAGGAAATTCTCAACAGCTCTTGGCAGCCAAATGGCTCCAGATCTCCAGATCTCCCAGCAGAGCAGGGCTGGCCGAGGACTCACTTCTGCTCAATGGGCTCCAAGAGGTCCAAGGCCGGCTTGATCTCCTTCTCCGGGTCCGCGGTCTCCACGGTGGTGCTGGCGATGGCGATGTACTTGCCCTGCGCCGCCACGTTGTGAGCAGAGGAGATCATGCACACGTAGATATCTGGGGGGAGAGGGCACGGCTGCATCCCAAAACCCCCTCCAGCCTCATCCCAAAACCTGCCTGCGCCTCTTCCCGCTGCCCTGACACTTGGCACCCCCTGGATTGTTCAGAGAACCTGGAATGAGTCCCATCCCTGCCCTGCATGCTCTCATCTCCCGGTTGAGGGGCCTGCACATGGGAGATCTCCAAAGTCCTGTCTCCCATGGCTCTGACGGTTCCTGAAATCCAGGGGGATTCCCAGTGCTCTGTTCCAGGGGGAGGCAGCACCTCCCCTCCTGCACACAGCCCTCACCCCCTCCCAGACACCCCACGCCCGTCACCCACCTCTCTGGTCTGGGGCACTTCCTGCCGCAGGTTCCTCACAAGGTTTTCCACCACGGGCTCCTCCCACCTCCCCCAACGCTGCTCTGAACTGAAGCTCAGCTTTGCTGGGGCCTAAAACTTCCTGGACGAGGCCATGAAGCGTCCACTTCCCCGTGTGAGCCACGCCTCACCCGCAGAGGGGCCGGGTAACAACCCGAGCCTCAGGCCGCGTGAGCTGCGAGAGCTGCTCTGCACGCACCTGATTTCCGGTTGACCTGGTTCTGTGGAATGATGATCTGGCACGAGTTGGCATCGTTTGTGTTCTTGATGGGGTGGCTCAGGATGCAGATTACCCGGATCACCTGGCCCACCTTCGTCACGCGGTCCGACACGTAGCTGGGGTCGCAGATGAGCTGTTTGCAGCGAGCCACCTGAGCACAAACGTGGGAAAATCACCCAGTTCCCATCAGAAATCGTTTTTCTGGTAATAATTTAATATTTGATTGATCTGAAGCCTCCAGGCCGCACACACTTTGGTCTCCAGTGTGGATTGGCACCTCTGCTCCCGGCCAGGACACGTCATTCCCACCCCAGCGAGTGCTAAACTGTCCCGTGAGTGCCCGCTCCAGTCAGGAGCACATCCAGAGCTTCCGAGCAGCCTGCAGCATTCCCAGTTTTATCCAGCCAGGTGGAGGAGAAGCTGCGGGAAGGCCACGTGCCAGCTGTCAGAGCAGCTAAAAATGCCAAGGGCAGAGCTGGTTCCAGGTTAGACACAAGGAACAGCTCCCGTTCCAGCTCAGCCAGCCTGATTTATCCACTGCCAGCCCACGGGAGACTTCATCCCAACTCCTGGAGCAGGGATGCTGGAATGAACTCCAGCCATCAGGACACTGTGTCTTCAGCGAGCTGGCACGGGGACAACAGCCCCAGCCCAGCAGGTTCGGTCCTTGGGCTTAGAAAGGGTTTTTCTCTGTCTTTTTTCTGATCAAAGCCAACAACTCAGCGTTCTGAGGGGCAGGATGTGGGGTAGGGAGCAGGGAAGGACGGGAGGGAAGGGGCCGTACCTCCCCCTCGGACTTGACCCCGACCACTTTGCCGTTCTCTATGACGATCTCCTCGATGGGCTTGTTGAGCATGTAGGTGCCTCCATAGATCGCGCTGAGCCTGCAACAGGAAAAGCCCTTCAGCACCTCCCACTGCTCCGTGGCTGCACTGCAACAGCCCCTCCAGCCCCGGGGGGCTGCTCCACTTGGAAAAACCCCTCCTCAAAATCCTCTGCCTAAACACAAGGGGAAAATACTCTGCAGACAGGGTCTCTGAGCAAATCCGGGGTAAACAAACCCACAAGGAAGGAATCTCACATGGAGGAATCACCTCTTAATTAAGAAGTGAGAGAACCATTAAGGACCCCAGTATTTCTACGGAGCATCACGTTCTGGAAGCTCAAGCACCGACTCCACACATCCAATGCCCACATATCCAACACCCACATGTCCAACATCCACGCATCCAACTCCCACACATCCAACTCCCACACATCCAACATCCACGCATCCAATGCCACATGTCCAACTCCACACGTCCAACTCCCACATGTCCAACTCCCACACGTCCAACTCCACACATCCAACATCCACACGTCCAACTCCACGCATCCAACTCCACACATCCAACTCCACACGTCCAACATCCACATGTCCACCACCCACACGTCCAACTCCACACGTCCAACTCCCACATGTCCAACATCCACACCCCACTGGAGGAAACCCGGAGTCAAAGCCAAGTGCTCACCTTGCGAATCCCTGGGGCAGCTCTCCAAGGCCATAGAGGGGGTACAGGTAGGGGCTTTTCCCGTATCGAGCCAGTGACTCGCTGTACAGCTTAATCCTGTTGATTGTTTCTTGGCAGGGTTGATCTAGATAGCTGGGAAGGACAGTTACACCATTTGGGATGTTTCCCAATCCGAGACTTCCGGCAGAATACACGCAGAGAGCAAAACATTGACTTCCCGTGAAGTTTCCTTCCCCACCCTCCAGCTGTTCCTGGCAGTGCTTCCCTGGGAGTTCCACTCAGTGTCACAAGTTTTACTCAGGAACCCTCAAAGCTTAAAATAACCAATCGATCCCATCATAACCCCAAATCCTGGGATTTGGGGGAGCGACTGATTCCCCACTTACTCGTCAGTCCTGTAGAGAGCGAGGGCGTGGCCTGTGAAGTCAATGACATCTTGGCCCAGGTCAAACTTCTTGTACACATCCCTCATGGTGGTTTTCTTGGGATCCACGCCCTCGAAGGTCCGTGGATCGTTCTCGTCGAAGTTGGCCACGTACACCAGGAATTTCCTGAACCGGCGCTTCTCGAACAAACCCATTAAGCCTAAAACCAAGGTTTGGTCAGAATTCAGCAGAACCAAGGTTTTGGCGGAATTCAGCAGATCCTCGGTGGCTTTTGTGGCTTTTCCATTGCCACAGAGTATCAGCAGTGGGTGAGAACCGCTGAGCGTTCAAATATGGGATGGTTTGGGTTGGAAGGGATCTTAAAGGTCCTCAGTTCCACCCCATGGCAGGGACACCTCCCACTGTCCCAGGCTGCTCCAAGCCTCAATGTCCAGCCTGGCCTTGGACACTCCCAGGGATCCAGGGGCAGCCACAGCTTCTCTGGGAATTCTATCCCAGTCCCTCCCCGCCCCTCCCAGCCAGGAATTCCTTCCCAATATCCCATCTAACCTCCTTCAGCTTAAGGCTTTGTCCCGTCCCTCAAACCCCAAACACGAGGCTGGACAAGGCACTATTTACGCACTGGAATTCTCCCCAAACTGCAGAAGCGAGACTGGGCCTGCTGAAATGCGAGGGCAGGGGCAGCACCTCCACTCCTGCCAGGATGAGTCTCTTGGAGACCACACAGGGCCAAAGTGAAGGAATTCCTGATTCCTTCAGCAAACGGGAATATCTGCCATGAGGAAGGCTCAGACCTACAGATCTGGGGCCTTCATTGCAGGAGTCACTTTATCAGAGGTGCTGCTGAACACCTCCCATGTCTGGAGCTACTGGAATGCCCTCTAGCTCCTAATGGATTTCACCACACTATTATTTATAAATTATATAATTTATAAATTAGTTTTATTTGAAGAGTGACATTTAAGTAGGCAACAATTAAGGTTTGAGGTGCCACATGTCAGAATTAGTCATTCCAATCTGCCTGCAATGTTTTTCACACACACAATTCCAACAAGGACCCGACATCAAATATTTATGGCAGAGCTGGGAGCACGAGCCCCATATGTAAGCTCCTGAGGAAGGAAAATCCTGCCAGGTTCTCAGCAGAATCTCACAGAAGCTTGGAAGCTCCAAAAAAATAGTAACTCAAGGCTCAGGAAGCCCAAGGCTCACACTGCAAGTGGTGTTTGAAGTCAAAGAGGTGCAGGAGAACCCTGAGGATGCTCCTTAACACGAGGAGCAACAAGAATATCCCAAGGGATGGGTTTTGCCTCTGTTTAGGGGATTCAGAGGGAACAAATGAGGTGCAGCTACTCACTGGAGGCCAAAGCTTCTGCCTCAGTGGAAGGAACTTTGTAGATCTTTCCTCCCTTGTAGACGAAGCTCCCCTCGATCACCTTGAAGTCCAAGTAACGAGTGACTTCTGTGTAGAGCAGCATCTTTACCAACTGACCTGGAAGGGGGTTTGGCACAAGTCAAACGAGGACACAGCAGCTCCCAAGGCAGCTCTTCCAACACAACAAACCCTTCCCCAGCAGCACCACCGCGTTCGATTCCCAGCTAAGCTGGGACTAAAGCAACCGAGCCTTGGCTGGGATCTGCCAATTCTTCCACTGCAGCAGCCCTGAGCCAGGCACTGCGCAACCCATTCATCCATCCCCTCGCGCTCCAGTATGAGATTCCAGCAGTCCCTGGTTGGTTTTAGGCAAAGGGAGCTGCCCCTTCACTGATGGTGGGTTTGGTCTAGACCAGTCCCAGTACTGGAACACACGGATTCAAGGATAAGGACTTGTAAGGAATGACAGTGTCTATCCCATTCCAGCACCCAGCACGAGCCCAGGCTGAGCTCACAAGGAATACTTGGGAGCTCAGGATCACTCACCATTAGCCATAAGGAATTTTGGAATGAGGTCCACGTTCCAGTCTCTTCCCCGCCCCATAGATTCTGGTGGAGTTCCCGGGAGATTAAACCTTTTGTAGAGCTTTGGAGAGAGAATACAGAACTTATTATAGCCCAGGAAATCTGTCTGGGTGTCATTTCTCCCACACATGTACACACTTTCCACCCCCACAGCTCCAGGCTGAACACAAGCTCTTCAGAGGCAGCTTTTGGCTGCAGTTTGAGCTCCAAGCTGAGTTTGGAACACACAAACACATCCAGTGAATTGTTACAGTAAGAAGCGGGCAGTGTAGTTCTGCTCATCCAGGCTTTCGGGACTCGGGAATTTTTGAAGCTGATGAACTGTTTAACAGGACATTCCTTAGTCGAATTTACAATTTAGCTGAGGAGTTTTAACACCCAGCTGTAACAGCTCTGGAATGCTCCGCGCTCGGATCCCAGCTGGGAATTACAGAAAACAAACGCTCTCTCCCAACTACAACCACCCACAGCGGTGTCTCCCCCACTGTTATCCGGTGAGGAGGTGCCATAAAACTTCTTCACTCAAAGGAAACCCCTGGAGTAATTCATTTGAACCCACGCCAAGGCTAACTGGGAATAAATCCCCTTTATGTGCCCGGGAAGGACACAGTGGATGGGTCTCTCCACACTTACATCTTCCAGGGGTGTAATGGATGCACTTTCCCCTCCATAGTAGGAGTTACGATCCATGTGAAGGACTTTCTTTCCATTCACTGACATGATCCCGGAGAGGATGCATTCCTGCAGGAAGGAAAGGATGCAAGGGACAGGTTAGCTGCACCGGAGCCTCCTCCTTCCTGTTTTTCCTAAGGAAGAGCACATGTCCAGACAGCTCCATTTGCAGGTGGCTGCACAGCCCTCTGAAAACAAGCACAGCACTTGCCTCATTCCACAGTTCAGGCACCTCTTTGGAGGCAATTAACCCCTTAATAAATTTACTGTCTGCTCTGGGCAAGCCGAGCAAGGGGTTAGAGCTACACAACCACCACCTATCAGGGCATCCCAGAGAATTTTTTGGGGAATTCCATGCATTTGAGCCAAAGGAAAATCTGTCCTCTAAGCCACCAGCTATCAGTTTAAGGATGTCCACAGAGAGGCAGCAGGAGCACGAAACCTTACCCGGACTTCAATCAGCCTCCTCAAAACCTCAGTTATTAATATTTGCCGCACTGGGACACTCAAGAGAACCAACAGCTTCTCTCAGAGAGCAGCATAAAGAATAAATGAAGGCATTTGGGTGCTTCATCACCTCAGCTTTGCTTTGCTTGCTCTGTCCCCACTGAGACTCCCCGGAGCAGCAGATCAGCTGCCGTGTCTGACTGCAGCACCGAGAGGCTGAGCCTCACCACAGAGCACACGCAGCCTGCAGAACCAGCTCAGGGCTTGCACAACTAAATCCCCATTAAAACTCGACTTTGCACCGGCGCTGGCATTCCCCAGCCAAAGAGCTTAACAAAAACTTGAATGTTTGCGTGCTTAGGACAGCTTATCTTGGGAGGTTTTACTGATCTCGCTCTGCCTCAGCTCCCTCCAGCAGCAGAATTATGTCTGCACTGAGCTCTCACTCACCATCACAGTCTCACCGGTAGGTCCTGGCCACGTCTCACGTTATGGGTGGGGTTTGGAGCGACCCGGTCTAGTGGAAGGTGTCCCAACCACGGCAGGATGGTTTTTAAGGTCCCTTCCAGCCCAAGGCAATTCCATGATTCTGTGATCACCTTTCATTCAGACTGTAAAACCCCTACCCAGCTGCTGACAGATGCCACCACTGCACATCTGCTCACCCAGGCAGCCTGGCCCTCCTGCAGAGAGCTGTGTCTCCACAAGATCCTTCCTGTTTACTCCACAAGCACCTCAGTCAGGACTCTCCTCCTGTGTCACTTCCCCCTCCCGTGGAGTGCGGGTTCATTTCCAGCTCCAAACTGACCGATGCAGGTGTCAGTCAGGAAAACCACAAACACCAGGAGCTTCCCACTGTGTATTGTTTGTGTAAGTCCTAACTCAAGTCAATCCTCGGTGTAAAGGAAGCTGTAAAATCAACTTCCCCAGCCGAGGCAGCTTTCAGGGGGTTGTTCTGATCTGAAGGTCAGACATCTGTAGGTGCAGGGATGGCTGGCAGGGATCGCAGGCTGAGGCTTTGCTGTTCTGGCGCTTCCAGGTGGCAACAGAAAAACCTTCTCCGTTGGGACAGCGAGGCACTGCTGGCCAGTCTGTCACCCACCAGGATGTCACCGAAACCCAGCCAAGGAGATGAGGAGCAAAGCTGGAGCTGCCTCACACACAGCAAGGACACTCTGAATTCAATCCCCGGAGTCATGGAAGATTTCCAACACGGTGCCCACGAGGCTTCATGATCACCACGTGGATCCTGAACAGTGAGCCACGGTGCTTCCCACAAAAGCTCTCCAGGACCCATCAGCTGCTCCTTCCAGCACTGGACCATCCTTCCAAGGATCCTACAAGGTCTCTCCTGTTTTCCACACAGGCTGGAGCAAGCAGAGAGCCTCCCGGCAGACACGGCTGCACCAAACCCTGTGTGAAGTCGCTACTCAAGGTCTACAACGCTGAGTAACCACAGGAGTGAAAGTGGCTGCAGGGTGTCAGCGAGGGTGTTAATGATTAACCACACCCAAGGCGGGACTGTCACACCACGGGCATAATCACCAAGCAGTTAAATTCACAGAGCTCTGCTGTTGGACTCCTGGCTCTACCCTGTGATTTATCCCCCCTGGAACATCTCCCAAAACCCTGGCTCACCAGCTCTGCCAGATGGTGGCACAGGACTGCGAGTGTCCATGCTGGAGCTGAGCCACGAGGAAGCCAACCAGGATTTCACAACTAAATAAGTATCAAAAGGAGGGATGGAGCTACAGTAAAAGCGGCACAAGTTACATCCACTGGGTCTGGATGTCAGCTGACTTCAGTCTCCCATTTAACTTCAAAGCATTCCTTGCTCTGTATTCCCAGGAGAGTGCGCATCCCTTCCCCAGGTCACCTGCCCAAACTACCAGCATCCCTTGGAGTGAATTTGGGCACCAGCAGAAGATATAAGAGGCCTTAAGTACCTCTTCAATCTTCTTTCACACCCATTAAACACTGCTATGGGGACCGAGGTGGAGCTATTACACTGCCATTTAATCCAAGGCTCATTGAACACGTCCCTTCCATCAGCCAGGCTCCTGCCAGGCCCCGGAGCGCTGAAATCCCGCACAGAATCCTTTCAGGCCACTTCCCTCTGCAGCCATGATGGCCATAAAGCACACGGAATGCACAATGGATTTATCCTCCCAGCTCAGCAATTCCTTTGGATGCCGTGCTGGCTGCATCCGCTGGGCCACGACCGGGAACCGCTTGATGTGCGACGGTGTCATCTGGGTCAGGGAGCAAGGAAAACAAACAGCCTGCGCTGATAAGGGGAGGGCTGGGAAGAGTTTAGAGCGCAAATAAAAAAAGGGGAAGCGTCAGAGTTCAAATCTGTGCATTTTTTGCTGTTTTGTAAACGTTGCCACCACCAAACAGGAACGGGGAGCAGCTGCTGACAGCAGCACCAGGACACAGCAGGGAGAGCGCCGGGTATCCAGCCGGGATCCAACAGAGTCCTCATGCAAATTGCAGTCACACTGCTACTACAATCCACTGCCTCAGCCAGTTCAGGTTACGAGGCTCCCAGGAGCTCTTTGTGCCGCTGAATGAATGACAGAGCAAGTCTGAGCGCGATCGATGTCGTCTGCAGCCAGGCTCGGCCGCTGCAAATGGCCAGAGAACCAGGGAGGAACCGGCACTGGGAATGTGGAGACAGCACGTCCAGTGTGAATCCACGAAAATAAAAATAAGGAGTAACTCGGAGGTGTCGGTGTTTCCGTGTTCCCTTAAGACCGTCAGCTCTTCCCTGGCGTGCAGGAGCTGGTCATGACTAAACCTTGTGCATGCAGAAGCCTTGAGGAATGGAGGGAAGCAAGGAGGTTTCCATGGACTTTCTCCAAGTAGGGCGGCAGTTCAGAAAGGCTCAGACAGCCCGATGGAAACTCGAGCCAGCGCCGGTCCTGTAAGGGCGCCGAGGGGAGGATTGGGCACTAAGCATTGAGCAAAATCCCTTCGGCTTCGGGAACGGGCTCTGGCACCGCCAGGCTCTTTCTTCGAAAGGCAGGGCCGGGCTGTGGCCAGCGAGAGCCACAGAAGGGCTGGGCTTGGAAGGGACCTCTGAAGATCCTTGGTCCAACCCCCTGCCTAGGCAGGGTCACCTGGAGCAGGTGACACAGGCAATGCCACCTCTCACCGCCTGACCCAAAGCTCTGCTCATCCTACAGACTGCAAAAACAACTCCTCACAGCACTGGAACAATCCTCTCTGCTACCAGGGGATGATGATGCAAGGGACAGTGACGCTCCACTTGGTCCTCACAGTCACTCTGAGGCTCTTTGGGCGACGAGGCCCGGGCCTACGTGACCAAACGCATCCTGAACCAATGAGTTTGGCTCCTCTGCTCCTACAGAAAGTGAATCTGTAACTTTGTGATGGATTTAAATAGCCTTGACACGGGGAGGGCAGCTGGCAGGTAAGAAGCTTAGTTCAGCCTGCAAAGAGTGAAACCTCAGCAGAACAGAGCATTCATCTACTGGGGCTGAACTGGAGGGTTTAATTATCCCCAAAATTCATGGAAAATAACTCTGTAGAAGCACAGAGGGCAGATAACAGAGCCTGTCACCGGGCACAACATCCCGCTCCTCAATAACCCAGTGAGGAAGTAACGAGCCACTTCCACACCAGAGAAGTGGAAATTATGGCGAACTGAAAAGAGAGGTGTGAAAATACAACCACGAGGAGTTCTCCGGCCTGTGATCACCGCACCAGATTAAAAACGAGTTTGTGCAGTAGGTCTGCGGGAAGATGATCCCTAATCTGCAACACACGACACACACGGCAGGCCTAAGCCCAGGACCTTAAAGCTATTAAGGCTCCAGCTACCTGGAGAAGCCATTCCCACCAGGAATGAGGCAGCTGGAAGATCTACCAGCTCTCATGCAGCCAGACCCACCGGGGCCTTGCAAACACCTGCCCTCAGCACTCTGGGCCTGGCATTTCACACCGATCCATGCAGGAGGGAGCAGGAGGAGCCACGGAGTTCATTACACCTGCTGGAAGTTTCAGGGGTTGTAGCAGCAGTAATTCAGGATTACTTTTGCCCACAGAGCTGACACATCTCTATGAGCTGGCACTGCAGTGGGGTCTCTGATTAGCACACAGAAGGGAAAAGCCGAAATAGTTTGAGCGCCAGTAATCCCAGTCCTAAAGCTGCCTTAGTCCTTCATTACTGGTTGAGGAAAAGATTAACACCTGAAATATTCGTGTTGCACTTCCAGATCCATCCCAGTGGAATTTACACGTGCGCTCACGGAGCGGTGGCCCCACGGACCCAACCAGAATGACCACTACAATGGATGTATTTGTGCTCCTTTACAAAGCCTCCAACGACTCGCTCTTCCTCTTTAAACCGACAACTGAACCTTCCCTTCGGAAAGAGAAAAAAAACCCCTCCAGATCAGCAGCAGAGACACAACCTCAGAGCTACAAGAGGGGCCTGATGGGGCTGCAGCAGCAGAATCCACTTGTGCCGGGACCGGCTTGGAGGAAGAGGTGGCTGCAAACATCACCAGAACTTCCATGACAGCTCCTTTGGAAAAGGACAGAAACAACGGGATGTGTTTCCAGCTCCTTTTCCTCAGGAAGCCCGACGGTGCCAGCACTGGTACCAAAGCCGGAGGAGCAACCTTCGAGCTTCATCTGACTGCAGAAGAGTCCTTCAGCCCAGCCCGATCCAGCTCCGCTCCGACACCACTCGCCAGCCACAATGGTCGAGCCAACACCAGGAATTTTAGGATGGCTGCACCAGCACCTCTGGTTTCCATTCTTTTCCACATGAGCTGCTCAAGACGAGATGAAGTCCATCCTAATTGGTATTTCAGAGGGAAAGCCAGCACACCAGAAGCAAAATACGAGCTCCTGGATATTCCCAGGCTCTGGAGTTTGGTCAGCACACCTTAAAATACGGCCCTAATTTATTCCTTTTAACTCGACTGCTGCTCATTAGCAGGAGCTTGTCTTAAAAGTGATTTCACAAGAGGCCTTTTGTCAAATTTACACTGGCATTTGTCAGTTTGAGATTAAGCCCCGTGTTCACCAACTTGATACCCCGCTCACACTAAAGCATAAATTAACATTTTAATGGAGCTCGGATCTATTGGAGGCCCCTTCACTACAAGCTCATTATATTTCTCCTCCCCAAAAGTCCCTTTCCCTGCTTTGCTGAGCCAAGGGCAGGCTTTAGGACAGACTCCAGCTTTCCCTATCAAAGGGAAGAAGCTTTTTCCTCCTCAGCCATTCCTCCACCTCAAAGGAAGAGCCTTGAAAGGAATGAAAGCAACTGGGAAAGTTGGGTGTCCCCTCCAGCAGCAGCCGGGAAGACGCTCCCACACTTCACACATTTCCTTTGTGCCACATTCCGGGTTCGTTACCCTTCTTCCCAAACCCAAAAAAGGGGGATGACAATCCAGCTCTGCCTTCGGTGGGGTCCTGTGTCAGCAGCCACGACGCCTCTGGCAGCCCCGTCAATCACAGTGCCCAAACCACAGGAGGAAACGCGTGGATTTCCATTTAATCGCCATCGCCGGGGAAGTGGGGGAAATCCCTCCCGGCAAACCCCAAAGAGATCCCTTTGTCCAGCCACCTTTCCCCACTAACAGGAGGGAACAAAAGCAGGAAAGGCCGTTTCACAAGGAGGAAAACCTCTCCACCATATTGGATTTTCTTCCCCCCTTCTCCAAACAATGCCTCGTATTTGTAACCTGCAATCCGCCCTCCCGCGGCATCTCCCGGCCTCCGGGGATGCAGGAACCGGGAGAAATCCTCCCGCAAACCTCCCGGGCAGAGGCACTGCCATGTTTTTTTTTCCCCCCAGGGCTGCCTGCGGCGCGGGCTGCATCCTCCACAATAGGACAAAGCCCCACCACGGCTCATCCCCCTCCCTCCGCCGCACCCCCATCAGCTGTCAGCTTTCCTTAGGGATCACCGGGATGCAGCGACATCGCAGNNNNCCCGGGGCGGCGGGCAACCCCGGGAAAGGGGTTTTTTTTTTTTTTTTTGGGAGGGGGGGATAAGGGAAATTTGACAGGCTCGCCAGCCTCCCATCCCCCTCCTGCTGCAGTCAGGGCTGGATGGAGCCGAAGGCTGCAAAGGCGGAGCGGGAATGGGGATGGAGAGGGGGGGGATAACCACGGCTGCCTC
>VZTA01028920.1:0-18242 GCA_013398855.1 Mohoua ochrocephala
GGAGGCCCTTAGTCATTTTCAGATAAACACAAAGGAAGAAAGGACACTTCTCTGCAAAAATATAAGTGGTAGCTTACATTTATCTGTAGTAATAAATAGGGTACTGTAGCAAGCATGAACTGAGACTTGCAGATGGTTTCATGGAGGGCATGAAATTGGCCTTTTTCTGTCTAATTGCTAGCTAGAACTGTCCCTCCACTAATTTTTAGCTCTGCCTTACTGTAGTGAGTGAATCTATTGAATACAGAACAAACACTCTCTTGTGTATTTAAATAACATAAATCAGTAATTGCATATGATAATTTTTTCTTGTTTTCGATCTCATCTTCTGGGAAAGTAACGAAACTTAAGCTACTCATCAAGCAGGATACTGAGGTCAATTCTTTCCTCAGTCACTGTGTATCTACCTCTGTTCTTTGTTTATCATGTCAGTTCTCTGTGAAGATTCTTTGCAACAGAATTCTGATAAAATGTATGCATTAGACTAGAGGAACAACCAAACAATTGTTCATTTAGAAATGGAAACAAACCTCCAGGATTACTACAGGTCTAAAACTCTGCTCTCTTCTTGATTTATGCTCAAAAGCAAACATTCAAACAGCTTTTCGAAGTGCGATCAGACGTATTCCCTGACGTTAGTTCTCGGGTTGCTGCTGGCTAAGTGAAGACTGTCTTCGTAGCCAAGGAAGAAATACTTCATCAGGAGTTCATCCTAGACTTTGGAAAAACTCTGTAGTTTGTTGGTCAAGATACTTGTCAAGTTCCATTTCTCTTTTGCATTTAAAGAAGGTCCCAGAGCTGATCTCATCAAACACGTGTCCAAAGCCCTTACGGCTGACACAGTAAGAGACAGCACAGAAGACATGACTGTTTTCAGTGGAAAAGAATGACTAATGTTGAGTCCTGTCACAGGAAAAGAAGTGATTTAATTCCCTGATGAATTTCAATTAATTATTCCTTGTTTTTTCATTTGTTTTTGTTCACAAGTGTTGCCGTTAAATAGCAATTAGGCAGAGGAGTTGTGAAGTAAAAGAGAGCATAAACAAACTACTGCATTCTCAAACATGACTTCAAGAATGAATATCAGTAGTAAATAATGCTCTGAATAAAAATGTCAAACATGTTAAAGTGTTCTTTCATTTATGAAAACTGTAATATCATTAGTAACCAGAAAATTAATACTTGCATATGAATTTTCAGCTGACTTCTTTCTCCCCAGCAATGCTGGTACAGTATTGTGGTAATACAGGGAAGGAAAATCGGAAAACTGATTTGGCTGTAAAAAAACTTGCTTATTTTATACTATTTTCAGACGCATCAGTGTCCTGAGCTATCTTGTAGCGTGGCCTCACAGCTTTGCAGGAGAAAGCAAGGAAGGCAGAGCTAGCAACTTCACCGGGGACAGAGGTGTCGTCATTACTGCTGCTGCTGGATGTTAAACCTTGCTGTAATCTTCCATGTTTTTATACCAGTATGGAGAGTGGTACTTCCCTTCCCCTTATAGACCCATAAGAACACATTCCACATGCTTCTACTGTGTGCTAATATGGAAGCATCTGAGTTTCCCTCTGGGTCAGACTGGGTTTGAGCTGTGGACATCCATCATAAGCAAAAAAGGATTTTCTCTCTATTTTTATTTTGAAATGTACTCTTGCAGTGCATTTGTGGGGCTTTAGGAAACAAGTGAAACATGAATGTGCTTCTGAGCTATAAATCAAAAAGAAACAAGTTTCTTCGCTTATGTATTATGTAAGACAAACTGAACAGGGAGGGACCATTGTGTTGCAAAACTGACACTGGCAGCCACTGAAGATAAGCAGTGAAGGAAAAAAAAGATGACAAATTTTCTAGAGGGACAAAAACTGTAGTGTTAAAGGAAGCGTGAATTTTCTATGCAAGAAAACACCTAGAGGCAGTTTATATAGCTGAAAATCAAGTGGTAAATGGTTATTCTGGGACTAATATAAAGCTAGCCTCAAATGGTAATTTATTGTGCCATGGTACTACTGTTTACTGTTTGATTAATCTCTGAGTACGCCTTAGGAAATTCATGGGAGGTAGGAGAATGGCTTTATTTCTTAGGAAGAGATGTTAAACGAAGCATCTCATGTTGTGCTCATTAGCAGAAGAAAAGAAAGCATGCAAACAAGCGATAAGCCTTGCTGGGAATGGTTCAGATGTCTGCAATCTTTCTTAGCAGTAATTTGAATTTCTTGCCACTAATTTGCTGCTTTGTAATAGCTAAATGAATATTGTCTTCATTTTTTTTTCTTGTTGTTGATTTAACTTTGTGTAGAAAATCAATGTGATCGTGTTTATTGCAAAAAGCAGTTGATGGCAGTTGAGTGCCCCTTGCATGGATGAACCTTCTTATGTAATTCTGTGTCTGTTATAATAAACCCTTGCATCAAGGTTTGCCCATCACTCTGTGCAGACCCTGTCCTGAGGATTTCTACAAGACCAGGTTTAATTCATTTTGTTTCTAAAGACATATATCAAATTCCATGCTTTACAGGTGAGAAAGTTTGGTCAAGGGCAGAAATCTGTCTGTGATTAAGTAATAAAGAAGAAAATCTGAGACAGCAACTTTGTCACCCTCAAACCCAGCCTTTCTGCTAAGCCCCTTTGCCTGGTGCTGAATTGAAAAAAAGGAGAGGAGTGGCTAGAAAATAAAAGATAGGATACTGTATTTCAGATCAAGACCTTGGAGAAGGATGACCCTACTGCAGAACATAACAGGAATTGTGGATAGGCAGATACTTTTTGTTATTGGCTGCAAGAGGAGGTATGTTTTCTCTCAAGGAAACATTTAATTACTGATATTATTTCTCCTGCATCCATGACTACTAGGCTGATCTGTTGTGGCGAGTGGCAGTTTCCAAGTTTTTGGCATCTGCTTTAATCCAAAAGGAGTTGAAATATGGGTACAGGCTTAGGACCAGATATGGCATACTCAGATTTTTATTTGTTCAATTTGCCTTATTTCAGCCTAGGAAAAAAAGTCTGTAAGTGCTACATACTATTGGAGTACTTTTCAATAATGAACTCAGTTAACTATTTCCATTTTCAAAGGGCAGCTTTACATATTAGAGGTATTTAGGATGTTTGGACACAAGTGCCCAGGATGAAAATGTTCTTGGTTTTCTCCAGAACCCTTCCTCAAAACAACTGGTTATTGTCAAGGGAACAGGGGCCATTTTTCCTGTTTCATAAAGAATTGCCAGTGGAAATGTAGGTGACACGCTAATGAACTTCTCTAGGAAAGGCTCAGTGCAGAGCAAAGGAGGACTGTGGATGAGAATCTCTTGGCTGTATCTTGGGCTGCCTTGATGCTGATGTAGCTTGCTTTCTAGATTGAGTAAAGAGAGTGAGTGGCTTGTTTGTTTGGTTGTGCCTTTTAAAATATAATTATTTTAAAATTTTGTAGCTCTGTAAAACTGTTTCTGTGCTGTTGGTCTCAAATGGATTCCCCAGGGACTGTGCTAAGCCCACAGCCATCCATACTGGCTTTCAAAGTTCTGCCCTTCTACTTCATGAGTGCATTCAACTTCAGCTCCGACCTAAGAGAATCTAGTTTGGATGTACCAAGTCTGGAGGGGTTTTTAACTGTACTTCAGTGGTCACGACATGTTTTGTGACCTGGGCCAGAGCTGAGAGGCTGAGGTCTCTGAATCCATTAACAAGGCAGAAGGTCAAATGGGGAGTGCTGAGTTACTCCATAAGCCGTCAATAAATCATCCTGATAATCTTGAAATTGTCTCATCTGGAGGAGGTACTTCTTAAAAACGAAGAATAGTGTCTGGTGTGGGAAATCAAACTCACGTTACTCTTTGTTAGTCTTTTGTCTAGCTTAAAATAAACAATTATATTTAAAAGACAGGCTGAGTGCATCATATATGTAGTCATGACTGAAAAGTTACCATTTTGGCCTTCTAAAAATTGGCTCTAGAAGCAGCCCTTAACTGAAAATGTGTTCTGGTAAAAAGTGTGCTTTCTGCCCCCAGCCTTTTTTTAAAAATACAAGTTCTCTATTTATCCCATGTTCTTCCAAGGCCTGAGACTTGACTCAGATGTAGCTAGTGTCTTGATAATGCAATGATTAACTTCATTTGCACTAATTCAAAATCTAGAATTTTCTAAATGAGGAGGAAATAGAATGACTTAACTAAGAATGAAAAAAACCAACCCAGGAAGTCTGACATTGGTTCAAGTGCTTTGCCAAATGACTTAGCTTGAAAAAATACATTTTTATTACCAAGGAAAAAGCGGCTCATTTATGAAGTTTAAATGAAAAGGTTTAAAAATGCCCAAGTGTTAGAATATGTGTGCCAAATGCAATTTTGGGCAGCATGTAAATAACACCCTGAAATCTGGTTTGAAACCAGTTTTCAGCTTTTGGTGCTGTCACTTACTACCTTGATCATAAACTCTATATTTTGGATTTTTTCCCCCTGCTTGTTTGATTCTCCTTTCCTGTAGCACCCTCAGTCCCCTTTCCCCATGAAAAAAGTACTTGTGTATATTTTTATTAGTTTTATATGTATAATGCTGGGTAGCCAAATTCACCTTCATATTACATCTGAAAGGTGGAAAACTAGGGATGAAAATATTGTACTTCAAATTTATTTGAATCGTTTTTTGTTTAACACTGATTTTATTATCTGGAGAGTATTTCTAAAAGTTAGCAACAGTGAGTAGAAAATATAAGTAATTTTGGGGCCAAATTATTTACATTCTCATCTGGGGACCTAAACTCTACTTTTCAAATAGCAAAGCTGAAAAGCTAATTTTGAAGGCTTCAGAAACATGAGTTCTAATAGTTCACCCATGTAAAGTTGTAAGGTGGAGCTTTTGTTCACTTAGGATATCCCAGGAATTCATCTTAAGAATATATGCAGTGTGTACATGTATCCTTGAGACTTAAATATCAATGTGCCAGCTTGGATATTTGGGGATGGTGCTTTTGCTCAATATTTTGTCCAGGTTATACTGGGGAAAAATCAAGTCTTTTATTTTCAATGCTGTGTTTTATCTTTGGTGGGACCAGAATGTAGCACAGATGTAAATCCCCTTGACTACATAACTGGACACCCAGTGTTTCAGTGAAACCAGGCACTTCTATGTATTTGTATTTAGGATGAAATACAAGCTGATATCTTAATGAGTCTGTGCGTTTCAGGTGAAAAATCAAGGCATGGTGATATAACCATAACATTCCCCCACTGCCAAATATTACAGATGATAGAGGATTGTTTAAAAAATTGAAAAAAAATCTGTAATCTGAAGGCAAAGATTTAAGCCCAAGGTTTCGTTTCACTGTGCCAACATTAAAGTTAGAAATAAATTCATCACTGTGATGAGTAAGTAGTAACTGAAAAAAAAAATCATGTCAAGGCTCTGAGT
Source organism: Mohoua ochrocephala (assembly GCA_013398855.1). Classification (NCBI taxonomy): domain Eukaryota; kingdom Metazoa; phylum Chordata; class Aves; order Passeriformes; family Acanthizidae; genus Mohoua; species Mohoua ochrocephala. The sequence goes on from VZTA01028920.1 coordinate 5,404, forward strand.
TCAGTTTAATGGTTTGGTACTAAAAGATGAACTTAAAAAAAAAAACAAAAAACCCAAAGCACTCTCGTTCAGATGAAAGGATATTTTCTTTCTCACTGAAAAAAAAAATCTCATTAAAATGTCTTGTTTGAAATGAAATTTTTGTGCAGTGTGAGTTGTTCCAAGTCAAGGGTGCAGGAGTTGGAACTCACACTGGGAGAGAGCGCTGACTGTATCGATTGGCTGGGTGGTGGCTCCTCTAGGATAAAATAGAGGAAAGAATGGTGCTTCAGACACTTTCAGCTACCAGTCTTAACGTTTGTCTTCTGTGTTGCCTCGTTTGGTGTGAGGTAGTCAGTTGTCTTCCTCAGAAATGAATTAAAAGTACTATTGGAGAAGCCAGTTAGGACAGACTGAGAGGACTTACTAGTGAACAATAATTTGAATACTTACCTGAATGTTTTATTTCACTACCACAAGACAATGGATCTCAAGATACTAATTTAAAATTATTCTAATTGAAGCACGTCTTTTTATTTGCTGACATAAACAAATGCCTTCCTCAAATTTATGTCCTGCAAATAAGAGGTTAAAGTTTCCATCAAATTATCTGGTCATTTATCTTTTGCAAGATTCAGTCACTTGTTGTTTGTTGTTACTCTTTTTGTGTTATTGGACCATAGAGAGACCATGTTTTATTTTGTCTATAAGTTCTGTAGACAATGTAAAATATGAAATAGCCTCTTTTTATAGCTAATGTCGTAACTAAGTTGTTTATTGAGGAAATAAAGGTTTCTGTTGCTGCCAAATTTTCTAGAGTACTTTCAGAGGGAAAAATAATAACTAAGTGTAGTTAAGTCTAGACCTTAAAAAAAAAGCCCAAGTCAGTAGTTCTTGAGTAACATCCTTATTTCCATACTTGCTGCTTTTTGGTTTGGTTGCTTTTGTTTTGGTTTTTTTTGTATGAATAGCTGACTTTGTGTTTGAAATTGGCTTCTCTAAAATGACTCATGGATCAATAAGGAGTTTAAGAAATTTAAATAGGAATTAATTGTACTAAAGTCTGAAGATGTCAATATAAGTTATATCTTCTACTCAGAGCATTTTTAATAGGGTTTTAAAGTAGTTCCTGTAATGATTTTTGAGTCTGTAAAATCCACTGACCGCAAGCTGCTTTTACAAATGTGGTTTTTACTACCTGATGACCATATTAGAAAAGTGTCAAATTCCTTTGAATTGCGTTGTCCAGCAAGCATACGGCTGAAGGTACAGGTAATTCAGGGGACCTAATGGAAAGCATGGATTTGCAAAGTAATAGGAAGCAAGGTGATTTTATTCCCACCCTTCCAATGGAGAGCTTCAGAACCCAACTGATCCATCTGACACGGCGCTCTGCACTTGACAAGGCAGGGCAAGCAAGCCATGGCCGGGAGAGGGGTTCCCACCCTACAGCTCCACAGCTGCTCTTGCAGCCTGGAGCTCGCAGGTGTCCCCCATGCCTTTGGTACCTGTTCTGTGCAGGAGACCAAGTGTGGGACACTGAAATTTTCATCGATGCTTGCAGGCTCTGTGTTGAGGCACCGGGGCACTGATGTGTGGCCACAGCAGATTGGTAGCTCCTGTGATTTTTATCCCTGTTTGAAGCTGCTGAGGAGTCCTCCTAAGCTGACCAAAAGCAATCTGCTTTATTTCTGGTCACTTGAGTTTGAGATGTCTCAAAACACTAAACAGCAGCAAATGTTCGCTGTGATGCTTTCCTTATAGAACAATAGAGTTGGGGGGTGTGTGTTACTTAAGTTGTCCTCCTCCAAAATCCAGGGATTTGTTGTTGCAGTTTCTCTTTTGCCATAATTTCCTTGTGGCCAAATACCCCCTTGTGCCTAGGACCCAGGTAAATGGGCCATTTGGAGAAAGTTGTGTTTGTTCTATTATGGATATTTATAGAGCCCTAATGTGTGCTTGGTAAGTGGGTTTAAATCTCCATGAGTGCAGATGGCGTTACGAAATTCTTTAGCTTTGCTGGGGATCCTTCCACCAGTATCCTCACAGTCTCCTGCTGGTTTTGGAATGTCTTTCACTATTTGCCCCATGTAACTGCAAAGTGTATAAAGGCCAACCCTCTTTGCAGTAAAAGTAAGTCTAAGTCTACTCCATGACATTCTTCAAATCATATTAATATGTACATTCAGTAACTGATATGGAATTTTTCAGGCATCTTGATTAAGCTAATAATTAATAAAAATATGGCAGGGCGGAGAATGTTTTCTAAACCTAGACTTTTGGAGAGGGCTTAACCAGAAGGACTTTAAAATGACTCTCCAAGTAGACAGATACATTGTTACAAGCTTAAAGCTGGAAGTTGCAACCATGTAAGTGCAGGGCTAGAAGTGGTCAGCACTGTTGATATGCACAGTTACAGAAATTTATAACAAGCTTGTGAGCGTACCACACATACATGTTTTCTTCCACCTCCTTGTATACCACTAATAGTTCCAGCTTTTGGCTTGTGGAACTTTTTATGAAGTCAGATTTTCCTTGGAGCAGCACAGCTTCTTTCACTCTTGCTGATCTTAAAAGCCTGCTTTAAGCACAGGGCAAGACCCAGACTATTTGGGATGATGATATCAGGTCTCCCTCGTGCCTCCATCCCCCGAGTCCAAATGACATAGTCATTTGGCAGCTAAACTCAAAGGATCAAAATGAGCCAGATGTTGAGTGGACAGATCTTTGTTTGCCAGCAATCAAGCCTCTGCTGAGCATGCCATAATGGCTCCGATTTCCATGTCTGCTACCATTTACTTCATTTTGGCTCATTAAATTGACAGCTTTTTAAACGAGGAAAAGGGGAGAGGGGAAATGGCAAAAGATAGTATAGAAAGCTGTCATACTCTCCATCCACATTTATTATTAAAATCTCAACTGTTGATTGCATTTAAGACCTGTTTCTTTCCAAAACTTTTGCTACTCCGAGTTTTATAAAATAGGTGACTTATTACTTTCTGTGAATGTACATGTTTGGTTTATGATTGTTCCAGGTAGATTTACATACACGTCTAGGGAGATGTTGTCATAATGTCTTAGAGTTTTGTGTGTAAAAAAACAGAGCCCTTATATGAAGATGAGGGAGTAAAAGTCTGCAGTTCTGGTGCTTTTTGACAGTGTTAAGGTGATTATTTTCTTTTGTTACACTGCAAACACTGATAACTCTTCACAACTGGAGTTTATTTATGTTTGTTTGTTAAGCCTGATAGCTAAGAGAGAAATGGTATAAAAACCATCGTTTTCTAGTGTGAACCAGTCATGCTGGTTCAAGTGGATCAAGTCATGTTATCCAAGTTGATGCTAGCTTATCCATGCAGAAAACACTTCTGATATTAAGCTTAAGCATAATGGCCCATATTTTGTACTGTTCCTTTGCCTCACTTGATGTTACACCATTTTCAGGGAGCTCTCTCTGCCTGACACGGTCTGGCACTAGTCAGCTGTACTGAGTGTAGCTGGATTGTGATGAGCTATGGCTCCTAAGAGGTACAACCTGAGGAAATGAGGAGATTCCCAGTAGCCAACTTTTGGTAATGTCTGGAACATGACATCTCTCAGGAGGTGTCTAGGTGCAACACATGGACAAGCTCTGTTAAAATTCAGGGCCTTCAGTTGATCCTAAGTGGCTGAAGCAAAAGGGATATGGGGACCTAAGTAATTCCTTTCAGCCATAGGCAGAGTCTTGATAATGCAAATCCTGTGTCCTACTGTTGGAAATTATTATCTAGGCCAAGTAAGGTCTGGGTCTGCTGCTGTAGGTGTCTGTGTACCATGCCTGCATCGACACAGTGGACACGGAAACAAAAAAAAATCCCGTTAAATATGTGAAGTGATATGTGAATATTTGCTGAGCAATGCTTGAGTCATCCTCCTATCTTTGCTAGAACTCACGTTTTCACCTTTCCTATTCATAATCAAGATGGAGAAACTTTCCATATGCATTTTTACACCAAAAACTTTAGGTGTTGTAGCAGTTTTCTGAAAAAGGAGAAACTGAACACAAAGAAAAAAGGATGCCTTTGTTCTTTTTTGTTTTCAAATGGTTTTATGCGGAAGGGAACATGATTGATGGAAGGAATTTGACTGGATGGAATGGCTTGGTACACTCCAGTCTTTTGCTCTGACTTAAAAGCAAAACTAAGAACTCTTGTTTATAATAGTTGTTATACAAGCATAAAAGCCAACACAGATGAAGTTTTAAACATTGTCTTCTTAGCAGTAAACTATGAAGAGGAATGCTCCAGTTCCTCTACACAACTAAAATCACAGGGTTGCTTTCATAAGTAGATAAATTACAGAATTTCCTATTTTCACAGTCTTCCAAATGACTTAAACTGGGTTGCTGTGGATGGAGTGATTTCCTCTCTGTTTCTGTTGGCTGACCAGAGTTCAGGCATTGGGTTGTTCCCCTTTAAAGGGAATGCTGACTTGGTGGTGGAAGCATTTTTACAACATCCTCTGATACTCAAGAACTTCCAGATGTAAATTAAGACAATAAATACAGAAAACCATGAGAAAAGTGGGGCTGACTGATACCAATTTTTACTGGAAAAGTGTGTTAAACATTTAAAAGATAAATATTTAAGTATGGGGGGTGGGGAGGCTAGTGACGGATTAAAATGCTCTGCTACCACAAGCATTCTTTCTAGTGCTTTATAACTTTGTCAAAACTTTAGGGAATGCTTTCTGTCTTCTGGTGGACGTTTTCTGTGGCATTTGGAAAATGGGAGGAGGAAGGAAAAGAGGCAAAGAGGAAAGGGAACTTGGAAAAGCTCGAGAGCTGCTTCCTATAAAATCAATATCCTGGGTGTACATGTCGTATGATACAGAAAATTAAATGTGTGTAGTCCCAGCTGCATGTGATAACAGTAAACAAAGCTTGACACAAGATGTTGCTCTGTTGTTGAACTGTTCTCCTGTCTGAGGCCCTTTCCTCCAAAATCTACCTTTTCTTCATTTTCTGAAACTTGAAACATAAGGTTTTTAAACTTATGCCATTTTACAACATTAAGCATTGCAGCAGGCAGACTGGTTAAGTGTGGAATCATCATCCTTGGAGGGATTTAAGACCTACAGATGTAGGACTTAGGGACATGGTCTAGTGGCAGACTTGCCAGGGTTGGGTTAATGATTTGGCTTCATCATCTTAAAGGTCTTTTTTAACCTAAATGATTCTCTAATTCTAAGTATCTTGACATTTAGAATAATTTTTTGCAATTTCTTCATGAGGAGTACTCTGTGTGTCAAAACAGTAGCAATGCATCTTCTGGTTTTTACTCTGGTTTAGTAACAGATCAGGGAATTCACTCTGGGTTGTAGATGTAGTGTTCTCTAGCAGCTTGCATTTGCATAGAATTTGAGTAGATTTTCTTTGTATTATTTTTTCTTGCATTAATCTGTTTTTACCTGCTTCTAGAAGCATTTTTTGATACAAATGCATCTCATACAGATGATTGAGCTTAAAAGCTTAGAAGAAGAAAATCTGGAAGAACTGCTCTCACTGCTGAAATGTAAATGATTTTTAAAATTTTTTGAAAAGCATATATTGTTAACATATTTGGGTTTTTTAGTTCTTTTTGTTTTTTTTTTTCCTTTTTCTGCCTGTTCCTGTCCCTTTGAAGGGTCAGACATTGGTAACTTCACTTCTAGCTATCTGCAGTCATAGAATCGTGGAATGGTTTGGGTCAAAAGGGACCTTAAAGATCATTCAGTTCCAAACACCAGTCAGTTCTGCCATCTGCATGTGTGTATCCTGTTATCACTTTTCCCTCTCCTAAGGCTGTGTCCCCACATTATCTTGCCATCCGAAAGCATTGAAACGATCTGAATTCCCATGCAGAGCTTTGCAGGGCCTAGTTACAAATGCAGTGAGGTGAACTGGAAAACCCTGCCAGGCCCCGCTGAAAACAGGACTATTGTTAAATCCCATCATGTTTTAGTTGTTCAGTTGGTTCCATTGAAGAAACCCGGGAACTCCAGGATGCAACACTATCATGAGCATCACTATGGTCATGCCAGTGGTGCACTCTGGACTCTAGTTACTGTTCCTGCTGTCATGTGAGCAGGGAGCTCTGAAAACCATGTTAGCTTTTGTTTCTTGAAGATTGAAAGCTGTGCCGGGGAGGGAGTACACGCAGTTTAAATTGTATCAGGTTTGTGTTGTACTTCTTATGGCTTTGGAGGAGTTATTCCTCCCTTAGTGAGCGTTGTAAAACTTTATGCCAAGCAGCGTATGTTTTAGAGAGAAAGGAGCTGCAACAGAACACTCTTAAATGTGGTACTGCAGAGGCTGTAATGTTAAAAAGGGCTGTGCAACAAATATGAAACTTAGAGTTATATCACCATTTGCTTTTAGAGGTCTGGCTTTCTTGCATTTTATATAAATCACATTTTAAAAAAAAATTAATTTAAACAATATCATATTTTAGAATTTTCTAAAACGTCTCACTTATTTCATCATGTAGTGGGTTTTTTTTCCAGCCTATCAAAATAAATCGTTAAAGCTACAAGTCTCAAAATCTTCAAAATGAATATGGAAAAACAAACCCAATAGCCAACCCTCCTTTCTTTCCTCTTTAAACTCCCAAAGGCAACAGAATTAATTTTTCAAAAGGCAGAGTATATTTCTGGAACTGGACCATGGAAGCATATTATAAATATATGTGTACTTTCCAGTGAACATATTTCTCTCCTTCTCAAGTTTTTGTAACACCTTCTTGCAGCATAGTCAGTCTCATGAGTGGCTTTAGTTTTATTGGAATAAAACTGCTCTTAGGAGCAATTAACAAAAGCACACTACTTCAAGCAGTGCAGCATGGATGAAAACAAAACAGTATTTTTTATAAGTAATTTTAGTGCAGCTTCAGAGCATGTCATGGTCATCATTTGTGCAGGAATAGGATTGCCTCATCTGTCACCTTTTTAAACCATTACTCTCAGAGGTTTTAGTGTGTTTAGTGCTGGCTTTTTGTCTCTATGTTTGTATTCAAGATTGCAGCACATTATGAAATATTGAAAGTGCTCTGATGTTTTCATTTAACAGTGCTATCAGCAAGTCTTCACATGAAAGTAAACCTAAGTCTTTCAAATTCAGAGGTTGTGGCTTCCCATTCAAGAGATCCTATTATTTTAGCATTGTGCTCATAATTCCTTGGATAGTTTTGTGCCAACACCTCTATTGTAACCTGCTCCACCCATTGTGTATTTTATAACTCGGCTTTTAAATTCTCCTCCTAGTTGAAACTTGTCCTAATAAATGTCAACTCGAGAGCAGATTTTCTTTGTCATATTTTCTTTTTAAAGGATTCTTTTATTTATTTATTTTTTTCTGCAGGAAAGCTTTTTCAGGAATAATAAGTGGTTGGTCTATTTGTAGATAGAGTGTCTGTGGCTGATATCCATGACATATTTGTAAAGGCATTCGGAAAATACTGAATCTGCATGGAATCAAAAGTAAATGCACAACAACCTCAAGGACCAAAGAAGGCTTAGCAGCTGTAATATCTGGTTTAGTCTGCAAACGGTCTAAAGCAACCCTGCAAAGTCTGATTTTGCCATCTGCAATTTAGCAGTGTCCCAGAGCATTTTGCTTAGAATTTGGAGATGCCCTTATCTTATCATGGGCCTATGAAGTTTTCTAGGAAATTGTAATATGAGGCTTTGGGACTCTTAAGAGAGGGGATCTCCACCTTTCTGTGCCTTTATACATTTACATTTTATGCTACCAGCACATCCCTGATACAGAAATGTTCTTCCTTTGGACTGGATTTGTGCAGTGCAGAAAAACATAATCAAAGCATGGTTGGCTTGTGGGCATTTCAATGACCTCTTACCCGCTTGGCATCCCCAGGTAGTTCAAGATCTTCAGGTTTCTGCCTGAAATGTTATCTTCCAAAACTCGGTGCCACAAATCCATAAATAGAGATTTTCATGTGGACTGGGGGTGCAAAATTTGGGAATGTGCATGCAGATGCAGTTTTGAATCTGCTGCAGGAATGCAGAATCTAAATGAGTTTGATCGTTTGCTCTTGGTCCTGTTTCAACTGTAAACATCTGTTCTGGTACCTCATTGCTGTTCTCTGCTGTGCCTTATAAATGAGCTGTACCTGCTGTCTGAGGTTTAAGCTGATCAGATAATTTACCTGCCTGCTCCACCTCTGTGTGCAGCACCTCAGTGAAGCCTTTCAAGGTTTTTACAGATTTTTGTACCATGAAGCTCTGGGCAACTTACTAGAAATTTAAAATTACTTAGAGCATATACAAGGGAAGACTTAGAGTCTGGAAGGAAAACCGTATAGTCTGGTGTGTAACTCACAACCAGATGCATGTTTCAAGTGTGAAGTAGAGAGAAATGCTGTTTACATGCTCCAAGTGGAGAAACATGTAATACAGGGGCCATGTTGACCTAAATTCCTTTCTTTTCACGTGAGCTAGCTCTTTCGGAACAGGTGGAGATTTGAGTTAGGCTGTAGTGTGAGGATGTGGTTTCTGGAATGCCTTTTCTGCAGGACTGACTGATGGAATAAGTGTTTCAGTAAAGTTGTGGAATGGTTCATTGTGAATTGGTTTTGGTTTTGGTTTTTGTTTGGGTTTTTTTTTTCCCTTGCATCAGGTAGTAGATTTATATCTAGGTACTGCTTAAGTGTTCTCTGAAAATAGAAAACTGGCTTTTGTTTCTGAAAAGGTATACATGCACATATCTGTCTTTTTTGTCTTTGTCTTTTTTACTTTTTTTTCCCTCTTCTCTAAGAAATAAACCTACATAGTGGCAGAAGTAAAGCAGTGCTGTTCTGAGAAGGGTAGGAATGTGGTTGGCATCAGAAATTTACTCCAACGTCCTGATTATTGGAAACTCAGTATGTCTCTAACATATGGACAGCTATGGGCCTGTATACCTTGTTTTACAGATCCAAACAGCTGAACAGATGCACTGAAGGATGGAATAACCACACCTGCTTTACAGGAAAAAGGCAAAAGGCCAAAAAATGGACCAGTGCCTTTGAAAAAACCTCTCTACAGTATATAATCTCTTTAAGAATGGTGACACAGAGTATCAAAACACATCATATCAAACAAACTTTTCCTTGATTCTGTTCATGAGTTTTTCTTTTCCCTTCCACCATTCTTCCTCCAGCCCTAAGCTTAAAATACTGTAAACAAGAGATATTAGTTGTGGAAATGGACTGTATTGTCTGGAGAGGGCAAAAATGCCTGCTGCTATACTTTTGAGGTCCCTTTCATGTTCCTTGTACCACCTGTACCGAGCTTACCGTGTGTGGTGAATTAGTAGAAACACATGTCATGCCTATTTATCTGCCAAAATAACAGATACTCATCTTACCAAAAATTATGAACTTGCTTAGATATTGTAACGAGGTATCTGATATTATTTAGACTAATAATCCTTCTTTGATGCCTCTGGTCAGTATTTGTCAGGACATTATGTGTGAAACAATGACATGGTTCAGTCCTGGCATAAATAATTCTAAAGCTTTTTCCTCTGTCTCAAAACATAATTATTCAGACTAGAGAGCCACCTGTCCCCAGTTCCTTGTAACCTACAGTTGCTAGAAATGTATTCCCTGGGAAGTAAGGGCAAGGCAAGAGTATAATATTTCTTTCTAAAGTAGGCTTTCAGTCTTCAACTATTTTCACTTTGAGTTGTTTTTTTTTTTCCTAAATCTGATCTGTTTTAGTAAATCCACAATCATCTCTCTCATGAATCTGTGCAGCCTGTCCTTTAACCTGTGTAAACTGTGCTCACAGTAGCCTTTGGCAAGGAATTCTTGAGGTCTGTCACTTGTTGCGTACACAACCACTTGTGTTTTTCACTCCGACACCTGTTTGGCTTCACTTGACACACCCCAGTTCATTATCAGGACAAAAATAAACTCTCAATACTTTTTTTTTTTATCTTTCTCATAACACTTATGATTTTATGGCCCTCTATCACATCTCCCCGTTAGTTACATCTGTTCCAGGCTACAGGAGCCTGGCCTACTTGTTTGCTTCTCTGTGGAGCTGGTTTCAATGTTGTTTCTCTTCTCTGAACTTTTTCCAATTGTTGTACATTTTGAGAGTTGACTGGAGCTGCTCATTATGCCAGTTGTGGGAAAACTGTAGATTTGTATCATACCATGAGAATAAGATTTTTTTTCCCCTCTATTCCTTCCTCAAATGGTCTAAATTTCCTGAAACACAAGAAGTTCAGGCCCAGCATAAGGAAGAGCTTCTTTATATTAAGGGTGGCAGAGGACTGGAACAGGCTGCCCGGGGAGGTTGTGGGGTCTCCTTTCTGGAGACATTCCCAACCCAGCTGAATGCGTTCCTGTGTAACCTGCTCTAGGTGACCCTGCCTGGGAAGAAGGGTTGGACTGGATGATAGCCAGAGGTTTCTTCCAACACTATCTATTCTGTGATTCTCTGATTCTGTAAAACATTTCAATCTCTGTTTTGATCGTTGCTGTAAGTATTGAGTTAATGCTAATGTCCAAACAGCTCCTATAACCCCAGAATTCTGGACTCTATCTGGTGAGTGAACCTATGGATTGTTTTATTCCATGCAAAACACTTTTATTTACACTTCTGGTGCCATTTTATTGTCCAGGCACTTTAAAGTCTTTTTACAGTTACTCAGTTGGCCATTCCCCCTCACCTATTTAAATATCTTTGTTTCATCAGTAAATTTGTTCACCTCATTGGTTACTCCCTTTTCTGGGTCACTTAAGGGTATGTTAAACAGCACAGTCCCTCCAAGGGACTCCTCTGATTCTTCTGGGCTTTCTTTTCTTTAGTTAATGTTGTACTCTTACACCTTGTGTGTTTCATTTCTTCAAAATACATTGTATAAGGTCTTGTTAAATGTCCTTTGGAAATATAAGTTGACAATAAAAATTTATTCAGTTCTTCATTTTATCAGCTGTGTGATAACCCTTGCAGTCAGCTTCAGTAGGTTTTCAAGGCAAGTTCTCTTCATAGAAACTATGTCAGCTTTTCTCTGAATAGAGAGAATTTGCAGACACGAATGAAGGAATGAAGGTTGTGCTTTGTAACTTCTTTCTTTCTACCCTCGTACTAATGTGTGCTTAAATATTAGACCTTTGCCTGATGTGAGGCTCACAGGCCTGTGGTTGTCCCTTTCATTAGAAAACTTTTTTAAAATACTTATGTGTATTCACATTTATGTTTACACTGTAGTCGGAGATTGAGGCAGGGCTTAAAAATAGGGGTATGCATAGGTGCATATTTTTGTCAAAGTAGAAGATAAAAAAAGTGAGTTCCTTGCAGTCTTGATGTTTTACCAGAATCCAGAGTTCTGTATGGAGAAATCTTTTTTTATCATCTTGATGTAGACAGTTTTCATATCACGTCCAAAAATGCAAACATCTTTGCCCTTTTCCCTTACTGTCTTTATGACCAGAAGATTTTTAAGCTAAGCTTACAAACATTTGTATTTGTTCAGAGTTGTGTAAAGTACTGATAACTTAAACTTTAGACATCCTGTGAGGACTAATATGTAAATGGCTTTAAGAGAAGTGGACAAAGATTACAAATACATGAAAGCAGTTCTTAATCATCCTGCAAAAATGCTTTTTGGAGAATTCTCAGGTTTTTCCCCAATAGGTTCTCCTTTATGGTGTTTATTTTCCTGTTTTCAAAGTCTGTTCTGTAGCAAGGTAGAGTAGCACTTGCACCAACATGTAAACTTTGGGGAGGCTGTAAACATTGCTCCACTTCAGCTGATGAGATCAAGGGATGTGCTTTACAAATAGCTAGACTGGTAATTGCATCTCGTAATTGAAGCTACTCCTTGTGCAAATGCACAGCTTGTACTTCAGAAATTAGATTAGCGTTTTGTTCCATTCACAGAAGCAAGGAGGAGGTGAATATTTTCCACTTAAGTAATATGTGAGAGCAGGAAAACGAGAATAGGCTGATAACCTGGTTATATTCTGTACTGGAAGTCTGGTAGAACTTTTTGAATATGTTTTATTGCACCAACCAATGCAGAAGACAACAACAAACATTGAAACTGATTATGTGAAAATATCTTTTGAAGTATAGGGGATTTCAATAGCAGTTACTCAAAAAATGGGCAAGATTGGCACGTGACTACAGTAGTTCAAATTTGTAGTGTAAAATAATTTAAAAATCACAGTAGGCTTCACAGCTGGAAGGTTTCCTTGAAGAAAGCCAGGAAAGGACAAACACAGGGACAGAATACTGACAATGCAATGGATTTTTTTTTCATTATGACTTTAACAAAAAAGGCTAAATCAGAGTGGAGACTTGGATACTATCACTTAATTTCATTAAGGCTGGAAGAAAGAGCTGCTTGCTAGTAGCTAAGTGCTCAGTGCGTGAAGGAATCTGAGTGGTGGTGGGTGATAGTGGGGATAGGAGGAGCATGGACGGGCCAAAGAACTGGATGGAGACAAAAGGCATTTAAGAAGCAGCAGTAGTAACATAAATGTGGGGAGAGAAAGAAGACAATGAGGCAGATCAGTGCAATTGTGACTTACAAATGCTAGTGGGAACAAATTGTTTGCATTTGGAGAAAAATAATATTAAAAATACATTGCATCAGTTTGATATAATTTTTTGACAAATCTGACGTAGGGTTTTTCTGGTTTGGTTTTTTTTCCCCCCTAGAATAGCATTTATGTCTAATGCACAAAGTAAAGCCATTGTACATTTTCCAAGACTTTACTCTCCTAAAAGGCAGTGTTTTCCTAACCAAATTAAGGAAATATGGTGGTGTACTCTGGTTGGAAAAAATATAGCTTTTTGTGATTAAGCTATCATCGCGAGAGGGGATG
>VZTA01028921.1:4521-38102 GCA_013398855.1 Mohoua ochrocephala
GCTGTTAAAGCAGGTGGGGCAGTGCTCGTTATCTCCTACCATGACTCAGCCCTGATAACTCCCTCCGGGAGCTACCTCTGTTTAATGGGCTGTCGAGGACCCACCCCATGACTCACAGAATTACATCATCCCATTGTGAGATGCTCCGCCCAGGGGGGAGGAGCCAAGCATTCCCACCTGGATCTAATCTGGGGTTTGGAACAGCACAAGGAGCCCTGACCTACTGGATTCCCAGTGGACAAGAGCTACCACTGGACCTTCAGGTGAGGACCAGACCCTTCTACAGGATCACTGCTTCAACAGGACCACTTCATCTGGACTGCTACCACCACCCTGACTAACAGGGTGTCAGGTTGTATCCGGACTCTGTCAGTGTTCTTGTACTATTGCATTTATTTTAATTTTCCTATTGAATTATAATTCTGACTTGCGATCTCCCACTGGTTTGTTTTCAAACTAGTACACATTTCTACTTTCATACAAGATACTCACCCTTTCTAATTCTTCATAAATTTCAACATTACGCTTTGGAGACCAAATCTCATGATATCAGGTTTATTTTAAACAAAACAATGACTTAAACTATTATGCTTGGATTCCTTTCAGCTGCCTCCAAAATGCTGCAATTAAAGCAATGTGTTAGTCAGTAATTGGCTTGAAATAGAACAGATACCAACTTAAAATTGCTCTAAAATAAAATCAAACAAAAGTGGAAAATTAATTGTAATTTATAATTCATTTTTGTTGCTAATGCTTTTTTTTATAGACTAGATTCTCACTGGAGCCATTGGCAACTAAATACCTCATTAACCACTGAACATGACCCCTGGGAACACTGGCAGTCACAGCGACACCAACTCCTTTATGTTTTTGTTTCCACCTACAAAATCCTTTAGATATGCAAGTTACTACAGCTGCAAATGTGTGTCACAGCCTTTGTGTTTACACTATTAGGAGTTCCAAAGGCTGATCTCTTGCAACTAGGCCAAAAGGTGCAGGAAGTGAAGGTTTTATTATTTTACAAACATAAACTTCAAAAGAGACAGTTGGCATCTCAGAAGTCACTAAGCTTTTCATTCTCATATAGAGGAGGCTAAACTGATTAATAATTAAAGGATGACTTATTCTGCTCTAATTTTCAATGGCTGGGTACTCGGATCATTTAGAATGGTTTTATTTTTTCATATAAAGTCCATATCAAGACTTACAAGATATAAATCAAACTGTAAGTAAAATCAATTTCCTAGAAAAGGAAACAGTCTTGACTGGGTGTTGAGGCCCAGAGAACAACTGGTGTAAAGCAGTGCTGATAAATAAAAGAAGCAGTCTGCCTCGTCTTTCACTGACAGTCATTTGCTCCCACCCCTGCTTTTTCTGCTCTCTGCACTGCAACAACCATTTCACTGTCTACCCAGTGAATTATTCAGGGAACAGATCCAGCTGAAAATGATCCCAGCAAAAACACAATGGCTGTTACTCTTTGGGATCAGTCATCCTGGTGTGGTTGCCACAAAGAAAACCGAATCTCTGTGCTGCTGTTGATCTGAGGCTCAAAGCAGTAAGGTCTAAAATGCTTAAAAACTTATTAAATTGCAACAAAAGAGAACAGTAGCAAAGTTTGCTCATGCTGTTACAGAAAATATTCTGTTTAAGAAGGTGTGATTGCAACTGTATAGAAAAATCTGTAACTCATGAAGAAAAAATTGTCAGTTTTAACAATTCCCAAAACCTTAATTCTACAAAAGTCTATTGCTTTCATGGTTGCTTCAATAGGAGCATTTTTTAAAAAATCTTACTAATAGTATGAGGTGAAAGTAAATTTCAAATAAAGGAGATAGCTAATCACAACTACTTTATAATAATCAGAAATAGATCTGGAAAATATTTTTCCGTGTTGTCTTGTATGCAGTTACATTAACGTGACTTTCATCACTCAGTTGAAGCTGGAGCAGCATAAGCAGGCAAAGCGCATTTCTGCTTTTGATCCTTTAACATGAGATTTACAATTTAGTAATAGCCAAAGCAATGCTTTTGCAATGCATGTCCCAAAGACAGTAGCAGGTAACCCAAAGGTGTAATTGAAATTAACCAACACATGATGAATTTTAAATGTGAAAGATTTTGCAAAACTGCTCTAGGCTTATCTGTACTTCAATAATTATTCATGGAAGATGTACGCTTTATATTATCTGTGAGAGCATAATCTTCAAACAAAAAAAAAAGAAAAAATCTGTCAAATAAATTAACAGTTATGAATTATTTGTTCAGCTCTAATTTTACCTTACTAATTTAACTTTATTAAAAACGTGCAAGCATTTTCAATTTATAAAAGTGAATTGAACTTACAATAATAATTTATCTGATCTAAATAAATCAGATCAAGTGCCATGATGTAGGAAAATATCTTTTAACAAGAGCCATTAAAATATCAGAAGCATATCTGTGTTTTAAACAATGTTTTGATCCATTTTATAAATTCAGGTTCAGTAGACACATTGTACATACTTTGTAAGGTCCTAAGCAAAGTAGTTAGACTTTTATTTTGTGAAAGCATCCTTAACATAGAAGTTGTCTGCTTTGATCTAAGAGTTTTAAAATTAGATATTTATTTCTAAACTGATTTACTTCTATAGGCACTGAAAAGTATTGTGTGTTTCTTGTAGATAACCTATCACCTCCTAAAAAAAGTCCCTAAGACAGGAGAGCAGGCATTATTATTTCCATCTGTTCTCATTCAGTATGGCAGGGCTTTTGTAGAAAAAAAAATAGCATAAATTCACTGAAAGGAGTGTTGAAGGAATATTATAAAAACCATTTACTTTCAAAACATTTGAGTATATCTTAATTTAATTTTTAACAGCAAGAACTGCTTTGTATTTTCATCTTGCAATACACCAGATGTAGAGAGTAGCTAAATTCAAAGACAAATTAAGTTGACCTGCATTTTGTATGAATTTGATCAAATTCTGAACTTCTATTGAACAAAACAAGGCTGGGTGCAAATGTTACAGGAAAGGAAACTGAAAACAGCGTTTGCATGGATGCTGCAAGCCAAAGCCAATAAATGTTTAACCACTCTGCTAAAGAATTTGTTGGCTAATAATTTCCCCAGAAGGTGACTTGCTTTGAAAGGTATTCATCCCCCTCCCAAATATTTTGTGTGGATTCAAGTCCACAAAGCACCTGCCATCCACCATGAAGAATATTATATATCTCCTGCTTTAGAAGGTTGTTTCATGCAGTGCCTCAGGAGAGTTTTTATATGAGATCAATAATATTTTTGAACTTCTGAGTGATTAAGAAATGTGTCTGAATTGCTCTCAGGGACAGATAAATATAACATTTATGGGAATAAAGAGATGGCTATAATAGAGATGAAATGAAACATAACATCTAGAAAAAAACAGTGTCAAGGCTGATATGGCTATATTTCATCTTCCAGACATTTTGGTTTATTGGAACACAATTGTGTGCTGCATCCAACTCAACCCCCAGAACATACAGACTCACACATACTACACTTTTTTAATCCTTTCTTAAATAAAGTGAAAATGCAGAGGAAAATAATTTCAGACACATCACCTGTAGAGCAGGTAAAAAGACCTTGAGGAATGCAGGCTGCCATACTCACAGACTCACTGCCATCTGTATAAATCCAGCCTCCTCCATCCAGATCAATCTAAGCAACTTTCTTGAAAACAAATTTAGCAGCTTTAGGGTTTGAAATGAGCAAAGTAACAGTATTTTTGTGCGTGATTTAAGGGAATCCTTTCTCCACTCCCAAGATACCTTGTTCTTAGATTAGTGGAGAGATGTGAAATAGAGTTGATTGAAAACAGGAACAAACAAAATGTGGTCAGGAAATGTTAACCCTGAAAACATCACTGATCAAAGGGCTTTGCCCATGCCAGGTGTTGGCCACAATGGTGAGTGATGTTAATAGCAAATACATTGAAGAAGAATGTGATTCAAATTGTCCAGGAGAAAAAGGAGACAGGGAGCACCAAATTGTACATGGAAGTTAGGGAATGATAGCAAATAGATGAGGAATAAGAATTGCTGTGCCTGTCCACACTGCTCTTAAAAAGATGTGAACATGGAGTGGCTTCCAGACAATATATTTCCTTTCTGTGGTCTCCAGAACATTCAAATATCCTGGTAAAAGTGGTATGTTAAAAGCACGCTGATAAGCCTGGTCTATCCCAGAAGGCTGACTGCTTTTGCACAATTACTATCTGAAACAAATAATTCATTTGATTTTGAAGTGACTTGATGGACACAACCCAGAAAAATTATTTGAACTACATTTGGAGTAAAGACATGATGTCTAAACAGTTTCTCCTTGAAAATAGTATGGGGTCAGTAGAGTCTATATATCTTGGAACTCTAAATAAATTCATGCTACTTTGTGATCAAAGTATGCTCTGAGTGCTGAATGCCAATTATTTCAGGGAGTCAGCACAGTGTGATCCACCCTCATCCCTGTGCCTCACTGCAGAAACCCACAGGGCAGGGTATTAGAATTCACTTGTCTGGATTATTCCACTCTGGCTCATGATACTCCCACAACCAGGTCCCAAATTAAGAAAGTAGTGAATAAGTATTCAAAAAGGAAATTTTAAAAACAAAGAAAAAATTATATTTTTAAATAAATTACGTAGCAGAAAAATGGCTTCGGATCTTGTTGTTGTAAAAGTAGAGGGACACTAAATAATTTTCTAAGTTTTTTTTCTAAATTTTAAAATCCACTTTTTCAATTTGCCACATAGATTAGGCTACTAAAGACACAAAAAAAAATAATCTTCTGTGCATATTTCAGTTCTGCCTAATGCTTTGCTGACTAAATCCTGTTTAATTCTAAATTAAATGAGAAGCCGCAGTAAATCAAGTCCGATATTCCTGTCTTCTTCCCTGCAGATATAATTACACGCCCCTTTAAGAGTTCACTCTATCCATTGCCAAAATGGGAAATGTTTAGGGGAGTGGGAAAGTGGAAGACTTCTTATACAATCACAGCATGTGGTAGGAAAAGCTTAGTGACTTAGAAGAAAAAGGGAAAATTTACTGGAAGTGGTTATGCAATTCCACCCGTATATAATCTAAATGATTCATATGCCTGCTAGGCCTTAGAAAACAATCTCTTCAGCCGTATACTTTACTCTGAATTCACTCAGGAGTCTTGTTGGATTGGGGCAACATCTTCAACTAGCGCAGTGGCAGATTTCTTGTGAAAGAAATAAAATAATTTGGTACAGAGAGTCTCTTTCTGGGAAATTGAAGAAAAAGTAATTCCGCAGTACTAAGTGTTGGGATAACTGGTTTAGAGGTCTATGTAAATGTGGCCACAAAAGTTCTGAATGTGCAAAATGCTCAATTAGGGGAAATTAGTATAGCGGCTAGATTTCTATACTGATTTCCCCCCTATTTTCCTCTTTAATTGATTTACTTCTGTTTGGTCTGCAACACAAATTTGAATGTTCTATGCCCTTGAATAGGGAGCTGACATTCAGTAGATAGAACAGATCGTCATACTCTGAGTAATAACGGCAAAACTGAACAAAACCCTGGGCTATAAAAAGGGATTTGCCTAGTGCACTTTCTGAAAGTGGTGAAAACTGGAGTGAATAGAAAATTGAGGCTTTCTTACCTAATCTTGAATTTGTATTTTGTGCTGATGCACTCCACAGGCATTCAATAGCATGACTTGCTGGCTAGGCACAGCAGCTGCAAGTTCTTTTTGGGAACAGGAGGCCAGGAAAGATGAGCTGTAAAATTATAATGGAAATAAGTTTTTAAACGAAGAAGAAATAAAACAATTGCTATTGATTATTACACTAAATGTTAATTTGTAGCTTTAAATCATTGCTGTCAGGGTAATGCTGTGGAAAAAAAAGAAGAAAGAGTATCCCAGATGGATTTATTTAATGATTTTGTCTGGCTAACAGGTATTTTAATCCATTTGTCAACCTGTACTGTGGTTTGTGTGTGCTCTTACGTGTGCGTGCACACAAAAGTATCTCTAAGTGGTATATCTGAGAATAATGTAGAAGAATAAACTAAGGAAGAGAAAATGTAAAAGGGACGATAACAGCATCTTTTGGATCTCATTTTATCTTGATGTAAACAAGTCAAGGTAGAGAGTATATGAAGGAAAGGAATAGCACATAGTAAACAACGACAAATAACCCCTGAGAAACAAACAAAACTGCAACATTTTCAAGTGTTACTAAAAAAGTTAGGAGCCTGGATCCCATTTTCAAACATGACATAAATGCTGGAGTGAGGTTTGAAATAGGACTTGGGACTCAGAAATCCCATTATATTAACTTTTCTTCTGTTAGTGAAAATCTCAGCCCGCCAGAGACCCAAACCGAGTGTGTTAATGAAAGCTCTTATGACACGTGATTATTTGTCAATTTACCATGGCATAATTACACATCTGAGCCCACAGTTTTTTCAAGTATTTCTAAAAATGTAAATTAGATTTGCAACTCTCTTAGGACACCTGAATATTTTACTCTTTCAGACTTGTGAAAAATTCTGCCTCTTTCACCTTTCTTACCTAATGTGACTACAGAATGTCACATCAGCCACCAGTTATTTCTCAGAATGTAAAGATCCTGCCTTAAAAAATCCTGAAATCACATTAAAGGCATATACTCTCACATAAACAACAGAATTTCTGACTTATTCCTTATTCAGATTAATAATCTTGGAGTTTACATATCTCCTTAAATGTGGCACTGTGTAAATGGATGTGTGTCCTTCAATATTTATGGTTTTTCCAGTGTGTCAGAGGCTCGATGTAAGTTGTCATGGTTCACTTCACATTAGAACATCTCTGAGAAAGTTTGTTGAAAAAGCTGCTTGATATTTCATGTAGTTCTAGAAAAAAAAAATCTGTTCTCTAGGCTTTTCAAAGTCCTAAGTTATAAAACTAATATAGATCTTGACATAAAGAACAAAATGATGGACATTTTCTTGGTTTTTAGGATGTAGCTTAGCCTAATGGGAAACTTGCCTGTTATTTACCTATATAGACTATTGCTTTCATCTTTTATCTCTGAAACACAGATGGATACGTATTTGGTGAAAAAAAATCAGCCATCCAGAGTATCACAAAATAGAAGAAGAATCAGATATTTTAAATAGATGATACCCTCTCTCAAAGCTAGTGCTTATTTTGGTGTGCTACAACAAAATTAGAATATACATTTGCGACTTTTGAAAGAATTGACATTCATTTCCTATTGCATTATTTCTCTAATCTTGGAGAGAGAAGGATACTTTTCTGTGGGAACTCTGGGTAAATGCTGCATGCGGATAAATGTTGCCATTTTAACAGTTGTTACTGGTCCAAAATATTTTTCATTTCTCCATGGAGGATGCTCCATCCTGTCAGTGATTTCTTTTTTTCTACCTATGTCTACAAATACAATACTGTTATGTTTTGAATCATATGCAACTGTTCAGACACCTGCATCTGTATGCTAACCGTAACAAATGTTCAGTATAAAATAAGACCAAAAAACCCAAGGAGTGTATAATTGAATCTTCTTTTAATTAAAAAAATCCCACGAAAAAGGAAGTATTTTCTAATTTTATTCTTGGTATCAATTTTTTACATTATTTTAAGTATACCAGTCAGAAGGAGGAATTTTATAACATTAAAATTGTACTCAAATAAAACATAAATACAAAACATCAATTTCTTAACTAAGCAGACTGCTATAATAAAAAGCTCTCTTAAGTTCAGAAATCCATCCATAAGTGCTGTATCCATTAATATCCCATCACCAAGAAAAACACATTAAAATTTATAGTTCTCCAAAAATCTAAACTAGATAAGGTCTAGAAGAGAAAAGGTATCTGAGTCAGAGTTTGGGTGCAAAGCAAACTATCCCATAAAGTTTGTGGAAAAAGAAAAATTATCATCTTCCATAACCTCTCCCTGTAGTCTTGATAAAAGTTACCACCTGTCTCAATGCCCTTCTTCAGACTTATGGCATTGTTCAGAGCAACTGTGAATCTTCGTTTTTCACCCTTGCACTTAAAAGTGACAATAAACAGGTATTTTTTGGTCAAGCCAATGTCTTAAAACATACTTCAAAATAAGTTGAAAAACAGCAGATATTACAAAAATATTGGTTTAGAGTATTTACTCCCTGCAATTCATTCAAATAATCTGTCCTTTAGGAAATCAGATATCTAAGGTAAGAGCTCAGCAATTAGTCCAACATAAAAGCCAAACAGTGATTTTCAACTGAGATCTCCTTCATGGTCAGAGAAAAGCCAGAAAAACGTCAAAGACAGATGGAATGGATCACCCTCTGGAGATACTTATCTCTCTCCATTAATCATGGAACAGTGCAAGTGACTAAATTAAAGTGCCTAAATGTTAGGAAATTGATGTTAGACAAGACGAATAAAAGTCTAAACACAAACATTGTTAGGAAAAATCACGCACATAAACTTTTTCTAACTGCTTTTATAGGGACCTTTGTCATCCACCCTCATGTGTCATCACATCTATTACCTCTACAATAAACTAATTATTTTAAAAAGCTATTTTTTAAAGTCTGTTTTTTTTCTAACCTGTTCTATTTTTTTTTCCTGTCTCTAAATGCATACTGGTGGAAATGGGAAACATGAAAATAAATAATGATGAGATTTTTCACGTTTATTAGTTCTGCACACTAATTTTTCTTGTTTGGCTCATTGATTAGTTTATTTACTTTGAATTTTCCTCCAGTCTTGCTCATACAACAGACTGAAAAGGTTTAATTATTCTAACTCCATAACTCTAAAATCATTTTATATTCTGCTCAAACAATTTTTCATATTCCTAAGGAAAGACCAGGTCAGAATTCCATGCATCAAAATGAGAGCAAGATTTCTGAGGTATCTACACTCTATATGTTTATTTCCATCGTTTGTGATTGACCCACTGCACAGCCACAACAAAAAATTGTATCACAGAATGACACACAAGGCTCTTTTATTATATCATCTTAAGAGGCTGGTATCACTTCCAACATAATAACGTTCTTGTAAGAGTACCTTCCTACTAATGCAAGATCCTTGACTTCAAGGAGATGGGGATAACTTATCTGCTCTGCAACCAATCTGTATGTTTTAGCCCATCTCATCAACTCTGGAAACAAAACTCTCATCTTGCTTTAAATGAAGCAAGGACAGCACATTTCCTTTTATTCTGCTAAACTAATCACCAAATAATTGTTTTGTAGATAAAAGATATATTTTTGTATCCAAGCAGCAATTGCTGTTAAGGATATGCTTTCAGTAATTTGAAAACTTATGCCATTCTTTAGCAGTTTGTCAAAGCAGATTTGAAAAAAACACAAACCAAAAAAATACTGTGAGGATTATTTTAGAGCAGGCAGCACTAGACAGTTACACACATGCAATAAATGTATTCTGTTATTCAGCATTGCCACATGTCTCTTATGATGAGTCTTCACATTGTGAACATGTATTTTTCTCTTAATTTTAACATTTTAAAGGGAGTGTTTACTCTTGTTGGCATAATACAAAATAATGCATAAAGAAGAAATGTGCTGGAAAATATTCCCCCAAATCCTGTTATTAGCAACTTGATTCAGCTACTGTTCCAATATTTTCACTAAATATGAGGTTACTGATAAGTGCACAGAATCTGATTTTAGATGTATTCAAAATCCATGGTGGTCATGGCCTTAAATATTGAAGAAAAAAAAAAGTCCCTTGATATTTCCAAGATACATATTTAATGCACATTTGTTCAAACTCTAAGGTCAAAATAAAACAAATCATAGGACATGTAAAAACACACACATCGTACTTGAAAGATTTATGTGGGTTTTGAAATATAAAAGTTCTACAATAAGTAAATGCTGTAGAAGTGTTTATTACAACAAAAAAAGATGGCCTCCAGACACTGAGCCCGTGCAGGTTTTCTTCAGTGTTTTGATCTTTCCTGCTTCTTTCTTGTGTAAGTGATATAGCACATTTTAATGAGGTAAATGTCAACACAGTGCAGTAAGGGATCAGTCCCAAGAACCCATCTCTATTTAATAAAATATAGACATCTCTTAAAAAACAAATGCTACTACAAATTTTATTAAGAAATATTACACTCCAATGATTTTTGTAGTAAAAGATTTTTGTTATTTTTTTTTTGTAGAGATAATATTTTATTTTGAAAGGCAGTTTTACTTTTAAAGTTATTTAAATGTTAACCATTCAAGGATTAATGTTTTAAAAAATGTATAATTAGACTTTAGGGATGGCTAGTGTTTCACATCTGTGGTTTAAATGCTTTTTAACTCTAACTAGTCAAAAGGCAACAAAATATTTCCCAGAATTTTGGTTTTCTTCCTTTGGTTGAGAAAAGTCTCGCTTTTATGAAAACAACCACAAAATACCCACCAACAACAAAATACCAAATTTAGTCTCAGACAAAATTATGATAGGAACAATAGTGTCCAGAAACAAGGCTATTTTTCAAAAGGGAACCTGTTCAATATTTTATGAAAGAGGTTATACAACTTAGTATGCCCAAAATAGCAGAGGTCTCTCTGAGGATACCCCACTCCTCCCTTCCTTCCTGTTCTTGCGCTTGCACAGGACTGCCACTCTCATGGCTCTCAGCCTAACTCTCTTTCCCATCATTTGGCACGATGACTAGGATTTAAAATTGAAAAAAAATAGGTAATAATCATAAATAAATAAAATGACTGTGTTCATTTTGTGAGAGATAGCAGAAACTATCATTCCTAGGTAGCTACAGAAGCTGTTCTGGAAGTAACTATGCCATTGTTCCCAACCATCCCTACGAAGGTTTGTTGTCTCTTTTGCTCCTACAGTCATTTGGATCTTCAAACCCTTCTCCCAGCTTTAGTGTCTTCTCATTTACTTTTGTGTTGTTTTTATTTTGGGCTTTCCTCTTTACAGGCACCTCTTTGAATATGATTTTTCTTACTTTGCACTTATCTGGGAAATGAAAACATTACCATTAAGCACATATTTCAATACCGTATATTTCTTTAAATTTTCTTTAATTACACTGTATATCAGTTTACTGCATGATCATGATTCTGTAAATGGATTGTGTCGTTCTGCAGTGTTTCATAGAATAACTACTGATTAATTATTGTTTTCAAGAGAAGAAATAAACCTTTTCTTAATAAGTCATCTAATAAAATTATCTGCATCAGTGTTTCTGCTCACTTCCTGGTTAATCAATTCTTTATTAGTAGAACATTGAGAGCTGAGAGCATTAGGAACATCAAGATCTCATCATCAGGCCTCGAGTATAAACTGCCCACTGAATGGTAAAGTTATGATATGATGCTGCTTTTTGAGAAAGAGAGTTTCCAATCAAAACTCTCTTCTGTTTTTACTTTGTTAATGTGACAGCGCTATTAGCATATCTTCATTTCTTTGTTATGCAGTTAAGGACATTTTTATCCACATGATGTAAAATAAGCAGTGAAAATTAAAGACATTTTAATATGAAATATCAGGGATTAAATTCATATCACTATAAAAAGAACAGAGGTGTTCCCATCCATAATGTTCTTTTTACAAACCTCCACCTCAGAAACAAGTAATACATGTCACTGATTTAGAAAAGTTAAAATTCTCTTTTCAAATTCATAGTTCGTAAACGTTACAAGATTTTTAAACCAGTTGTATCCTTGAGTCATCGTAGTTGTTTGCATCAGCGTTACTTTAGAATGAAGCCGGGAAGTCAGAGCAATTGTTTTTCTGAGAAATGCTTTTGTATGGGAAATTCCTACAGCAATGTAGAGCTGTCGGGGTGGCTTTCCAGTACATGACTTCCAGGACCATTAGTGAAGAAGTAGTTCCCAGACAGAAAAGGTTGTTCCCTGACTGCTACATCCTCAGGAGGTATCAAATAAGTGCTTTAAGTGTTGGGACATGCACACATATTAGAAACCAGGATTGCAATTTCTCTAAATTGTGCTCAAATCATCCTTAATCACTTAAGAATGGTGAAATGCAAACATGGGTATAGCAGAGCTCCACAAAATGAGCATACTTCAGTTGCAGCTAAAGATCTGGGACCAGATCCAAAAAGTATTAGGCATCAAGGAAATCAATGGGAGCTAGGTACTTAAGTATCTTTGTGCTTTTCTTCTGAAGTTCAAAATGTTTCATCCCTTACGTTTTCCTCTGTGGTGTTTCTAACACTCCCTTTATATAACAGAATAATATTTTTATTAAGATAAATTTATAATTACTTAGCAAACCTAATAACTGTTGCACCTTTATAGCAAACAGCAAATTTTTTCTTAACTGTCCGTCATGCCTTTCTTCTATATTCTTCCTTTTGTTTTGTTTTTTTGTTGTTCCTTTTGTCTTCCCCATGATCTTTACTATGTATCAAACACAGTCATGGAATACATAACATTTTTTCAAGGTTTGATAATTATGACTTAATGTCATCATTCCTGAGAATTCAAATGCTGTCAAATTAGCAGATTTCTGCTTTGAATCTCCTTGATGTCTGCAACTGAAACCTGCATGCAGACATGCAAGTAATTTTCTTGCTTCAAGGTAAGACCAGATCTAATTAACTCTACACCGAAGTACAAGAAATATTCTCTGAGGCGAGGTGAAGTATAAAGAAGGAAAGAAAAGACTGGACGTGAAAATTTTTCAGAACATCTTACTTTGGGGTGAGAAAACATATAGGTAAAGTATTCAATTTTTGTAATTGTTCACCGAGCTTCCCACTACAAAAAATAGAAAAAATTGTTCGAGTATCATACAGCATAGTAACTGAAATTCAATTGCACTTGGAATAAGGCATTGTCACGGATGGAGTGGGAGCTTCAAACAAAGGTTATTAGAGAAGCCCTCGTGTTGACACACGAGGTACAGAAAGGACCCTATTGCTTTCTAAACTCCTCCTCAGAGAGGAGCCTTGGCGCAGCTGAATCCAGCGATTGCACCTTTGTACAACTTTGTCCTGCATGATTAAGGATGGAGAACCAGATATATTTATATAAAAATGAATTATTTATTATGATAAATGATTAGACAAAAAGATCTTAATCGGAATTATTTACGACACTGTAGAGAAGCTAAACCTGCTAGTATAGTATAGTACAGTATAGTATAGAGTACTGTATCAAAACAATTATATTAAAGCCAGCAACAAAAACCCACAATAATTGAGTAAAGATTGATGTTACTCACTCATACTAATGACTATGGGCAACTCTTTCACTCAGCCTTGAGGAGTAACTCGAGGGGTGTCCTCATGCAAGGGAGGAGTTTCCACACACACACCAAGAAGGGATGTTAGAAGAACCTGCTGTTTGAAAGTGGAACTGGGCTTTTACACTACAAAGTGATTGACTGTCAGATGTATGTCTCCAGATCAGCTGTGTCAGCTTGGCATTTTTAGATCAGGATACTTTACCATATCTGCCACACCTTCACCTCACAATCAGAATGATTAACTTTAGGGTTGATGATTCAGCCTGGTTTTAGCATAATTCAACGTCAAAAGCAGCATGACACCACATCTGGGTTCACCCCTGAGAGCTTTGCAAATAGGGCATTGTTTGAGTTGTTTTACTGCATTCCAGGCAGAGCATCCTTCTACAGGCACAAAATAGGGACTCATATGATAAAACCTTTAAATTAATTTCTTCACAATTTAAACATTTATAAAATATTTAACATATAATGAACATTCATTATAATAGAGTCAAGGCAAAATATTTAAGCATTAAACTGAGCTCTCTTTTTATCATTTTATCCTGCTTCTTCCTCTATTCCCCTGATTAATACAACCACAGGAAAAATAAAATAAAGTAGATTCACACAGGGTATCTAACATATAAATTAGTGATGTCTACTGCCATGAGGCCAATTAATCACTTTTATTTCTTCCTTAGATATTGTGTAGAGGAACAGCACTGTTTTGTTGTTGCAGTGTGAATATATCATAAAAGTGTCTATAAAATCCACAGTGAGTTAGAAGTTACCACTAAATATAAATTGATATACAGTAGAGAAGTTGATTTAGAGCTGTTCTCGTACACTGGAGCTGCCAGTAATTCGGCTGTATTTTTTTCAGAACATTTTAAACACTATATAGAATTTTTTTTTTTTTTTTTGTAGTGCATATGTATTGCTTGTTTGTTTGAAGAAAAATCACGTTTCATTGTATGTTCATTCTCTTCCATTTTTTCTTGTCAAAATGAGGTTTAAGAACTCTTTAATATTCTTTCACATAAGGGTCATATACTGCAGCAAAATACTTCACCACTCAAGGCTACTGCATGTCTAACACAGCATCTTCACAGTCCTCTGAGAAGAAAGTGTTTACATCCAAAGAAGTTGAAATGACCTAAATATGATTGTTTCAGTTGCAAACTGATAATCTAGAATAATGACCTTTCAAAGCCTGTATTTCCAGGGCTAACACAAAAGGTTAGTTTAAAACCCACTGACATAGATAGGTGAAGTTGTTCAGTACATTGTTCTTGCATGTTAAGCAAAAGCCACAGCCCAGCAAAGTGTGAATTTACTGATGATGTTGGGGGAAAAAAAAAGTTTCAAGTACTTTTAAAATCACCAAAAGTGCGGTTACACAACTACAGACTTTTTTTTTCCAATAATGCTGAATGAGAAACATAATAATTTCCCTTGATTTTTTTTTTTGGTAGGAATTTTATCCCCATGAGAAAGCACAGGCAGAGAAGAAACAAGAAGCAGAGGACAGAAGGTAAAATGATGTAGTAAATCTACCTTGCTGTTTTCTCCTTGCTACTTGTTGCACAGTATTTTCTGAACTAGTCAGAGTAAATAAGTTTGTTGAGACATAAAGGATTGTGAGCATAAACAGGAACAAACACTAGTTTGTTCTCAATTTCTGCCCATCTAAGTTCCTGTTAAGACATTTCAGCAGCAGAAACATTTTACATTAATTTTCATTTATTTCTCAACATTCCCATTATATTTTCTCTGAGTTTTTAAATTAAAAATAATCTTGATTTGCTATGAAAGTAATGAGTAAGAGCTGAAAAGTAACATATTTGAGAAGAATGTTTTTGGAAGTTCTTCATGTTTTCAGTGTGTAGCTGAAAAGGGATGGTCAGTACCTAAAATGGAAGGATAATACTGAACTACAGAATCATGGAAAACAATTTGAAGGACTCTTGTATGCAGAACTAATTGATCAGTTCCTTTAAATACAAGATATGTCACATGGCTTTTAGAACAAAAGGATTTAGTAAACTATCTATGACAAAAAAAAGCTGATAAATTTGGCCTTGGAGTGAGCAACTATATAATATTTCCTTGATAAACTACAATATTGCAGTAGTAATTGAGTTTTGCATATAAGCAGAAATAGTTTTGCTTTTGCTAAAGTGAATGAAGAATATTTGAGTGCAGATCTTGTAGATCATTTCCACTGAGTTGTTAGAGGTCACCTTCAGAGTTATTTTTGAATAGCCTTAGGTCATAATGAAATAAACCAGTCTTTGTTTGTCATGATTCCCTCCAATTCTTCTTTTTTATTTTTTTTTTGTTAAGGAGGGGCAGCACCTGAGATCACCTAGAAGCCTTTATTGGCCATGATAAAGGCCATATGTTAAGCTGCACAAATCCTTTCCAGCTTTTAGCATTTGGTTCCTCAGCATATCCCCAAGGAAACCGTGTAGCAGCTTTGGAGTTGCCTGCAAAGCTGTCCTATGATTTTTCTGTGAGGTAGCTGGATGCACAGTTTCCTTGTCTCTCTGAAAACAAGTTTATTTTCATTTACTTGATCCTCATGAA
The DNA here is from genome assembly GCA_013398855.1 of Mohoua ochrocephala. Classification (NCBI taxonomy): domain Eukaryota; kingdom Metazoa; phylum Chordata; class Aves; order Passeriformes; family Acanthizidae; genus Mohoua; species Mohoua ochrocephala. The sequence goes on from VZTA01028921.1 coordinate 20,344, forward strand.
AAAGTAAACATTTACAGTGGCATTCATTTTATAGTTTTTGAAGTGATTTCTGTATTGTCCCGAATAAAAGCGCAATAGTTTCTTTATTTGGTGTAATGAATGAAGAGAGGTCAGTGAAAGAGTGGCTACATTATTTCATATTAAAATTTTCATTGTGTAGAGTTTTTCTTTCCCCATGTTTAAAAAAATTTAGTTTCTTTTAAGTCCATGGTTTTAAAAGTTTCAGACATAATTTTCCTTTTCAATGAGTGTTGAAGTAGTAGGTATTGCTACAAATGATTTAAAGAAACTGATGGAAACTGAGGAAGTAGTTCAGGAAAAGGATTTGGAAAGAATGGACAAATATATTCTTAATATATGAACAAACTGTAGAAAAAACCACCATGATAAATATTCCCTTCCATACATATATTTGTTTTTGTCAGTGTTTGGTTTCACATTTCATCTATTGGAATCATTATACCACATTTTGATGAAATTTTTATAGGAAGATATGGCAATAATTCCATCAGATTATCTCATCTTCTTCAGACAGTATCAGCATGTATTACAGAGTTTTTCTTTAAGTACAAATTTTTTTGTCATATTAATTCTTACTGTATCATTCCTCTTCAAAAAAAATTGCTTGATCTACAGTAATCAATCTTCATTTTACAGACAATCAAGGAGAAAGGAATGAGAGCAAGTTACTATCATGTAAGTCCTTCCAGAATAATTAAAATGAGAAAAAAAAGTCATTACAACGAAGAATTGATCTTGACCCTCCCCTAAAGTTCAGGAAATTGTGAAAGATATTTTACTCCTGTCATGCTTCTAATAAATTATAAATAATTATGAATTCAGGAATGATACTTATTCCTTTGCTTATACCTTAATTCTCTCAAGCCTGAAGTGAAAATATTATAATATAAAAAGACATATGATTCCTCTAGCATTTTGGAAGATCAGCAAGGATCTTATTAGATTATAGAAAATTACAAAATGCAAGGAATTTTTTCAGTAAATATTATTTCCTTTAGGCCGTGCATGGTTATCAGCTATGTGTGCTCTCCTTGCAAGGAAAGCCAGTGCCAGCTGACATCAGTTTGCAAGGAGAGGACACGCAGCAAACACATTTTGTGTAGGCAAATGCAACGTGGTCTCTCTGTGCTCCCCTGGTCAGAGACACAAAGGTACCTAACACAACCAAGAAAAAACAAGATCCTGCTCAGTCGTCTGACATGGAAAAAGGTTCAACCAGAGCAAAATCTGCAGGCTGCACTTATTCATCTGTCTGTATTTTCCTTCTGTATAGACTCTCTCTCTCTAAAGATTTGATTTCCTGAGAAAGCAAATATACAATATCTTCAGTATGAAAAATGCAAAACGTTTACTGGGCTTTTAATAAAATATTTAAAGTAAATGTATTCATTCCTGAGCAAATGAAGCCAATCTGTCTTCAGTGAACACAGAGTAACTGGATGGGAAGTGTGGTGGTTGCTGTTACTGGGTTTTGAGACTTCCCTACATGGAATAATTTTGAACTGAATTTTAGACACCCTTGCAGAAAATCGAATTACTTTAATTTATATGTCAAATATTGGCTATTTAGTGTAAAAAATGCTTTTACATGTATCACCCAGGTTCAACAACCAGATTTAGAATGTTAAAACTGTCTTAGATAAGTAAAGAACATGATCTCAACATCTCCAATTTCTACTTTAGGCACGAGGACTTCCATTTCCTCTTCTACAAAGTTTTTACAAAGGAAAATTATGGAGTGTTGCAGCCTGAAAACACCGCATATTTATGGAAGAACTGTGTAATTAGTGTGTGCATGAAATTTTTTATGTGGATACTGTATTCTTTTTCCATGTTACTCAAGCAGTATTTATCTGAGGCAAAGCCTTTGATAAGTGACAGTTTACTTCTTTGTTTACAAAGAGCTATCAAATGTTCCTCATGATTGATGTAGTAGAGAAAGAATTTGCATAGTGACTGGTAAATTCACTTTAAAATGCCAAGTTTTTGCATAAGATGTCACTTTGAATTAGCCGGGACTAAGAAAAAAACATAAAATTTTATTCCAAATTAAAGAATTGGGATAATGCCAAAATGTGGATACATATTGAGAAGCAAGAAATGGGAAAAATGTCTCAAGATAACAATGTTAACTTTTCTTGTTAATCTGTGCCAGTGGATTCTCTAGGATGTGTTTCTCTTATAGTCTTTTGTGATTGCTACCATCATTTATGTTTAAAAGTGAAAAGTTATTTTGAACAGAAAAATGAAATTTAAAATAAAAAAACCTATTTTTAAGCCAGTATCCTGTAAAAAAAAAAGTATTGGAATTGATATTTTTGCAAGAAAGTTGCAGAACTAACAAAATTCTTCAAGTAGTTTTGGTGATTTCTTTAAGCAAGCTTGTTAAGTTATATCTCACTATAGGAGAAAAGTGGTATTGTGTAATTATCTGTCAAGTAATGGTCTAGAAACTACATTTCCAAAGAGGAAAGGATTGTAAGGGTAATTAGTTCATTAAAATTTAACCATTATAAATTTGTCCTGAGCATGCATTTGTGAGTCTATAGTGCGATGAAGAAAAAGATTTGACTGTCGGTGGAGAGTTTTTATCCCAAAGTGTTCAGAGAGGATATTTACAACATGCGCACAGAAGAAAAACCCAACTCTGAAGAACTTTTCTGCTAAGTTTGAATGAATTAATCCCATTTTATCTTAGATTCCCATACATAACTCCAGATTTGAACCAACACATTCTGAATTTAATTTTCAGTCAAGAGAAAAGTAAGCACTTTGGACGACATCCATTGTAAGATGAGGTTGCTCACACTCTAAAGGTTTCTGGTTCTCTTTACTAAGTATAAAGGGTGACCAGAGAACTAGCATACACATAGATGTCTCAGATGTCTATATGGAGTTGGATCACCCATCTGTATTTATTACTTAGATTTATTTGTGTAAATCCTAAAGCATTAATCCTTAAGGACCAAAAATGTTCATGGCCAAGATATGTCTTGTTTCCCTGATGTGTTTCTGGTTTGACCTTATCCGGTTTTCATGAGATCCAACTTCTATTTGATCACTGGCATAAGAACAATACACCTGCTAGTCAGGCCAACAGGAAAAGCTCTTTACACACAGTTTTTACAAGAAAACAGAAATTACGCCCATTAAACAATGTGGTTTGGGTAAAGAATTTCCACAAGAATTTTTCTTGCCTGGTATAAAAAAGATAATTTCAGCAAGAAAGGAAATGCTAATGGCACAGATGATTTGGATAGTAATGACATACATTACAATGCTCAAACTGTAGAGAGTATTCGTGAAAACCATTCTAATTAGAAAACATTGGTATTCAATCAGAGAAGTTGATAGTCTAAGTGCCATCAAGGCTCCCACTAGAGTCTACTCTGGCTAAGCCCTGGCATTAGTTAACCATGTTTCAGTGGCATGGGAAGATGTACTGCTTTTGTATTCATTACATTAAAAAAGAAAAAAAAAAGTATTTAGAAAATGGAAATTAATGTTATTCTTCAGTAAATTTAAAACACTTCAAGAATATAAAATCTGGATCCGTTAATCAGACTTTACAAGAGAAGAAAATTTAGTGCTGCTAAAAACAGCACCATACTCTGCCAGCATTTATTCTTTGGTGCTTTGAGTTTCAAGAGGCTTATTTTACTGTTTGAAAAGAACTGGTCAACAATTCATATGAGTGGAAAACTGAAAATTCTTAATCTAGAATTCATAATGCATTTTAGGTCGATGCAATGAGAAGGGCAGTTCTTTCAGCTTTGTCTGTTACACTACGTAATTCCCAGATTAATTCACCTTGTATATAAGAAAAAGACAACAAAAATCTAGAAGTAGAGCTGTAGGTAGTCTGTAGCTCTGACCATTACAAAAGATTAGTGGTGGAAACATCTAAGCAGTGCTGTAAATAAAAAGTATGTAAATACATAAAGATTGTAAAATATATGCCAAAGTGACGTTTAGCTTCTATGGGAAAAAGCGTGCTGCCCAACGAGTTGTATTGATGAAATCATGCCTGGTTTGAAGGTAGATAACACACTAACTGACACAAAAAATAGAGTGGATAGCATCATCAAACTGATTAACTTATGTCCTAGAGAGTTTGCTGACTTACACAAAATCAAATGCCATACTCAGGCAGACACTGAACCTTATTTATATATGTTTTGTTCTCTCCAGCTTCTTCAAAATCTGCACAGAAAAGAAGTTGTGGAGAAAAAAACCAAAACACCCAACCAATTAAAAAAAGTCGAAACAAAAACCCACCTGAAACTTATCCAACGTCCCAAACAGCCCTTAAACAGAAATCTATTGTGAGAGTCCAGGTTTGAAGGCAGATAAGACCTATGAAGTCAAGTCTTTTTATAAATTCCAGGAAAGGAAAGGTGTTCTGCCAGTAATTTTAGGGTTTTTTTGTTAGACTATTTACTTGACTTAATTCCTTTCAAGTGTAATTGAGAACCTGCTTTGGTTTTTTGAGTGCACATAATTAATTTTGTTTCACGACCATTTCCCTAGATGTGATCACTTTGTTTAACTCTAATGAAAATTTTATTAAACTTGATATGCCTGAAATCATGCAAACAGTTTATCATTAGCATTTTGCAGTCTTATATTATTGAAATTCACACTTTCACACCTTCATTGCATGGTTGAAGTGCTATATCTTTGATAAGAATGTGGAAAAACCTTTCATAGTCAAAGCAGGTTATTGAATGGATATTGAATGAAAAGGTGAGAAAAAAACCCCTCAAAATCAAAACCAATCACAACATGGTAAATCAAATCAGTTTGCTACCCATACTCGGCACAGATTGCTTCCTTTGCATAATATTGATTTCAGCAGTTCATGTGTGATTTTAAATTTGCTCCTTAGTTCTTCTAAGACTTCAGTCCCAGATGAACATCATCTTCCACATGCAAGTGTACAATTATTTGCAACTTCTAGGACTTTGAAAAAAGAATCATTACTAATTGCCTCTTTTGAGAGCAGTTTTGGAAATTGCAAAAGCATTGCATTATCCGTTGCTCAAGCTGCCATACTGTATGAAACCACACGGAGAGAAGGAAAAAGAGAAAGGGAGGTTAGTGAAAGAAATCACAGACCCGTGTTCTCTAAAACTGAGTGTCAAGGTTCTGGAATAAAAGGAGTACCAGAAAGGTGTCTGGAAAAAACTGGTTTTATTGTTTTACAGATTAATTATGGTTGCAAATTATCTGTGTATTCAGCAGATAAATAATGGTTTGACTTACTTCAAAATAATATTTTGAGTGGATTATATAGACAGAAATAATTATTAAAATATAAAAAACATATTAAAACAAAAGAGAATTCATAGGTAATAGTCACCTAATTATACTTGCAAACTCTTTCAGTGCATTTAATTTATCTTCGAAATAAATATAACTGCTAAAAGATTCTGACCATAGTGTACTATTGTTACAGTACCATTACTGTTTAATAAACTTGATTTGAAGCTGGGTTTATAAAGTTATGGGAGTACAGACTCTTTAAGATGATAAGATGAATGTTCCACTAACTGTGTTTTTGCATTTGCTCTAGTCTAGTGTTGATTCTTTACTCTTGTGAAAGATTGATCCAGAATTGTATTTCAGACAGAAAACTGATGTTGCTGTGTCCAGTAACATGCCACACAAGAAAATCCAATTGTTTACAAATACATTTTCAAGCCATTATGACACAGAGTACAATTTACTGTCATTTACCAAAAGCCTTAGGCCAGTCTGTTGTTTCTGACAAGAAATTTATGATGAGAGATTTTGCCAAGAAACTACCTAGGAATGAACATAAGAGTAACTTAGTATGCAATGTAATAGCAAGGAGAAGTAATGTAAAGCTTCTTGTCACTCAGGAGCAGAATCTACCACCCAATAGAAGAGATTCACTGAGGTACTGGACACAAAATACCAAGCATAAGATTTGTTCTTGTCAGCTCAGCTATCAGAAGTGACAAAAATATGTTGTGTAGAATGCACTGCAAAGGAAAGACACAAAAGGTAATATAAAAAGGTAACAAAAAAAAAAAAGGCAACTGTTTTCATCTGGCTGAAACAGGGGAAAGGACTCACGGTGTCTGAATCATTTGCAGAATGCTTTATAATAAAAGATATATTATATATTCTGAACAACTGAAGAACTATGACAATGTTGCCTCCTGTCTTCACAGTGTACTCTCTGTAGGAACTGCTAGAATGATTTTTAGGTAAATATTCTGATTTTCTGTGAGAGTTTGCAAAAATAAACCCAGGGGTTTTTTTGCATCAGATGGTTCTGGATATATAGAATGAAGGACCTACATCAGCAAAGTAGAGGTCTGATCTTAATTGACATCTGTTTCCGATTAAATATTTCTACTTTCTATTATTATCTGATACTTATTACCTATTATTTATCTATAATTATTATTATCTGCTTGCTATCTTGTTTGATTTACTTGTTTGGTGTTACAAAGTACACAAATAGAACAACCCAGAATTCAACTTTGGTTTTTTTCCCTACAAATGTTTTCAGACATTCTGGAGAAATCTGGGAAACAATCACATATAAACTGTTAGAGCTGCATTCACTTTTATATAGTAGTAATATGAAACAAGAACTTCATGACGCTGTAGGTATATTTTAATTTAATCCTGAGATTTAATTGGCCTATTCAGACAGAGAAATATGTAGAACTTGCATGTACTATTTGTTAATTGCAACGAATTGAATTTTGCTTTCATTTCACAGACTGGAGATAACTTTCACTTTGCTAAAACTGAGTTTCTGTGGGAAAGTCATGTTTCCTGACAGTTGTTCTGAGAGTAGATCTTACAGGGACAATAGAGGCAGGATTGATTTCTCACCATAGCTAGCCAAGAAAATCTAGGTCCCTATACTTAAAATACTGTTTTATATATCAGACAGGATTCCATGTTTCTTGGGGGAAGAGGAGAAGTATTAAAATGTTAATAAAAAGAACACAAATGGGAATCTTTTGACTCTATTTTGGTTTAAACACTTGTTTATAAATAACATTTTAAATTATTTGTAGGGCTAGTTCATTACAAGTAAGCTGCATTATTTTGCCTCTTTCCTTTTTAGCATAGCATTCAGAATTGATATTGCAAGGAGGATTGAATCTACCACATTATTATAGAAAAGATGCATTTAATTAAGAAGTTACATTGAATTAAAGAACAAAGCTCCAGTTTTCATTTGTCTTCTTATTCAGGGATTAGATGTGTTACAAAAATTTTTGTTTATGTTTTTTCTCATAGTGTAAATTGATAATTAGCCAAAAGGTTATTTAACAAGTATCTTCTGCTTATGCAAAAATTACATCCTGGTTTGTAAATAGCATTCTGAATTCCTGTCTGTTGCCTTTTTCAACACCCCAAACAACACTTTAAAATTAGGATGGAAAAAATGGAAAAGAAAAGTAAATTTCCTTTTTTCCTTACAAGGAAATACACATGACATTTGTACTATACAACTCAGAGAACTACAGAATGACCACAATAACACCACTCATTCATCGATCTTGTGCCTTTGCCTCCTTTCCAGAAGCATGTTCATACGCACCAGCATCTGAATGTTTCTTTTTTTAAGAAAAAAAACAAACAAACTGGACTCATTGATTGCACTCGAATATAAAGACCTCAAAATTATTTTATGACTATAAGAAACTTGGTATACATAAACCTATTTGCTTTGAAAATTTTCACATGTTAGGATGGATATTAGCAAGATTCCTGGATTTCTGAGGTACCATATATTTTTTTAAAATTGTTAAGCTCCTGATGTGACCTCACTGAAGAGTTCATCTGACAGTGACTCATGATAATAAATACAGTTACATTTGTTGGAGTGTTTTCTCCTCATTGTTTTAGTCCCTTCTTTTTACTGCTTGATTTCTCCTGTCAGTTTATGCTGGCATGATGTATCTTCAATTTACTTCTTCATCTGCAAAGGCTGCCATTAACCTAACCAACACTCCTTAAAGATGTGTGATGTTCTTTATCTGTTTGCCCTTCACTGCCCTGAGCCAGTTCTTAGCCCTCATGTGGCCCAGTCATGGGGATTCCTTTAATATAGGATGGCTTGTGGATCTGGAAATGCAGTCCTGTATCTCCCTCTGGTCTTGGAGAGAAGTCTCTATTTTTACTTGGTTTTCCTACTTGTTAGAGACATGAGGAAAAAAAAATAATGGAAATCTCAGGCAGATCACGAGTCAGAGTAAGTTTTCATAGCTCTGACAAATTCCTGTTTGTTCTGTCTTATTGTTTATGGTCATAAAAAATTCCCTCTCAAAGACCAACTTCACCTTATTACAGCCTCCTTTCAGGTAGTGGCAGAGAGTGATAATGTCTCCCCTGAGCCTCCTTTTCTCCAGGCTAAGCAACCTCAACTGCAACCTCCCTCAGCTGCTCTTTACAAGATTTGTGCTCCAGGCCCTCCAACAGCTCTGTTGCCCTTCTCTGGACTCACTCCAGCCCCTCAATGTCCTTCTTCTAGTGAAAGGCCAGAACTGGACACAGCACTCAAAGGTGTGGCCTCGCAGTGCTGAGTACTGCTCTGGTTCTTCTGGCCACACCAGTTCTAATACAAGCAACGATGCAATTGCCCTTCTGAGCTCTCTGCTGGCTCATACAAATGTCAATATAAAATGATTAAAAAGCAGACCAAGAAATGTTTTAAAAAACAGCTTGCTAAATACATGAAAAGTATTAATTAAACAGGAAGACTGCCAAAAATTGTGTTAGGTCAACAGACGAGAAAGTTGGAATAGGAATGTTCAAGAGAGTTGAGAAAGATAAGACTAGGAGAAATAAAAGCATTATTTGCATTGGTGTTCACTGCATATGAGCTTAGGAGGTTTGTCCTGGAAATTTTCTTTTAATGAGGAAAATTAAAGAAATTTTTGCAGACGAGCCCATCATTAGAAGATATTTTAGATTGAAAAGGTAAGATGAATCATAAGAAATTGTCAAGTATTCCTCCACAGCCCAGAAGAATTTAAAAAAAAGGGTCAAATTACTAATGTCATAACCTATCACTTAATCAAATTAGTTTCAGTAGAACAAAATGTGGTAAATATATTTTTTTTTTTTTTTAGAGAACTGGGAAACAATAGACCAGCCTTCTATATCAGGGAAATTAGTACAAAGCATAATGAAGAATAAAAAAAGCTGAAAGACAAATAAATCTGGTAAAAAATACTTTATAATAAGGAAGATTCAAGATTCCTCATATAAAAAGAACTTTTCTTTTGCTCAAATTTCCTAAATTTTTTTGAAGGACACAATGATATTGCAAACAAAAAAGCTCCCAATACTGTGGGACCGTATATGAATGTTTAGTTTAGGATAAAATGAAAAGTATTTTTAGACTGTAGTATTTGCTCTTCATTGACTGTAACTGATAATCTCACACTTCTCTCATGTAGGTCTGTGAATTTCTCTTTCTTAATCAATGAATTATACCCCTCAATTTAATTTAATGTTAATCATACTATAAACTGGGAGTTAAAACTTCTGAGGTGACTGCCATGAGTAGATTTGAAAAGATAATGTAAGTCTAGGATAACATTTGTCGTTGTTCAATTACAGCAAATAAATCCCACCATACTCTTCTATGATATTTAGGGTGTTCAATATATTTATAAATAATATGGGTAGAGTATCATTAGTGAAGCTGTGAATAACAGTGACACAAAAATATCCAGATGTCTAAGGATAAAGACTGACGATGAAGAGTTGGTACAAAGATTTAATTGTAAGTGAGCTCACAATATTGCTAGAGTCGGAAATAAAGTCGTAGTTGAAATGTAAATAGTGCACATGGGGAAAAAAAAATCAAGACACAAAGCAATCCTAAATATGTCATTTTGTGATGCACTCTAAATAGAACTACTCCAGTTCAGAAGGGTTTTGTTTAACTAATTTTTGATTGTTTAATGACAAACTGAACAATGTTCTGTGGAAAACCTAGAGATTAGATCAGGAATTATTAACAATAAAATAGAGTATAAAACAGAAAACATGACACCATATAAATCCCTACACTATCTGTATCTTAAATGCTTTGTACAGTTTTGCTTTTTCCCACTGAAGTACTTGGCAGAAATAAAAAAAAGGCATGGGAAAAGTGATAAAAGCCTTATCACTGCTGTGGATTAATTTATGTATTGGAGAAATTAATTAACATTCTTTACTTTGAGAAAAGGATGAATCATAGAATCAAATGGTAATGGCACAAAAATCACAGTTAATAAGGAGAAGTGAATATACAGGGATTATTCAATTTCTTACAGTGATTAAGAATTCATCAAAGGACACTGTTTGGTGCAGACTAATACAAAAGTAGACATCTATTTAAGCTGTGGAACTCTTTGCCTTGGGATGTTGATGAATGCCAAAAGCACAAATGGACTCAGAAAGGAATTATTCATATTAGTAGAACAGAGTTCCACTGAAGGCTAAACACAGAGATAAATGTAACAGTTTGTCTCTGAATCATGGGTTGCTAGAAGCAAAGAAGTTGATGCTGCAAGCTTATCTGTTATGCTCTCTTGCCAAATGTTCGATAGTGGTCACTGTCAGGGCCGGGGTATTTGACTGAGTGAATCCACCATTGCCATGCTTCTTATTTCTTTGTCTGTTACTTGAAAGAGCATGGTGATCTTAGTAGTACTCAATTTAATCATCGTGTTTTGAAAATCTTAAGGCAATATTCCATGATCTGAATTTAAAGAATCTTTAGCACTAACAAAGGATGATTCCTCCAGAATGAAGTTAATTACTTCTACTTTCAGTTGTCTGTGGTTTCTTTATTCAGAAGTTGTCTATTGTTTTAAGCTACACTCTGACAAGCTGTCTTGGCTGCTGTTGAGTTGAAAGAAAAGATTACTCTCCTCAACACATTGACAGCTGTTCAACTATGCCTTGCTGACAGAGGTTATTCTTCTTGTAGGTATGCCAAAATGAAGAGATTTTTTTTTTTTCCATCAGAATTATCCATGTCAAGAAACCCTAACGTCTCAATGTTTAAATCAGCTCAAATCCTTTGGCACAGTCAGAAAAGTGAGCATACACATATTTGTGTTGGAGATCTGAAAGATCAAGGCTCTAGGAGATATACTACCAGAATAATTTTTGTCTCTCTTCAAGCTGCAAGAAAACATCCTTATTTTGGACCATTTTGAGGAAAGGAGGGATGGAGGAAAGAAGGAAGGGAGAAAACATTGTGACACAAAATAAGTACCGCTTAAGTTGCTGAGTGAATTTATCTCTGTAATTTCCTCATTGAAGGCTTGCTCCATATTTTGTGAAAACTCCATTAAAAGGAGGTTAAGGGAAAAAAAAATTAAATGTAATCTGTAATACAGGTCCCCACAGAGTTTTCAAAAGCCCCTTCTAAACCAGCATAGTTAAGTGTCATAGTTTAGGAGTGGTATTCCCCAACTCGGTGTCCCCACCAAGACTCTCCCAAAACACAAGAAACTCTGTCTCGTTTCCCCTTCTCCCCCCCCTTTCCCACTGGCAGGATGGAGCTGAGAATTGGAGCCACAAAATGTGAAGATCATGGGCTGAGATAAGAATAATTTACTGCAAAGAGCAATGAGATAAGAAAAGGAACAGTAACAGCAACAATATTAATAACAAAAGTATGCAGAAAGAGAATGATTCACAAGCAAAAATGACAATAAAAAAATACCAGATGGCTCTGGCCACCATGTTTTCAAGGCCAGAAGGAACCCCTTCTCCATGGAAGAGAGTCCCTTTTCCCCTCTCCCAACGATGATGTGAGGTGGTATAGAACAACATCAGGGTCCCAGCCATGTCTCCCTCCTGGCTACTGCAAAAATTAACCCTGTCCTTGCCAGAACAAGGACATTATGTCAGTGCAGTATCAGTGCAGATCAGACTTTATTGAAAGGGCATTTTGAAACCATGATTTTTTTAAAAAAAAAAAACATTCAGAGCATGACTAAGAAATAAAATGAGTGGAGAAGAGATGATTACACAGGGGGTTGTTTTTTAAACCCATTTAAGCAAAATGGGGGGTAAAATGAAAAGAATATATATGTAATGACTTAAGCAGTGCTTTTCATCACAATAAAGAGGAATCTGTGCCACTTACTGCCATAGAAGAAAATTATTTTTGAAAGCTAAATAAAATAATAAAATGTAAACAATATAATAAAAGATTAATATTGTTACTAATGAAAGATAACTTTAATTTCATAAGGAGGTCAAATATTTTTATTTTAATGTAAAGGATAGTCAATTAGACAGTCCTCTTCAGGGAAACTGATAATTCAACACATGAGGATTTGTGAACATGTAATGTAAGTTTTATTCATTATCCTTATGTTTATGTCTTCCTACTCTCTTTTACTTTATTCTTATCTAAAATTCCTTTCCTTATGGGGAAAAGGAAGATTTCCAGAGAAAGAGGGATTAATCAAAGCTTCATGAAACTGCCTGGGGAAGACAGAAAAAGAGGGAAGGGAGATCTAAGGATTGTGTCTTTGTAGACGGAAATACCACATGCAGGTAAAGACCATACACATATAATTCTAAAGTACACGTGACAATAATGGTCTTTACTAGCTCACCTGATGTGAATAGGTTGAATAAGTTAATTGTCCACACACGATTCACAAGGTCAGGTATTTCTGGCAGGTCTCTTAGTGATCTGTTCAAAGTGTTGATCAGAGGAGCAGTGTGGTTCTTTTTACTGTGAACGAACTTAAACCATTTGAATCAGGCATTTAGCAATATTTGATGAGAACATCTCAAACTGAAAGACATAGCCATACTAAAATAATTCTAACTACCTGGTTAATGTCTGTAGGAAATGTAGTCTGACAGCAGTCAAAGGGGCCCAAGTTCTCTGTGTAGGTCTTCTGTAAGGAACTGGCTGAATGTAATACATTAAATAAAGACTATGATGATTTCTAGCTTTGAAAATAGTTATCTCAGTGCTATAAATAGTAATAAAAATCTTTCTACAAAGCAATTTTAAAACAAGAAATATAAATTCTAATTTTATGCTCTGTTTAGCAAACAGCTACAGCGGCAGACTTATAAACAATATAATCACATTTGCCACTGTATTCTGCATGAGATATAAATTAAAAATAGACTGATTAATGATTCTTGTAGGAGGTTGTGGTAGGTTTAAAACTTATTTGATGGGCATGTTGTTAAGCCACTGAGAAAGCTGGCAACGCCTCTGCGATGTGCATATTTAAAGATATGCAAGTGCGGCAGTTTTGCTCCTTACTTCCTGCTTCTCCGTAGAGAGGAGGGGGGGCCCCCAGGCTCCATCCTCGAGCAGGCCAGGCCCCCCGGTGGTGGCGGCATGGCCCCCGCAGAGCCGGCGGGGCCTAGCTGCCGGGAGAAAAACCATCTAAAGCCACAAGCAGCCATGAGGCTGGAAACTGCCCCCACTGAGCTGGAGCGGGCGGCTGAGAGTCATCTGAAGCTTCTGCAGCCACGCAGGGCCAGCGGGCCTTCACCACAGCTGGCCCAGTTCACGCCGAATCGGAGAAAACACAACACAGCTGGTAAACGAGCAACATAGCAAGTATTTTCCTGATGCAGAACCCAGATAAGATCATTTTCTCAACTACAGCTTTACAGATACCAACTTCCTTCTAACTTAGAGAGGAAAGAGCGTGAGATCATGTCAGGAAGCCAACATGGCAGCAACACCAAAGGTCAGTGGGGGAAGGGAAAGAGAGGAGGCGCTTTTTCCCAGCACCAGATCTGAAATTCTTTGTGCAAGCCATGGTAAAGACTGTAATATTGCAAACTGTTTTCTCTATAATTCATTAAAGTGCATAGGGGGATGTAGAAATTCACATGCAGCCCATGAAAAGAAGGTGCGTCCTGGTTTGAGAAGTCGCCCCAAGACAAAGTGCCAGAGCCTACAGATGCTGTGAAAGGCTTTTAGAGATTGAAGAAGAAAACCTTTGCTTTCAGGATGGAAGAGCTCATCCTTAAAAGATAAAAGACTAAAACCCCATGACTGGTTTGACCCATGACAGCAGTGTGGGAAGATTTCAAGATTCATGGGAGAGATTTTCTTCACTGCAACAGATTTGGGCAGGGCTGCTGCCTATGAAGGTTCAGAACCACACTGGAGAAGTTCATAGAGAACCATCTTCTGTGGGAAGAGTCCCGCGGCACAGCAGAAGGAACTCTTTTCCTTAAACATAAAGAAAGACTCTAAGAAATGAATACACTGACCAAGCCTTATGTTTTGTTTCCCTTGGGCGGGTTGGTTGGAAGGAGGGGGGTACTGGAAGTAAGGGGTTGTTCTGGAAGTTTACTTTAATTTCTTATTATTTCTTTTTACTTTAAATTCTGTTAATAATAAATCCTCTTTATACTGTTAAGTCTGAGCCTGTTTTGCCTTGAAGTGCTTCCATTTTTCCTCAATAACCCTTATTTCGCCTCACAAAAAATGGATTTTTAATTTCCCCTTCTCTGCATACCTATAGCAGAGGAAAGTAAGTGAATAGTTTGTTGGAGCTCAGCGCATAACCAACCTCAACCCACTACAGAGGTTTTCCCATCTCTACTATAATAGAAACGTGGGGAAAATTGAAGTATTTTACTATTATTTACTGTATATTTCTTCAATATATTTCATAAACATAAGACACTTAATCCAACTAGATCCTCAAGCATATAGAATTCTGCAGATAAAGATTAGCATTTTAAAAGTATTTACAAACCAATATTCAGCCAATCTATATCATAAACCATATCTGGAAATCATGTATATGACTAAGACTAATGTCTTTAAAGTTTCTGGGCAAAAAGGACCATTAGAGTATAACTCAAAGAAAATTTGTTATCCCAATACCAAATATTCACTTGTGAAGTAACAGATGAAATAGGAATGCTCTCAATAATTAACTTTGAAGTCCTAGAACAAATGAGGAAAATTCCAGTTTTGTGGCTGTCTTATTGAGCCACCAGCAATGTTATGAAGCCAAATTATCAGTCCAGCATTTCAGAGAATACCTGCTAGTCTGTCCTTTACAGACTAGTGTAGTCTGCCAACATATTTGTCCATAGAATAGTTACATATTCTTAACAAACTTTTGGCCAATAACTGCAAAATATTGCCTCGCCCCGGTAAAAGGAACAAAGCTTAATGAAAATGGTATTGATATAGAAACATTAATTCAATTCAAACTGAAGCTTAGTAGGGAAAAAATAGCTATGGTGAAATAGCATAAAGTTAAATCAGGGCAAAGTATTCTAATGGCGTCACTGGAACTGATTTCAAATACTTAACATTAATATAAGGAATAAAACAATTTAAGACATACATTTCCAGGAATAGATATAACAAAGGGTGAAATTCCAGCTGTAGGTTTGCAACACCGGGTTTTCAGGAAGGACTAGAAGCATAGATTCTGATCTATGTTGTAAATTCAAAAATCAAAAGACAGCCATTGAAGCACTGGTAGATTGCAGCTATTGTAGTAGATAAAGTACATCAGCAGCATGCAAAAGCAATTTTAGTTAGTTCTAAAGACACTATTAATTTTATCAGTCCCATTTCTTTGAAGTGACTGAGCCAAAATCTCTTTTTATTTGCACAAGTACAATTTTGACCATTTGTGCTGAGCTGAAGCCAGTTACACTGACATAGCTGGGGACATAATTTAGTTTAATATTTGCTAAAGGATAATAAAAGTGCTTGGATTTTTAAACTAATTTATTTCTTATATATGTACATGGTGAGTATAAGCATCTACTCAACAAATCTACATTGCAGAGTTTAAGTGAAAGAAAGAAACGGTGTTGATTTTTAGTTTAGGAATGCTGAACATCCCAGGGCAGCAGAATTCTACTTTACTGTAATAAGCAGTTTCTGCACTTATTTCTGTGCCAAAGTATGGGGTAGTGAAATAGCTCTCGGCTTATTTCCAAAGGGTTTTCATTTCTTAAAACAAGCCAAAAAGTTTCAAAAGCTTTACTAGATACATTTCCATCTTTTTCTTTCTAATTTTTTTTCCTTTTACTGTCCATTTATCTTCATTTTCCCTTTGATGCCTTTTCCATTGGATAAGGCATTTATTTAACCTATTATCTAGGTTTTTCATCTTTGAGAATGTCATTATTTAGTTAGTACAAAAATTAATTCTGGGGGGCTTTAGCTGCTTTCTGTAAAGAATTAATAGCATGAACAGACAGAAACCCATTCTCTCCAGATTCATGCGAGGTTTTTATTAAATATACTTCTTAAACATAAAAATCTGCTTTAAATTTTTTTTCCTTTAAAAACTACATTTGAAAATTTGAAAACTTTACACTGAGCTGATATACCCAACAGCGACTTAGGAAAAAAATTATTTATTGTCTCCCATCAAGAACACTTTCTTTTAACCATCTGCGGGATTTCTCTTCACTGCAGACTGCCATATCGCACTGAGGTAAGAATGTGACATAGATTAGAATAAAAGTAGAAACTCTCTGTTGAAACATTTAAAAGAAGAGTGGATGTAGAGTACAGTTAGAGTTGGAAAGCTTAGTGGGAGAAGAATTCCTACTGGAATATTTCTTGGAAGAAATATTTTCTGGATGACCTAACATGGCTCATCTCTTCTAAGATTCTGCAAAACGGCAATATAAAGTTGTCTCTGGTGTGTAGAGTTTTTTAATGCTCACCCTAATGGTCTACAGATTTAGAGTCAGAGTACAATTCTGAAAAACTTCGGCCACCATGATAAGTACTTTAACAATAAACCCCAGTGGAATGTAGTGTTACCCATGTTAAAACACATGCAGAAGTCTTTTCTTCGAACAGCCCTATCTTTGAGGTGGTGCCAGGACAATGTGACAGGCAGGTCACCTTCACAAAGTGAAAGCACATAAAATCTGTCATTTGACTATAAAGTTTTGAAAAACTACAATTCTGAGGTACTCCTTTCTCAGGAACTCCCTGCAACCCACAGGAAATGCTATGGCTTCCCCTCCTTAGAATGGGAGCCATTCACTCAAAAAAAAAGAGCAGGAGAGAAGAAAGCTGAAGCCATAGCTTTGGCACGTCACCCTGCATCAGGAACATCTGTTCTCAAATTCACAAATTTCCCATCTCCCAGACTCGCAAATGCATTAAGCATGTGAAATAGAGTTTTTGGGGAAATAATACTGTCATTCTCCATGACCACCTTCAGCTGACTTGGCGTCCATTATTTTGCCCCAGCTGTGTTAAAGCAAAAGCTAGACTCTCCCACTGCTTTTAGTAAATGAACTCAAATATTTTCAAAGATAGAGAGACAGGATCTTATGCTACTAACACATGCAGATTAATATATTTCTACAGTACAGAAATTGAATAACACTGTTTTCTCATTCCTCCTTCCCAAATGGTAACTTTACAGCAATTAGAACAAAGAGCAGTTGATAATTTTGAGTCCTTTTTTTCTGGTTTACTATATTCAAAAGTTATGCCATCCAAAAGACATTCAGAGAATAAAATATCAGATACGAAATACCTGTTTAAATATACTGAAATTGATTTACTACATATGCCAAAGAAAATAGAATACTAAAATATTCCCTTGGGACTGCTATTTGACGCCTCAATCCCTTAGATTTCTGGGATCACATAGGGCTTTCATGTGACATATTCTAGTTTAAGCCACAGGTTTAAACTATTTTACCTGTTACCAAATCTGACATATTACCCCCCC
>VZTA01028921.1:38124-50378 GCA_013398855.1 Mohoua ochrocephala
TTTATGATTTCCTAGGTGCATATAAAACAATATGACATATATGACCTATTATGACCTATTAAGATTACAGTTCCTCTGGCACTAATTAGTAAATGCACATTGAATTTTAAATAAATAGACATTTGAGTAGTTGCCAAAGAAGAACAGGAAGATAAAATGTACGTATGCCATTCCCTAAAGCTAACAGAAAAGTTCAGTCTGATTTTAAGCTGCTTTAATGGACATGAATGGCAAAAGCAGTAACAAAATACCTGCACTGGAGTGTATGTTTTCTAATCTCTTTATACATAAAAAATACTTACCAAAGCCATAGACATAATTATTTGAATAATCCTATTGTTCTAAAAGGATTTTTTTTTTAAACTCTGCAGTTCACTGTGTTGCACAGTGTATTTAAAATATAATGCAAATCATTTGCTGTCTGTACCAATGTGAAAGTTTAGAAGAAAAAAAATCTCAAACCTAAGATAGTTATGCATGAATACAGCATCATGAGTCCAGGGCCTAATGGAAGAGAATAGAATAGGTGAGGATTGTCTCGGTTTAATTCTGTTGTCATTTTTTTTCCCTAGTATTGTACTAGAAAAAAACATCAGGGAAAAAAGAAATCCAAATACAAAAACAACATGCAAGCCTGTTCCAAAAAAAGCGTTTAAGGACCAAGAAAATGAAGCAAGGATCTTACATGTTCAGAAGTAAAACTGAGACCCAGAACAATCTCTCTTAGTCATTGCTGACTGTAAAGAAGCCTAAGATACCCATGAACTCCCCTTTTTATCTCAGCATTCTTTTGGCACCTGCACTGTGTTCACACCTGATCAAACCTGCTCAAACCCCAACCCTCTGGCTTTCCAAACCCGGCAGAAAAATATTTACATCTTTACATTGTAATCAGCTGTGAAAAGTAGAAGCCACCTGATCAAGATTGCTGTAGGTCAGCCTCCAGGGTTTCCTTTAATTTACAGATGAAGACAACTGGCATTTCCATGGCCCAATCCATGACATCTTCAAATGGCACTTTTAAAGTAGATGAGATACCCTAAAAATGTCTTTTCCTCTCTACTGCCATCAAAGGCACTCTGGCATGATTAGTATAGAAGCAGCTGTCTAAACCTGTTGTAGGTGATAAAAATAGCTTAAACTGTAAATCCTAACAGGCATCAGATAATTTGGTGGATGTGTGTGTGTGTGTGTACGGGTGAATGCCTGGAACTGAGCTTCCGTATTTTCAAGCAGAAGCTTGCTAGCTGCAACCAGTGTGGACTGGTCACGAATTCCGATAACACTTGAACTGGACAACAGTGACACATCCTGAATACTACAATTAATAGAGACATGAGAGAGAAACATCAATTAGGAAGGTACACATGTGCACATACTCTAATTAGGTTGGAAAGCTTAGGGTTTGGGCCTCTGGAAAGAAAGCCAGTGTTAAAAATAGGGGCTCTTGAGAGCTGGTCTCAGAAAGAGGGGTCTGAAAAAGGTGGTGAGTGGCCTGATTCAGGGATACAGAGGCATGCTGCTGTTACATAAATACAATCATATTTCTTTTCAAACCATTTGTGCTCATTGACAATCATACAGAATTACACAAAAGCCACACCGCTTTTTATCCCGGGCAACAATGACAGGACAAGAGGAAACGGTCTCAGGCTGCACCAGGGAAGGTTCAGGTAGGACGTAAGGAAAAATTCCTTCGTGGATAGGGTTGGTAAGCATTGGAATGGACTTCAAAGGAGGTGGTGGAGTCACCATCCCCGGAGGTATTCAAGAAACAACTGGACGCGGCACTTAGTGCTGTGGTCTATTTGACACGGTGGTGACCAGTCAAAGGTTGGATTCGATGATTCTGTGTGATGAGAGCAAAGATCCTGGACATGGAGCATGATCCTGGAGGTCAGAGGTGAATGGAGCTGAATATTGAGGGATGCCCAGGCACTTGAGCTGAAACTGGTTTCTGCAAGCTGCTCTCCAGACATGACTGCCTGCCTGCCCTCTCTGGGCAGCAGGGATCTCTCTGTGGGGAAGGGAAACTGACCCCTAGTGAAAATAGCACTTTTTAGAACAAGTGTGTGAGATAATCAATCAGAGTAAAAGCCTGAAGGTTCTTTAATAAATCTCAGAATCCAGAACCACTCCAGGTTGTTGATTCCTCTGTCTTAGCCATAATAAAACCTTACATGTCTGAATTTGGGCAAGGTAAATTCCATTTAAATTGTAGTTATGGGAAGACATTACCCATAATAAAAAAGGTATGAACCTCTCAAGGATGCTGCACAACCATAGCTCTGCACTCTTCTCAGTCTGACAGCACTCCTTCTTGTCAGCAAATACCAGCTACTGTGCAACTGAGTGCTGGGACACCTAGAATTTTTTCTCAAGCCCATTAAAGCTGTCATCACATAACAAAGAACACAGTTTTGCCAGTGAAAGAAAACAAGCAAAGAAGCAAAACTTCATGCATAGTTGTTCAGATTAAAGGCCCCTGTTCCCAACATTAATCTGAGGGTTTATTCAAGAAATACACAATATATGTAAATGGTATTGTAGGAAGAGACAGATCTCACAGATAAGATGTTACCTGGAAGGTTAACTGTAGTTCATCTTTTTCATCAGTTTCCAAAGAACTGTGGTCTGGGAGATGAACAGGATACCTCAAATGACTGAAATAGAATTCAAGTACTTAATTTCTCAGTTATGACACTATTCCTTTTCTGTCTAACCTACTGTTTCATTCCAAACCAGATAAAATCTTTCATCCTTTTGTTTTTTAACATTAGCATTTCCTTCACACCTGAAGTCCTGTTTATGAGGCTGTCAAGATATGCTTCAGTTTGCACAGTTTTAAACAGATCCATTCCTAAACCCTGTCAATGCCCAATGACTATTTAGAAATTAGTTGGTCCTTGTCCATGATGTTTAATGAGCTTCACCTTGTGGATACTCTCAGAGTCTTTTGCATACACTACAGTCTATATCAAGTGCAATGACAGTGATCTCTGGTATCTACTTAGGAAGTTTTGGAGTAGAAGATATTGACAGGGCCATGAGAGCAACCCTGGGGGCTCCTGGAGATTCAGCTGATAAGGCTCTGGGTCAGTTAAGAACCAGTGCAGTTGAGGGTGACCTCTTCCCAGTGGTCACCCAGGAGAAGCTCCCAGGGGCCACGGGGTGAACACTGGCTGGGAAGGTGCTTTCTATTGAGGGTTCTGCCAGAGCTCCAGGTCCAGCTCCTGCTGTCACGTGTCCATGTTCCTCCTGCTCCTGCTGAGCCACAAACACCTGGAGGGCAACATCCCAGCCTGGGGCCACCATCCCACCATGCCCCATTGGGCATGGAGGTGCCCAATGCCCTGGGACAGGGCTAGGTTTACTATAAAGACTTCATTGTGACTCCAATATAAAACACAGAAATGAAAACACAAAATTCAGATTTAAGATTGATTTTACCTTATTGGTGGCTGCAAGTAATCTTAAAATTTCACACAGAATTTAAAGTAAAACTTGTTTTTTCTCAATCCTTTTACTTTTCATAGTTATATCTTATTTGTTTCCCTTTTAACTCCAGAGGAGTTATTTTTCATATGCTCATTTACTTTCTTACTATTCCATATGCACTTTTTTTGTGAGTACGGCTTCTTAACTTATTACCCGTAACTTCATCCAAAAGTTTCCTGGATTCAGTAAAGAGTGTATCTGATTTTCCAAATCAGAAAAAGAGAGCGACTTTCCTTAAAACTATGGAATGACTAGTTCCCATTAACTAGGGAATTTACCTCAAATAATGGATGCTCTTGTTGGAATCCTTACATTACCTCCGTAAATGCTTAGCCGAATGCTCTGTTCACTGAGCTGAGTCAAGAGGGTGGAGGAGAACACATACAAGAAGCTAAGTGTCCTCAATAGCCAGTGGAGAAAACTGTGGGGCACCTTTCCACAAATACGTTTCTCCTGAATATAGAGGAATTCTATGAAATTTAGCATCCTTTCAGTCTGTCTTGTTTTCTTTGGGACTGTTTCCTTTTGTACAAATAATTAGCTATTCCCAAGGTAACACAAAGGAGCTGCCTTGAATATTTAAATCCTTCCCTTGATAGATTGTTTATACAGAGTAGAATAGCTCCAAGAGAAGTCACTGGGGGATAACAAATACAATAAAATCCACATTAGAATTAGGAGGGTCACTGGGCATAGAAGAATCTTGGGATCTCAGCAGAGACTATGGATCGGACACACCTGGAACTTGAACAGGATTTGTAAAAAACAACGACAAATCTTTGTGCAAACAGTGATGGGTGGACGGGTGCCAATCATTATTGAGAAATGAGATCTCTGCGTCATAAGACACAGCTCCATGAAAATATCAGGTCAGTGCAAGAGCAGTCAAGAAAACGAATGTAATTGTACGAATTATTATGGAAAAAATAGCAAACAAAATAGAAAACTTCATTGTGCCCTTTTTTTTGTAGAAATGCATGGTATATGCACATCTGAATATTGTGTATAATTCTTCCTAGTGAAAACATTATAGCAGAACTAAAAAAGGCCTACAGGTGTGTGGGGACAAGACCAAAAAACAAAAGTCAGCAAGGAGTGTATGTGCTGGCTATAGTTCACCGGGGACATACTGACTGCACACCTAAAGAGCGGGAACACTGCAGATATGAAGCAAAGGATTGAGCAACACAGGTATTGTGGTTATGCTCCATCTAACAAAATGCAGCTAATGGGAACTAAGTCAAAGAATGATTTAGATGCTAATCAAAAACTGAATTTTGCTTCATTAACTCAAGAATGTATATTACTTTTCAGGACCCTACCTAGGCTAATGACTAAAGTCGCTCAAACTCCCCCTAAACATGAACTGACGTCAACTTTAAGATTACCTTTTCCCCTCCCTCAAAGATATTAATATAAATACAGCTTATGTGGGAAGGAAAGTCAGTGAAGACTCCATCATGACTTCTAGGACTGGTCAATGACCTGAACCTGTCTTCTCTCTTTTTGGGACATGTATTGGGTAATCCGATATTCATATTGGAATCTTATCATATTCACACAAAATGATTATCTCAAGCTAGCTTTCATTTGTGATAAGGAGCTTGTGTGTATATCACTTCAAGTTTGTTTTTGCAGTCAGCATACTATCAATGGCAATCTCTGAACAGCCCATCACAGTCTTCTACTATCATTGTGTTTGTTAATATAGAGTGTCATTCCATACACTGCTTAATGTGAGTCCTTTAGGGGCACTAGTGGCAGCTGGCAGCAGATAACAGAGTTGACAAACCTGACAATATTCCAGATAAAAGTGCAGGTGTTGTTGGTGCATGACCCTGAGTAAATTAGTTTAACCACACTCCAATACAGCTGTCTGTTCAGTGGGGTCTACGTAATAGGGTGCTGACAGGCTGGTTGGGCACAAGGGTTTTGTCTTCCTTGGTCGTGCTGATAGATTGACCTAATACAAAGGGTTCAAGGAAAGCTGCCTTTCACATGACAAGGTGTGTGATGAAAATATTTAAAAGTATCAAACTGTAGAAGGAACTATTGAATAAATTATAGCTTCCCAGCCCAGATAGGAGGCAAGCGAAGGGGTTATACAAAGAGATAAACTCATGTATGTCATAAAGTAAATGCATGGGAGATGCATAATATAAGAACTAAATAAATAATAATAATTCAGCAAGAGAAGATGGTAGCATATAAAAAAATTTCTTCATTGCATTGCATCTTCTTCTACAGAATATTGTTGATGCTAAAAATTTACATGAGTTCAAACATGGACTGTGTGAATCCATAGAATCAAAGAAAAACAATTGTGGAGTACTAAAAGTAGATTTCCTTCTTCTTCAAAACAGGCCTAGCCATTTCCTGTCATTGAGCATTGCACATCATTGGAAACTGCAGGAGGCAGTGTTATAACCTACTTGTGTTTTCGTGTTCTTTTCACACAAATATCTACCAATATCCACATTGAAGTTTTGGTATTTATTCAGTTTTTGATGTTAGAAACTGAGTCTCAGAGAGAGAAGTTGAATCCTCCAAGGTAACACACTCAATCAACATCAGAGATAGGGAAAGAAATAACCGTCTTCTGACTGTCATCTTAGTGCTTCATCTCTGAGATTGAAAGAAAGCCTTGACTCTTTAAAGGATCTCTGAAACATAAGTAGATGCATCGAGTTTTTAAAAAATAAATTAAAGAATCACTAACAGAATCTGTATGATATAAAATGGGTTTTAAAAAATAGTATGCTGCAGAGGGGAGAAAGTCTGACAGCAGGCATTATGCCTCATATGGTGTCTTGGAGTGTGCGTGCATTCTGCACACAAACACTGCCACATATTTCTCTCTGTTTGATTAGGCTCAGCTGGATGCAGTATTCTTGATCGAGGTACAATACAAAGAAATGCTCTTTTCTCTCCCTGGGAGAATAAAAGTGTCTTTTTCTTTTTTTCTCTTTTCTCTTTTCAGCAGGTTCCTAAGTGGTCTGAATAAATCCAAAGGCCTTGAATCCCTACTGTCTAGAGATATCGAGCATGTGGAATTTATCTCAGCATACTATGGTATGAGAAGATGTAATCATAATTATTCAATAAGATTCCCACATTTCTTCCTTTGTATACAGTGACTTTACATCACTCTAAGTAGGAGAAAAGGCATTCTCCTAACAAACAATGTGAAGATAATGACTAGCTATATGAATATGAAATCCTTGTTTCCATAATCTGAATGAAAATGTCTCCATCCTTTTGAAAAATTTCACTCTGCTGAGCCCTGAAAGGTGTGCATTCATGATGACGTAAAAGAGAATGCAATTTCCTATAAGTATGAAGGGAAGGGAAAGCACTTGACTCTCATTCTCCTTTTTGAACATAGAGACTTTTGCTTTTGTTTGAGATACCGCCAAGAAGGAAGATATTCCAAGAAGGAAAAAAAGAATGAAAGACACAGCACTGTCTTCCAGAAGCACCTAATGAAATAAATCATGGAATCATAGAATCATAGAATGTTAAGGGTTGGAAGGGACCTTAAAGATCATCTAGTCCCAACCCCCCTGCCATGGGCAAGGACACATCCCACTAGACCAGGTTGCTCAGGGCCTTGTCCAAAGTGGCCTTGAACATTGCCCCGTGTGGATGGGGCATCCACACCTCTGGGCAACCTGTTCTAGTGTCTCACTACCCTCAGAGTAAAAAATTTCTTCCTAATATACAGCCTAAATTTCCCCTCTTTCAGTTTGTACCCATTATTTCTTGTCTTATCACTGCAGTTCCTGACAAAGAATCCCTATCTGGCCTCCCTGTAGGACCCCTTCAAACACTGGAAAGCTGCTATAAGGTCTCCACACACAAGTTTCTCTTCTCCAAGCTGACCAGCTTCAGTGCTTCAGTTCTCTTCTGGACTTGCTCCAACAGTTCCATGTCCTCGTTATTTGTGGACACCAGAACTGTGGGTGGGGTCTCACAAGAGCAGAGTAGAGGGGGAGAATCACCTCCTTCAACCCTCTGGCCACACTCATGAATGAAGCAGGCTGCATTGTTCTACTGACTTAGACTCATGCTGTTGTTATTTAATGATCATGTTTGTGTACAAAAATGTGCTCACTTAAAAATAAGGTGAACCACTGCAATATCACTTGTATAACTCTGCCCATTTTACAGTGTATGTGGCAATCAGTTTGCAACACAAAGCACTGACCCCTTGGCATCATCATGGCAATATCCTCAGTAAAAATCACAGAGCTTACCTTTTCCTCCCATAATAGCACAAGGCAATCTCTGAATGTCCTCATTGTTGTTACCTTATTTGCTATATTTGCTAAGGGCATAAATCCAAGCACCTAATCTACCCTCTAAATGTTTTAATTCCATTACCTTTATGGTTATTTTTCAATCTGATCAGCTCTATTTTCATGGAAATAGTTCAGTTAACACATTCACATTTAGCTCTTACAGTCCCTCTGCTGGAAAGAAAATACTCTTCAACTACAGCTCTAGTCTTAGTTGTTTATAAGTATGCAGAGAGTGAAGCTAGGAAAATGCTGTTGTGGTTTTTTCTATGTTTTAAAAATCAGTTTTATTATGTTTGGTTATATTTACAACTTGTTCATAAATATAAATGCTCATTCATTCCTCTTATTCTGCTTCCTTATTTTACCAATCAGTTCAGAAAGATGGGCAGGAGTCAACATTTTCCTTTAATAAAAAACCCCAACACTGAAAAACCCCCAACCCCCTCCAACATAAACTGAAACTTGACCATGAAGATAAAGTCAAAATTTCCTGAGAAAGTTAAATATACATGATATGATAAAATAGAAAAAGAAAAAACCTACATGCATAACGTTAATTTTACCTTTTCTTTTTTTTCATATTTATGTAATGGAAATATCTCCATAAAAATAGTAAAAATAATATTAAATGATAAACTCAGATTTCTCCCATTGAAAAAAATTACCAAACTATGTTCCTGTTAGATACTTCTACAGATAAAATTGCATTTCTTCAGTGAAAACCAGTTCTATCTAAAATATCTCGTCAGGACTTGACATCATCTTCTGTAGAATTAGCAATGGAATTGTAGGAAGACAAAGCTTAATTGAGGCCTTGATCTTGTACAGCACAAAGACATATAGGAGCCTTCCCTCCCTGGTGTGGGAAAAAACTACCCAAGCCATACGAAAGTCACAACACAGATTAAAGGGAATCTAAACCAGAGACTATCAGAAGAGCAAAATTAGAATCTTACTGTTCATTTTTGTCCTCACTGATCTGAGAGTGAAAATGCTCATGTACTTTACTACTTTCAAGAATATTTCCTCTGAAGAGGGAAAAATAATTTTACCAATTTCTACTCTCTTTCTTTTAATTTTTGATGACATTTCTCAACATATATCTCGATATCTCTTTCTGTACCTTGTAATTTAAACAAAAATATACAATGAATAAAGGATGATTGCACAGCCACTCATGTAATTCACTCTTTATTTGTGTTTTAAAAAGTACTGTGGAAGTACACTCTGTCTTCAGGTGGTCTCCAGCTATCCCTCTGGATAAAGGCTACTGAAAGAGTCTGTGCCAGGTATACATGAACCCCACCCTCATTCTGTTCTGAGGTCCAATTCATCCTGCTGAAATGTATTCAGGCACTTTTTGAATAACAGCATTACACAAGTGAGAGAAATGGGAGCTGGTGAATAATGCATTAAATCAAAATTAAAAGAGGAATCTAGGTTACCAGAAGGCTGAGCTAACCACTGCTTGACCAAGTGTTTGGAGCAGAGAGAGATCTTCCTGGCTTCTGGAGGAGTGATAGTAACTGCAGTGACTGTAGTCTGGCAGCCTGGGGAAGATGCTGAGAGCCAGAAATCTTGGGTCTGTTTCTTAACTGGCAAAGGGGCTTCTGCTCTTTCACACCCAAATTGATTGTGGAGACAGAAAAAAACCAGTTGAAACAGATCCACTTTCATGAAAACTTACAGTATCAAAAAATATCTGATTTCTTGAAGAGTTTCCAGGCAGTAGCATTTGGGAAAGACAAGCCATAGTTATATTTCCTTGTTACAGGGAAATATTCGAAGGGGTTTTTTAACCTCCTATATCACCCTGCAGCAGCACATCACTTTCACAGTACTTCTGGACAATAACAGGCTATCTCTGCATGTCTGACTGCCTCACCTTGACCTGAATTAGAACTTCTAGTCACAGATTTACAGGCAGCATGAGGGGATTTGACTCCGATCCAAAAGAATCAGTTTGAAAGAAGATGAAGTGTATGGCAGACTCACACAGGAAGAAAATGAAAAGCTGGGGCAATTCTCCCCAGCCCATCCACAGGTGGATATAATCACTCTGAAGTTTTGGCAATTTTTCTTCACTGGTACTGTAAGTTGCAATACTGCAAACTAAATATTTTAGGTTTTATGTTAAGAGGGAGTAATAACTTGACTCCAAAATTTTTCACATACTTTGAAATGAAGTTAGGCTCCATAGGAATCTAATACTTCTTGACTTGTTGTCAATATTTTTATTCTTTTTGTGACGTTAATACCTGCAACTATATCTGTATCAACTGCTTAGCTTTAGATATTTCTCCTTTTGTTGGGATTCTGAGTTCTGAATTTCTATCATTATATGCCAAACTTTGAGACTCGCTTTCTAACTTGTAATCTCAATAGTTTATCACAATGCTTTCTCTTTTATAAACTCATCCATAAGTAAAGAGATTCAATACAGACTATAAATTACACTTCTATATAAATGCAAAATTAAATTAACAAAACATTTTATTCCTCCTATCAGTTTTTCTGACAGAAATGTTTTTCATAGCAGTAATGTGGAATAACTTCATGTTTAGTGGTGAAATTAGAATGACAAAAATTCAGTCTGGGATTGAGCTTTTAAGCAGTCAATATTTCTGCCAATGCTTTTGGCAGTAGCTGCCTGGCTTCACAGTACAGACCTGATATGATCTGAGCATGTAGAATGATTTTTTTTCTTCCCTCTTTTTTAATTCATTGCTAAAACACAGGAGCAATTTCACCGGGATTAGTTTGAAGGATTACTGACCTTGTTAAATTGAGGTGGACAAATAGACTATATTGATTTCACAACTGAAAGTTAAAAATATAGAAACGTTTACTCAAAATCAAGAGGTTTTGAAAGCAGAGCAATAGTTCATGTGGACGCACAAGAATGGAAAGAAACCTTTACTCTAAAGATGAAGATAATTTTGTTCAATTGCAATCTCTTGTTCTTACCTTTTGCAAGGGAAATAAAACTACCACATACCTCCTAAGTGTGTGATGTGAGTGCGTATATAGAAAATAATTGTACCAGTGGATGTCAGAGGAGAATTTTTCTTTACCTAGCCATTTGGTCTTGTATTTGGTCTTCAGTAGAGATAACTAATGTTAAGATTTGAGGCAACAAAAATGGTTTCAAAGATAAATATTGTACAAAAAGAAATAGCTAAACTAGAGAAGCAACTGAAGTTCTTTAAGTAGAGCTGTTTAACCTCAAGAATATGGGGGCAAGGTGGGTAGGGGGTGACAGCAACAGTGAAAGTGACATCTATCTGCATGGATGCCTGATTAGAGGGTAGCACAGAAGATGGAGTCAGACTTCTCTCAGTGATACCCAATAAAAGAACAGGAGGCAATGAATAAAAAAAACCTTCAGATAAGGGTGGTCAAATGTAACAGGTTACTTAGAGGTGGTTTTTTTTACTTTAGGTTTGGCAATCTCCTTTCTTACAGCTATTCAAAACACAGCTGGATGAATGTCAACAATCTGCAAAGGGTCAGTCTTCCACTCTGAACAGGGAGGCTGGACTAGAAGATCTCTAGAGGTGCCTGCCAACATCAATATTCTGAGATTTCTGTGAAGACATCTGAGCTATTTTTTCAACTTTCTGCCCCTAGAGAGAGTACTTTGCATGTTCGGAACCACACCAGCCTGGATTTGTTGAGAAATGCAATAAGAGCAAGCTCAGGCCATGACATAGGTTTTGTTCTTCTGTGGCTTGTCTGGCTTCATTGTGGCTTTGCTTATTAAATTGTTAAGGGATACTAAAGACACAGTATCCAGATCGATACTTGCAAGTTCATTGGCTATGCTGCCCTGAAAGACTGCTTTATCACTCCTTTTTAAACACTTTTGTGCATTCTTCATCTTTGAATGGGAGAGCCAGGTTTAATATTAAAGCACTTATCTAAATAAGCACCTTTACTACCAGGTTCATGGTTTATTTAGGCGCTCACACAGTTGAACAGTGACAGCTCAAATGCTTCCTAGCTAGTGGAGATCTCAACAGTTAATTTTGTAATAGACATGTATGTGATTATTGTGGTGCATCTGCCTGTGTTCTCATGTGTATTCATACACGTGTTATACTTGGAGATAGCTACCAAACTCACCACAGAGGTCTACTGCACAAACATAAGAACTTGAAAGAACCCTGTAATGCGTCCATGTGTTAGTAAAAACCAAATCAAACCACCCAATGAAAAAAGCCTATGTAAATTTATTGCAAAGTATATCTTACTACGAGCTATAATTCAGAGGTAATTTTGCTAAGAGTTTCTCTCAGGCGTTTGGCAATTCAAGATGATGAAAGAAAGTTCACAAATGTCACAAGATTCTTGGCAATAATTTTTTTTTCAGTTTCATATATACAGAAACTAACTATTTTCATGTTTGTTGGTGTTATCTGGACAATGAGTCACAGAGTCACAGAACATGCTGAG